>LR538403.1:0-287442 GCA_900883565.2 Caenorhabditis panamensis | reverse complement strand
ATAAATAATAAATAAATAATAAATAAACACCAGAGTACCAGAGGTTCCATCAGCTTTATTACCCACACAGCGTCATTCCATTCAATTGGCATCAGAAATTGAATTTTCGGATGGATTCCGGATTTTTGAATTTGTCCGGCGGCTTCTATTTTACATTGGCCCAGCTTAAAATTGGTTAGACTCATTCATGAATTTTTCTTTTCTCATTCTACTCCTCTTCCCGTTTTCTATCAACTCTAGAAGAGGTGGTGGAGGTAGAAGAGGATCAAGTGGAACAAGAGCAGGACCTGGTGAATCCAGCAAAATTTCTGGAACCTCAACTTGGACTAAAGTGTAAGACTATTCAACCAACTCAAATCCGTTCGGTTTTCAGAAAAAGCAGTTCCTCTCCGACGTCTTTCGGATCTTCTTCGTTTCAAACCTCCACTCTTCTCTTGTCGGTTTACTTCCGTCCTCCTCTCTTTGCTGGTCACCCGTATGTTATCGCTTCTGCTCACAATCCAATACGGTAAGAAGCGGATAAGATAAAACATGATTGCGAGTGTTCCAGTTACGATAGTCGAACATACCATTGGACTGCTCAAGATGCCAACAGAACATATTCCGCATTGAACAAGAAGTTTACAGTTTGTCGGTACGATTTTCGCAAAGAAGACAAAAAGGTACAGGAAATCTCTTCCTTTTTTCAAAGTAACTATGATTCAGTTACAATTCGAAAACAATACACTTGCAAAATCAATCTACTTCGGGTGCATTCCAGATGATGTAGCACTGAACTGTTGTGGAATGTACTGCTGTGAAGAAGAAAAAGGGAATGCACTTTGGGATACCATAGAGTATATGTAAGAAAAAAAAACAATGTGATCTTATAGAAATTGGTTTCGCAGACTCGTGATTTCTCTCGCAGTGGTCGTGTTCTTGATTCGTTTGTATCTTCGATGTCGCTGCTGTTTTGGATGTTTTCTACTGATGTGTGGCGATTCTGAGCCGAAAGAGAACCCTGTGACACCGAACGAAAGACATTGTGCACGTTTATAAGTCTATTCTACTGATTACTCATAACATATTCCTGTTCAATAAAGTCACCACTTTTTGAAAACATTCATTTCCTGTATTTTGATAACTGAAGAGTATTGCACACTGGGTACGGGGTGCATGGTGCAACGGCAATCAAGTGAGCAGCTGTCGGTTGACCCGTTTCTGTAGACCATTCGCCTGTCTGCGTCTCCGCAATCCGAACGTCTTCGGCTCTCTTCGAACCATATCTGCGTTTGATAGATGAATTTGCTTCTCTTCGTCAGTTTCACTGTATTTTGCATCTCTCCAATATCTGCCCGAGACCATCGACTGCGAGTTTCTTCAACAAGTACTTTGGATTCAAAAGGAGTCCGAAAAGATGCACGTGGGACGAAAACGTAGGTAGATACTTCTCATTCAGTTTTCATTTGAGTGTTCAGAGGAACCAATGTGTCTTTTGATGGTTATGGCTCCTCGTCGTTCCAAGCATTCACCCTCCACAACACTTCATTCTTCCAACCACCGGTCATTTTCGGTCAGCCGTATGTCGTTGTGAATGGGAACCCGCCTATATTGTAATCGATGGTTATCTGTTTCTTGAGAAACATGTCGTTTTTCAGCTATGACAACCGAACTTATCATTGGGACCTGAAAAGTGTGAGACAGCAGTTCTCCAAATCAAAGATAAACTTCGAAATCTGCAAATATGAGTTTGGAACTGACGATGGTCTCCTGTACAATGTACTGTTTGTCTCATCCTCTCTCAATCATTCATTCCCTTTTCAGGCTACATTCAAAAACGGAAAACGAGCAAGGTCTCTTTACTTTGGATGTGACCAAGACATCTTCTATTTGAGATGTTGCGGAATGTACTGTTGTGACCATAAAATAGAAACTTTTTTTGAGTATGCACCAAAACGTGGAATTGAAAACGAGATTTGTTACAGAATGGGTTTCATCCTTTGCTTTTTTTGTTTGCTTCTTGTAGCAATAGCAAACTACGCGACTAAACAAGAGAATCAAGATGCTGCTGTACCTCAAAATCAGCATGCAGAAAGAGGATATCGGATCGACATTTCAGGGAGGAGGAGTTCAAGGAATCCAGTGAGAGCTCCAGTAAGGAATCAAGCCGTTGTTCCAAAAGTTAAGAACAATGCTAATCCTCGCTTTGGATTGATTCTTTGAAATCATGAAGTAAAATTTTTATCAATAAACCTTTTTCTATTCTGAACATGCGATTTGCTCGGAGCTCATTATCTGTGCCGCATACACGAATGCTGCGATCGATACGACATCTCGCCGGTCCGTTGTGTTCCATTCGAAAGGGTAAGGAGGGTCAGTTGTCTGTCTGCGCATCTCATCTCCACAACTGTCTCTTTGACCTTCTTCTTCACATGATTATCACGAAAACTATATTTGTTGAACTTGCTGTTCTTTTTGTTTTGGTACAATGTTATGAAAAAGTGAAATCTGTAAGCCGAACTAAATATGGTATATTCGGTACTACAGTCAGAGACGGCTCTCATGGAACCAAAGTGTAAAAAAGTTATTTACTTAAGTTTTTTACAAATGAGGGTTTTAGAGGAAGCATCTCGTTTCCCGATTCATTCGGTTCCGATTACTTCCAACACACGGCACTCCACAATCCGAAACTTTTTACACCGCCCAATGCCACCGGAAAACCTTACGTTGTTGCATCAGGAAAACCTTACGTTGTCGCATCAGGAAAACCTCCAATTAGGTGATTTGCTGCTGATTTCGCTTATTTTTATTTCCTTAGTTTCAGATATGACAATAGAACATACCACTGGGTTGTTTGTGAAGTGGAAGATGACTTTCCAGATCTGAATACCACCTTTATAATTTGCCAGTATGACTTTGGCCCTGACGATGGACTTCTTGAACATGTATGCTCCGATTGAAGTGTCACTCATCAATTTTTTTGGTTAGATTATTTTCACGAACGGGAGAAAAGCAGAATCTCTGTTTTTTGGATGTGTGAAAGAGATGAACAGTTTAGACTGCTGCGGAATGTACTGCTGTGACAGAACAGTGGAGGACACTGTGGGGTGAGAATCCAATCCTCACAACCTAAATCTTCTTCTATATTCCAGAATTGTTGTTTTCGTGGTTATCATCTTTCTTGTGATTTCTTTACTTTGTTATGTCATGATTAGAGATGATCAAAAAAATAATGGAGTGGCGAATGCACAAAGACAAGAGCCCACCGTCAGATACGCTAATAGGCCTCAGTTTGGTTTGATTCTCTTATGTACTTATTGATTTTCTAATAAATTTCTAATGAAAAAGAGTGAAATCTAATGAAAAAGAGTGAAAACAAACCATGAGATCCATAAGATAGAACAATAAAAAAGCAGAATGGTTGCTTGCCACGTTGACCTGCACACATGTTGCGCAAAAAGGTGCCGTGGCACGACCTATGCACACCTGTTTGCGTTGTGGGACAGATGCCTCGTACCTGAGAATACTTTCTCTCTTGCTGTCTGCGTATTTTTCATCCTCTTGTTAGTGGGTAACCTAATTCTGTGGCCATGATAGTTTTCCCTGTTTTTCTAACACTTTGCGTAGCTGTAAGCGGACTTCGCAATGTTCATTCTTCGAGTTACTTTGGACATCGTGGATTCCGAGTAGGTTGCCATGGGATGAAAGTGTGAGTACTCAACTTCAGCTCTATTTTTCAAAAATGGAATGCTTTCTAGAAACAGCACCTCCTCTCCGGATTCCTACGGATCCGACTACTTCCAACACACTGCTCTCTTCAATCCACTCTACTTCACCCCACCCACAGCTCCCGGCAAACCTTATGTCGTTGTTGCTGGAAAACCTGTCATGCGGTGAGTTCATGAACATTAATGTCTTTTTCATTTGAATTTTCACAGTCATGACAATCGAACTTACCATTGGACCATCAAAGGAGCGAAAACCGGTATCAATGGCAGCAAAGTTGACCACATTGTTTGTGAGTACGTTATCGATCGGGACGATGGACAACTTCAAAAAGTACGTCATCAAAATGCACAGAGCATCAAAGCAAGGCAATTCACAAGATTTACAGGTAACATTCGAAAACGGAAAACGTCCAAAGTCTATTTTCTTCACCTGTATCCGAGAGATACACGGCTTGGGCTGCTGTGGGATGTTTTGTTGTGACAGGTCCACAGAATTCATAGCACCGTAAGTAACCAGTAACGAGACGTTCATTCTTCAATGAATTTCAGACTCTCGATTATCATTGGAACCCTTGTTTTCCTGCTTCTGTTAATTGTGTTTTGTGAATGGAGAAAAAAGGTCGAAGCAGAGAAAAACAAACCGGTGCAGCCACAGAGAGTTCGACAGGCGCCTGTAGCAAAGGACAAAACAAGACCTAGATTCGTTATAACTTATTGATTTTCTAATAAAAATTTCACGAGTGTTGTATCTGGAAAGTTAACATTCTTCTTTGTTTGATGATTTCATTGCCATTTTTGAATATACTTTGCAACCACGTCACTTTTGTAGTTCATCCTGCCAAGAAACAAATTTTGCACAAAGACACTTTTCTTATTGTAAAGTGACGTAAAAATAGAATTTTGATCTGGAAATAGCAGTGAGCTATGGAGCAACTACGTCATCGGCGGCCACAACAAACGTCATTGCGTGTAATTTCTCTTGCGCAGCTGTCTCTTTTTACACGAAGACAGTGCTCTCCCGTCCTCTGCGTCTCTTCCTCTTCTTCCCGTGACTCCTCTTCAACTTCCCTAAATTCCCCGATTCGTATTCCTGCTTGTTCTCAGAAGTTGCATACTTTCTCTGAGAAGTAGTTGTAGTGCATTATCAACCTTCTGATCAGAGAAGTCTGCAATGAAGCTCCTCATCCTGTTGATTCTCTGCTTGTCAACTGTTCCTTTCGTTCTTTCGAAAGGCGGAATGGGTGGTGGTGGAAGAGGTGGTGGCGGTGGACGTGGAGGAGGTGGGAGAGGATCCAGTGGTGCCAGAGGAGGAGTTGCTCGTGGAGCAGTCAGCTCACGAAGCTCTTTCTCAGGAGGCGTTCGCTCAGGATCTTCCGGAACCAAGATGTAAGAGAACAATCACATTGTCTTGGTTTCAGTATCAACTTCCAGAGGAAGTTCTTCGTCTCCCGGATCGTTTGGATCTTCATCGTTCCGCTCGTCCGCATTCCACTCTCCAGTTTACTTCTACCATCCCATAATCGTTGGCCGTCCCTATGTGATTGCTTCCGGGAGTGCACCGATACCGTATTCCACTTTCATTTATTTCGACAACTATTACCTTTCAGTTATGACAACCGAACTTACCATTGGACTGCTCAAGATGCTAACAAAACTTACTCGGCGTCGAAGAAGGAGTACATGATCTGTCAGTATGACATTGGAAAAGATGATGGACAGTTACAGAATGTAAAAGATGAAAAGTGAATGCTGATGAGTTCAGAGCTTTCAGGTAACCTTCGCCAACGGAACTCATCCCACCGCTTTGTTCTTCGGATGCGATCAAAACAGCAGCTACTTGACTTGCTGTGGAATGTATTGTTGTGAGGATAAAACCGAGCTATACTTCTTGTATGGTTAACGCACACTTGAGAAAGTTGAAAACGTTTGATTTCAGTTTCGGCGTCATGATTTTCCTGTTGATCCTGGCAGGAATTGCAAGCATCTGTGAACAAAACCAGAAAACGAAGAACAACAGACGATCACCAACTGATGCATGATCGATGAAAGTTTCATTACATTCAATTCAGTATTTCCGAATGTTCTCAAGTTTTCGCTCTACCTCCGGAGTTCTTTCAGTTTGTTGCATTATGTTTCTAAATCTGTTTTACTAGTTAGAGCATACATTCAGTTATTGTTCCTAATAAAACGTATTCATGTTTCTCGGGGAATTAGACAGACACCGACCGCAGAAGGGTGAACCAAGATCTAAATCTTGCTAATTGTAAGCTATGGACCAACTACGTCATCGCCGGCCACAACAAACGTCATTGCATATGATTGAGACTGTGCTCTTTTTCCGTGACCTTTCAAATTCCATGACTTACCCGATTCTCATTTGAGAGTTCACAGAAGTTTCTCACTTCTTCAAAGAAGTAGTTGTAGTGTCCATTCAAAGAATTCTGTCATGAAGCTCCCCATCCTGCTGATTCTCTGCTTGTCAACTGTTCCTTTCGTTTTTGCGAAGGGAGGAGGAGGTGGTGGAAGAAGCAGTGGTGGTGGCGGTGGCGGATATCGTGGAGGAGGTGGCAGTGTGGGAGGATCCAGTGGAGGCAGAGGAGAAGTTGCTCGTGGAGCAGTCAGCTCTAAGAGCTCTTACTCAGGAGGTGTTCGGTCAGGATCTTCCGGAACTAAAATGTAAGATAACTAACTAGCATCAAGTTTTCAAAATCTGTTTTCAGAGGAAGCTCTTCATCTTCCAATTCATTTGGATCTTCATCGTTTCGCTCCAAAGCATTCCACTCTTCTGTTTACTTTCGACGTCCTATCTTTCTCGGTCGACCTTTTGTGATTGTTTCTGCGAGCGCTCCGATACCGTAAATCGCTTAATCGTTCTCTCGATAACAGTTAGTTTCCAGTTATGACAACCGAACTTATCACTGGACTGCTCAAGATACTAACAAAACTTACTCGGCGTCAAAGAAAGATTACATTATCTGTCAGTATGACATCGGAAAAGATGATGGACAGTTACAGAATGTAAGTGATAAGGAAGGAATACTGAGGATAGTAGAACTTTCAGATTACTTTCGCCAATGGAACTCGTCCCACTTCTGTGTTTTTCGGATGCAATCAAGACAGCAGCTTCTTGACGTGCTGTGGAATGTATTGTTGTGAAAACAGTACCATGTTTTACATCATGTACGGATTACTGAATTGTAACAAATTTGATACTCAATCATTCAGACTGGGCATCTTTCTCTTTCTAGGGATCCTACCATCACTGAGCCTGATATCATTAATAATTTATGCGCATATACAGAAAAGAAAGAAAAAAGGACAACCACCAACTGTTCCCTGAACAATGGAATTCGCGGTATATTCTATTCAGTATTTCCGAATGTTCTCGAGCCTTCGTTTTTCTTCTAGTGTTCTTCAAACTCGTTGCATAATGTTCCTGTTACAAACAATAAAACTTGTTCATGTTTTCGCTTCTCAGAATTTCAAAACCATTCTAAACACACTCTCTACTTCTCGAGGGATTTCCTCCGCCACCTAGACTCTCGAATGAATTGAGTAAAAAAGCGGAAGAGATGCCAATTGGCATCGGCAAACAAGACAAGTGTCTGAGTACTCTGATAGTCTGTGCTCTTCACCTTGAAACAAGTCCCTTCCCGTATTATCTTGTTGTATTGATTTTCTAACTATATGTCTTCTTTTCTCATATTTTTATTGCTGGCTGTACAAGTTTCCAGTTTGACCCCGAACTCAAATCAAAACAACACTTCGAACTATCAAAGTTCATCGAGTCATTTTCTGGGATGGAAAGTGTAATATGACTCTTCTTCTCTCTGTACAGTAACTCAACACTTTGTTTCCAGTGGCAGTGTATTCCCATTTGGTAGCTTCAACGCGGATAGCTTCCAGTCAATCCTCTTCAAATCTCTATACTTCCAAGATGCCAATGAGTCCTTTGTAATTCCACGGGGCAATCCATCTGTTTAGTAAGCTGACGGAGAAGTTCCAGACACTCTTTGTTCCAGTTACAACGATCGAAACTATTACTGGAGTCGAGAGAACTTCAGCAACAGTCATTTCTCGAATCAAGAAGACTCTATTGTTTGTGAGTATGTCATTGGGGATGACGATGGAGAACTTCAGAAGGTGAGACGATCTGATTGATAGCTCCTAACGAGTGTTAGATCAGGTTGAATTTGCAAATGGAACCAAAGTCAGTTCTCTTTTCTTTGAATGCGGTTCTGGGAAATCCAAGTGTTGCGGGATGTACTGTTGCCTCACTGGATACAACGTTTCGCTCAGCTCCGTCATAATGTAATCACCGAAACCCCTCTACAGACCATTCAACCATTTGCAGAATGCTTTTCGCCATCACCTCATTGTTCGGATTCCTCGGCTGTCTGATAACTTGCTTCTTCTCCAGAGTATTCGACGATGTGTGCTGTTTTTGTCCCAAAAAGAGAAAGAACAGACGACAGAAGAAGTGTGAGAAGTACTGCTGTAACGACTTTGCCAGGGAGGACCACGATGACCTTACTGATTCGTTCGCCGGATCAGATATTGAGTGTCATGCCAGTTCCAGTGTTGACTGTTCCTGAAAAGATTGTTCATCGCCGTGTTTAGTTAAAATCATAGAAAATAAACGATTCTTGTGTTGTTTTCCTTCTACAAAGTTAGGGTATTTTCTAGAAGCGATCATATAACTCGTACACGACTACAACTGAAGGCAGTAATCAGAGACGCCGTCTCACACATCCCGTATCTGTGTTTTGGCATGTTCTCCAAAGTGTCATGTTCCAAATTTGTTGTCACTTCTCGAGCGGAAAGCCTGAAATCGGCGTTTTGTGTGATGCTCCGTTTTCCAGAAATGCGGAACACTTCCCTCTTTACCTTCGAGGTTTCTGGGAACTTCAGGGTAAGAGGAAACAACAGAAAGGAATCAAATACTCGAAATATTTCACATGTGGTCCGAATGAAACATTCACAATGCAACACCAGAAAGTAATAAATAGGCCGACGGGAGTGAGGTTGTGCGCCGAAATTTGTGACAAATGACCTCGCCCTTATTTCCTTTTTTCATTCATTCACCCAACCTTGTTTCTGAAGAGCAGTCACTTCCTTCCAAAGTTCCTGGAATAGTGTAGAAGAAGCCCGTTGGTCCTGTCTGGCGGTGTCTGATAAACATGTCATTACTCCGTCGCTGTTCCGCGTGAACGAGCCAAAACGCCAGTTGCACAGACTATTTTTGAGAAAGTGGGCAACTTGTGAGTCAACACGTGTCTGCCGGCCGACGGGTCCTATCTCTCCCATCCCTCCCACCATCCACACATCCCATTCAATGCTCATCAATTCTCAGTTCTGGTAGTACAACAGTGTTTGCCCTGGCCGTCTCCGCCTCCTGGCTCCGTCCGTTGTCTCCGTCTCGTCGTCTCCCTAAATCTCGCGTCCTCGTCGACTCATCACTGGTCACTGACACTTCTTCCTCCTCTGCCTTCCTCCCCTTCAGAATCCCCCGCCGCTCCTCATTTTTCTTTCATTCATCTGTAATGGATATCGGCGAAATTTGTCCCATTCTCCACTTCAATGCCCTCCGACAACTTTATTATCGGGTTTTCTTTTCATTTCTCTCTTTTCACTTCTCAACTTCTTCATATTACTCATCCTCCAGACTCGTCTACCCTGTATGAACCTTCTGCTGCTCACATTGGCCGTGCTGTATTCTGAAGTTTTGAGTAAAAGTGCAGGAAGAGGAGGCGGAAGAGTCGGTGGAAGAGGTGGTGGCGGAGCGAGAGCCGGAGTGGGGAGAGGTGGTGGACGGGGTACTGTGCATGGAAGCAGTCACTACACAGCAGGATTCAGGAGCGGGTCCATGGGATGGAAAAAGTGAGTTTTGTTTTGAATTCAACTTCAGAGATGAAACCTCAAAGTTCAAGTGATGAGATCTCTTTTTTTATTGACTTCTAGCTCTGAGGTTTTGAAGAGAGTGTGAAGAAGTAAAGTTATCCTTCCCCCAAAACCACTCTTCATAGTTCAAGTGTTTTCTGGAAGTTGTCTGGAAGAAAACTGACGCGGAAGTAGATCTCTCCACCGTTGCACTTCAAATCGAGAAACTTCCCGAACTTTGAAAAACTTGTCGCTTTTCAAATCTTTGCCCCGAAAAGTGGCATCTTGCTCTCCGAATCTGTGTATATTGATGTTTGTCCGTTGCAGAGGGAGCAGTTCCCCGTCCACCACCTACGGCTCCGCTTCCTTCCGCTCTTCTCTCTTCTCCCCTTCCTCCCAATCTTCACGGCCAATCTTCACTTCCAGTCTATCCGGCGTTTTTATTGTAGCATCAATTGCCAGACCCATCTCGTAAGTGATTTGTGGTTTCGTTTTCTTCTGATTCACAAGATCTCTGTCAGAAAAACATTACTTTCAGATACGATAACAGATTCTACTATTGGAGCAGTTCGTACGCACAAGAGAATCTGTCTCCTGTTGAGTTTCCAATCTTGTGCGAGTATCAGTTTGGAGAAGACGATGGACAGTTGCAGAATGCAAGTTTTATCCGAAAAATCAAACCTAACTGGGTTCTTTCAGATCACATTTTCAAACGGAACATCTGCCCACTTTCTCTACTTCGGATGTCCTGGAGAAATGGTGGAGTGTTGTGGAATGTACTGTTGCCACGCCATCGGGGACTATGTCAAACTGTAAGTGACTACTTTCTCTACATTCTCATGCTCCTTGTTTCTCAGAATCCTGGTATTCGGTCTCCTGCTTATCCTCGTTCCAGTCTGTTACTATTGCGCCAAAAGCGACAAGAGTTGGACGATAAACGAAGAGAACGACGGAGAGATTCCCCTTGTGAAACTGACCGCACCGCCCAACAAACGAACCAAAACAACAGAAAGTACCGTGACGGAGAGGGAGAAACTGCAAACGATCACTTGAATTCCGACTGGTTGAACTTGACATCAGTATTCCGAAAAAAAGATGAATAAAACTTCTGAAATTCGATCGGAACTATGACATTTGGAGAGGAAAACGTGCCAGTTCAATATGTGTGTGGTCTTTTAGACAAAAACTTCTGAACTGAGAGATTCTGAATGTACACTAAAATTGAAAACCGATCCATTCTGCAACCTTTTCTCCTCGAAACATGCCTGACCTACTCATCAAAACACATAAAGTTCACACTCTCAAACCGACCAAAAAAGGGGGCAGAGGATTATTGAAATTGGCCAAATCCGCTTTCTCTCTCGATTTTGTTTCAGTGTCATCTCGTTTTTTGTCCAATATTCTATATTTTTGAGGTTACATTGCCGCTCATCAATTCGCACTTTTCCCAGTTGAATGTCTCATTAGAAGTGCAGATTCCTCCCCGAATAGAGCACACCTTCGGGGACAAGCAAACAAAAAGTCCACGTATCCGTCCTTCCGCATCCAACATTTCCCGGATATTCAGTTTATTTGCAAGTTTGCTTCGCGAACAAACACTCTCTCTCCTCGCTGCGCGCCCGCTTCCAGCACACTCTCCGCCCACGTCTTCAGGTGCGAAGAAGTCTTTCCGTGGTGTCTCCAACGGCTACGCCCTTTTCCCTTCTTCGAGGAGCTTCTTTGCATAGCAACGTTTTGTCGTCGTCGTCGTCGTGGAAGTCATAAAGCGTGCGAGTTGTCTTCTTTCTCCGTTTCTCCGTCTCTGATCTCTTGCTTCCGAAACTTTGTCACTTTTCAGATTCATGCATGAATCTTTGCAGAAGATTGTGGAAGTATCTCGTGGTCTCGGTCTTTGTTTGTGAGTTTTCTCTCGAACTTTTCTCTTGTAATTGAGATGTTATGTGAACACTTTCTGTTAGTCTGGCTACAAATTTTCCTTTTTCTTTCAATTTCCAAAACTCCAAGTCTTCTCGGAAAAAGTTGGAAGGTTTCCCACAGAATCCCTAGCCTAACGAAATGTGATTCCATCATTTCTCCCAAACACCTGCAGTCAACAACTTATTGAGTTTCCCCCAGTAGACGTCAAACACTAACAAACAATCAGCATACACTCTTTTCCCCACACCTTTGTCAACTTTACAGATGTAACAGTTTTCTGGAACATCGACCGCTTCCGCAGCTATTCCACAGATCCGAAAACTCTTCAGTTTGTTGAATCCCCGTTCAATACGTCAGAGGGTCATGTTTTTGTGGCACAATTCAAAGATCAGAACCACACTTATGAGTTTGTCAGAGTACCGAAGAGTCAGTGCACGAAGTGAGTTACCGAACAGGAAAAGAGTGCGCAACGTTCTCATTCAGCAATACCAAACTGCAAATCACAATTCTCTCAACAGCTGGAAACTTTGACATTCGTCAGGCAATCAGAAACACCTGGGCAAACCCGAACAACTCTGAACACTTAGCGGTAACTTTCTGTTCTTCTGTTTTCTCTGATTCTGATGTTCAGAACAATGACGTGCGAATATCATTCATAATCTCCAAAGCAGAAAACGACTTTTTGAATGCTGCCCTACAAAAAGAGATAGAGACTTATGACGATTTGATAGTGACAAACTTGTACGAGTCTTATGAATTGCTCATTCTGAAAGTGCACGCGATAATGAGTTACAAACGGGCGTTCTGTGACTCAGCGGACTATCAACTGAAGATTGACGACGATATGGCAGTGGATATGGACGGGTTGTATGCCACGCTGAGTGATCCAAAACTGGCGAGTCTCGATGCAGTCAGTGGGATTGTTTGGAAAAATGCACCGCCCATGAGGGTGAAGAAACATAGATGGTGAGAGAAAAGAAATGAGAAGTTGCAATGAACGTTGTTGCAGGTACGTACCTCAGAGTCTCTGGTCACAAAAGGTATTCCCGTGGTACTGTGATGGACCCATTTACCTAATCGGTAAGAATGCCATTCCGAAGATGATGGAGGAAGCAAAGAAGTTTCAACAATGGATCATTGAGGTGACCAATTACTCTAATTACTCGAATCACCAGTTTCTTTTTGCAGGACGTTTTCTGGACTGGAGTCGTTGCTCAGTCACTGAAGATGACCCACCACGACTGGTCGAGACACTTGCTTCGATATGTCATTGAACTCATTCCACTTCGATTGAAATGTTACAAGGGGAAACCACTTATCATCGCAGTGCACAATATGAAAGGTCCGCAGATGATAGAAGACGGGTATAGGAAGATAAAGGGTGTAAAGTGTAACTAGGCAGGGAAGATAAAACATTTATTTCTGATCTTATTACTTTCAAAGCAAGCTTTGTTTCTTTTCTTATTACTTTCTCGAAAAATGTGTTGATCCTCAATGACGTCTGAGGAACATGACAGATCTGGCCGGGCAGGCACAGTAAGCGGCATCAGGTCCCTGGATTCCGTTGTTTCCTGGTGCTCCTGGATGTCCATCGGATCCTCTGTTTCCTGGCTGTCCGTTTCTTCCGGCTGGTCCACATGGTCCGTGTGGTCCCTGATCTCCAGGTCTTCCTGGCTGTCCTGGAGCTCCTTGACGTCCTGGCTGTCCGGCTCTTCCTGGGGCTCCTGGGGCTCCGTGACCGCGACGTCCATCCTTTCCAGGGTGTCCTGGCTGTCCTGGGTTTCCATCTCTTCCTGGTTGTCCAGCATTACCTTGTGGTCCTGGTTGCCCTGGCTTTCCGGCGGCTCCACGGAATCCTGGCTGTCCTGGTCTTCCGTCTGGTCCTGGTCTTCCAGCTGGTCCGCATGGTCCTGGTGCTCCTGGAGCTCCTGGTGGGCACTTGACACATCCTGGAGCACGTTGTGGGCAGGCTGGTGCAGCGATGGTGTTGTAGTTGTTTTGGCCGTTGCGTCCTGGAACTCCTGGGATTCCACGTTGTCCTGGGTGACCTGGTGGTCCTGGTGGGCCACGTGGGCAACGTGGCTTGGTTGGCTCGCATTGGCACCAGGATGGAAGACCGGAGAAGGTCTGACGCTTCTGACGGAAGACAGAGTTGAATGGATTCTCCTTTGGCTTGGATGGTGGGGACACGGTGACTTGCACATCGAGCATCTCGACCCAGGCGGCATCAGTCTCCACACGGAACAATTTCACGCCATCGATAACCTAAAAGAGAAGAAGGTAATCGGAGAAAAGTGAAGGAATAGACTCACCTCATCATGCATCTCGTTGATAGTAGAGTAAAGCTCCGGAATGACCACGACGCAAGCCAGAACGGCAATAGTAGATGCCACGGAGGCGACGCCAACAAGAAGCTTCTCCTCGAACATGATCTTCTTCTTCTTCGCTCCGTCCGTCTTCTCTAGAAAGGGAAGTCGGGTTTGGATGGGATGGCCTCTCTCCCCTTCATCTACCTTTTATAGTATTCCGGAGAAGGTCGCCGCACCAGGCGCAAAATGGGCGGTGCCTCCCTGCCCCCGTCTTATGTGCCTTATCATCGCAAGTCTCCGTTCTCTTTCTCCCGCTCTCCTCCGCCTTTTCGCGTTTTGCACCGTAAAACAAAAACGTTTTTCTTCTTTTCCGTGTGTGACCTAATTGGATGTACGCGTCTTCTGCGGAAAAGAAACCGTTTCGATGACGCAAACGTGATAGGTGAATGGGATGATAAGGAAAGTGAAGGGAACACTTTTTTCTGCACTCTTCGCGGGGACAATGACCACTTTCTCTTTCTCTCTGTGGCCAGCAGAACGGAAAGTTTCAACTGGTTTCCCTGTTTCTAGGTTTTCGTGGACGATGACGATTCGAATTTGAGACAATTTTGAAAGTGAACCTGAAGGAAACAGAAAACGTTGCATACAAGAAAACCAGAAGACAGAAGAATCCTCGATAAGTACCATGTGGTCAGCTGTTTCAGAGGAGAACCGTTGAAGTGCAAAGCGACACGTTTCCCTCTCGTCTCGACACTTCAACTCATTGGTAAAACAACTTGTGTTTCGTGTAGTTGAATGTTCGAATTTTCCAATACATCGACGTCATTATTTTCTCGACGACCTTCAGAACGTCTTGGCTCTTTTTTTTGCATCAATTAGGAACCAATCAAAGTGAAAAAAATGCTGAAAAATGGAGAAATGCCATGTATTTGAGAGATTGAACGTTGTTCGACCGCATTTTCGTTGACGAAACTTTGATCGAAAGAGTACTCGAAATAAGAACAACAAAGTTCGATGCATAAGATTTTATTAGACACGTTGGGTAGTAAAGAAGAAGATAAAATAAAGAGACATTCAAGAATTGATCTTCTAATGTCTTGCTTTGACAAACACCGATGATCTTGGTGGGCAAGCACAGTAAGCGGCATCTGGTCCTGGGAGTCCACGACCTCCTGGTGCTCCCGGATGCCCGTCGGATCCTCTGTTTCCTGGCTGCCCTGGTCTTCCTCCTGGTCCTGGCTGTCCATCCTGCCCTCTCTCTCCTGGTCTTCCTGGCTGTCCTGGTCCTCCCTGCTTTCCTCCTTGACCTGGTCTTCCTGCTGGTCCTGGCAGTCCTCTTCCCTTTCTTCCGTCTTTTCCTGGATGCCCCGGTTGTCCTGGTCCTCCATCTCTTCCTGGCTGTCCTGCGTTTCCTTGTGATCCTGGTTGACCTGGTCTTCCGTCGTTTCCTTTTCTTCCTGGCTGTCCTGGGCGTCCGTCTGGTCCCGGTCTTCCTGCTTGACCACTTGGTCCCGATGGTCCTGGAGCTCCTGGTGGGCACTTGACACATCCTGGAGCACGTTGTGGGCAGTGGATTGCAGCGTGAACTTGGTGGTTATCTTGTCCTCGTGGTCCTGGGTTTCCTGGAGTTCCACGTTGTCCCGGGCGCCCTGGTGGTCCCGGGGGTCCTGGAGGGCAACGAGGCTTAGCTGGCTCACACTGGCACCATGATGGAAGACCGGAGAAGGTCTGACGCTTTTGACGGAAGACAGAGTTGAATGGATTCTCCTTTGGTTTGGATGGTGGGGAGACCATGACTTGAATGTCGAGCATGTCAACCCAAGCGGCATCAGTTTCCAGACGGAATACCTTCACTCCATCGAGAACCTAAAACGAGAAGATGAAGCTGACAAAAAAGTTAGAATGCTCACCTCTTCATGAACCTCATTGATGGTACTGTAGAGAGAAGGGATCACCACAAGACAGGTGATCACAGCGACAGTAGAAGCCAGTGAGGCAACGCCGACAAGGAGCTTCTCTTCGAACATCTTCGGATGTTTTGTGTCTTCTGAACACCTGACGTCCTCTTTTATACTCCTCCACGGAAGGTCAATTCCTGCCATGCCAGCCATAAACGAGAGGAGGCGCCGCCCTGAAGAACAGCCGGTGGAGAGAGGGAGGTTGTTTTTTGTGTTTGTCAGGTGGAAGAATGGAAAGGAAGAAGGCAGGAAGGAAGTTGGAGATGCGATTAAGGAAGTTGGCCGGCCAATGTCAAGCAAAGTCACAGCGGTGCGCACATAAGTAATCCGATTGTTACCATATCTCTTTCTTCTGAAAGCTTTTGATCCGATGGAGTGCAAGAATTTGAAGTCAAGAACCCAACAAAACAGTTTGAATACAACAACAAAAAGGTCAAGTTGATTGCAAAATTAGATAAATTAGAGAGTAAGCATGTGCAGGGTACATGTTTTGTCTTTTGTACTTTCCTCTGATGCCATTTTGCAGAATCTGTTTTTCATGGTGGATCTGTTTACGGCACTCCAATAGATCTCCTTGACAAATGGCATCGAATGATAGCATAATCAAGTGATAACCATTATCATTATCCCCTCCCCGATATCTTCTTTTTTGCGGTTTCCGATGAATTATGCAATACTTTCATGTTTATCCGTCCGAACCCATCCCATTGATATCTGCCCACTTCTTCGTCTCTCTTCCACTTTCCGACAAACTTCTTCTCCTCATTTTTCCGTCCGGCCTTGACCAGGAAAAGTTACAATTTCGGAAGAAGATCTGCGGATAATGAGAAAAGTTGGAGAGGAAGATGGATCTTGGAACCAGTAGAAACCGAGGAAGGGGCCGATCCGACGGAACGCAATCAGGAATTTGTTTTTGTTTGTGGTTGTGTTTTCAGCAGGCCCAACGGTGTAACATTTTGTAATTTTGTACTGATTGAAGTGACTGTTTCGTTTCACTATCAATGGTACGAAGACTGCAACTGTAAGATGATAAAGAGAGTGACCTGCATCCAGGAAGTTATTCTCGAAAGGTCAACTGGTATCCTCCTTTACATTAACCCTGTCCGTTTTGTTATCTGTTTACTCAGAACCTCATTACATTTCCCCATTCTCCATTATAGCTTTGACCTCGACACAAACACACCCATTCAACCCGATACCATTCAAAAAACACCTAAAAACTGACAAAACTGGGTTAAGAACTGAGAGATTCATCTACGGCTGGAAGGTTATGACTCTGTTTGTGTTGTTTACCGAGACCGAATCCGCAGTCATGTGTTCCGACAGTAATCTTACTCATAATCCTATCAATGGTTTCTGATTTTCTCCCTGTTTTTCGAGGTCGACAACAACAACAAGGAAACAAACGAAAATAATCAAATTAGTAAGCAAGAACACCACGGGAGTCCAATCATTCAGAGATTCAAGGTCTCTGATTTCTGAATCTTCAAATCTTGCACAGTTCTCTTTATCATTGAAACAGACACTTCCGTCGGAAAGACACCTTTCTGATAACTTTGCAAATCTCCCGTTTCCGTTTCTCTGACGTCACAGATCTCACCGAGTACGTCATCATAATCTGGGCGGCACCTTCCCGGCGACCCGGGGGACAAACTGGTTTTCACAAATACAAAGGAACGGAAGCAGAAAACGGGTGCAAGGTTATTTATGCAACGAGAAGAAGAGGTGGCGAAATGCGATACACGGGACTAATATGATGGGAGAATTGAACGGAAAGAAGACTGCAATTACAGATTATGGGGTGAAGACAAAGAAACGGAAAAGCGAGAATGGAATTCTTTGAGAGACAAAACTCGTTGACTCTGAATGCTCTCATTTTGAAACAAAGCAGAATGGAATCGAATGGTTTTATTTTCAGATCACTCGTACAGTTTGTAAAAGGGTCGTTTAGTTCTGTCCACTTGGTCCGAATCCGGCCTCTCTCTTTCCGTAGTATCCAGCATAAGCAGATCCGTATCCGTATCCTCCGTAAGCTCCGTAGGCTCCATAAGCTCCGAGACCGTATCCTCCGTAGTAGGAAGACGGGTAGTAGGAGGAGGCGTAGCCGTAGTACTGGGCAGTCGATTCGTGCACCAAAGAGCACATGACGAGGGCGAGAACGCAGAGGAGGCTGGAAAGAGAAGACTGTATTATGGGAAAGAACGTCTCTGGATAACTTACAATTTGGAGTTCATTTCAGAAGGAATTGGTGGACAAATCAGAGTTTGTTGGATTCTGCCACTCGCCGGTTTCTTTTATACCCCAAACTTCTGTTTACCTATCACTTTTTTGTGCGCGAACTACACACAATCGGCAACTCCTTTGATACTTTTTTAGAAAATGAGTGTTTGGGAACTAGATTCCACAACTGCGAAGTGAGTTATTGACGGTTTGAATAACCTCCAAAAACCTAATCTGGATTCTATACGGAAGAAGTTGTTATCGGGATCTCAAAAACATATTCAATGAGTGTCCCTTCGGTGTAAGTTCAATGTCTATAGTTCACTTTAGTCCACATTTTGACAGGTTAGTCGGGGGTTTTCACTTTCTCATAAAAAATTTTCACGAAAAAAACTACCGAGCAAACAGTAAGTCATGGAAATAGTAGTATATAAGAGCGGGTAATTGGAGCAGAAACCAAGAACCTTCACATTCTTCCTCATCAATTCTCAATATGAACTCCAAGTTGTAAGTTATCCGGCAAAGTCCTTTCCCATAATACAGTCTTCTCTTTCCAGCCTCCTCTGCGTTCTCGCCCTCGTCATGTGCTCTTTGGTGCACGAATCGACTGCCCAGTACTACGGCTACGCCTCCTCCTACTACCCGTCTTCCTACTACGGCGGATACGGTCTCGGAGCTTATGGAGCCTACGGAGCTTACGGAGGATACGGATACGGATCTGCTTATGCTGGATATTACGGAAAGAGAGAGGCCGGATTCGGACCAAGTGCACAGAACAACTAAACGAATCTTTTACGAAATGTACTCATGATCTGACAATGAATTCTTTCAATTCTATACTCTTGTTGATTTCTGTTTGGCTTTTGAACGAACTTCATCATTTCAACATCAGGAACCTTTGAAATACTACCTTTCGTCGTTTTTTTGTTTTGATGCTATTTTTCATCGGTTTCGTCATCGAATAGATGCTGTCGCGGCCGTGGCCGAACAGATGGAACCTCGCTCTACTGTGACGCGTTGCGTGCGAGACGCGTACTGCGTATCGGATCAGAATTCATTGCGCCGTCTCCCAGGACAACGCATATTCTCGTCATCTGCGAACAACATCCATATCGAAAATGGAAGGATTTGATGCCCAGGTAATTATTTTCCTCCTTTCCACCAGACGTACTCTCGAAATATTCCATGTTACCACATTTTTGAACACTTATCACTTTACATTTTTCGGTTTTTCTCGTCGATTCGTAAAATAATTGCAATTTGAACTTTGATCGTTGCTTCTATTCATATTGAATTTGATGGTATAATAATGATATATTGGGATAAAATGATCGATATTTCCGTATGTAATTGAATCATATTTTTTGATTTTTGAATTTAACTCTATCATTTACGATTCGTATAATTTTGATCATAATTTTTTAATGATAATTGATTCAAATTCGAGAGTTTATTGAAAAATAAAAGACATATTTTCAACATTTGTTCAGCAAGCTTCTCAAGCAACGACGCTCAAGAGGGATCGGACCGAAGACACAGACTGTACGGTGTTTCTCTAATTGATGTCATAACTACGTTTTTTCGTCGTTTGTTTCCCATTTTCCTCTTTTCATTTTTGATTATCACGCATTCGTTTTGGTTCTTTGACGATTTTCTTAATCGGGTCATAAGCTAATCAGATTGTGTGTTTTGAGCAATTCTAATTGTTGTTTTCCAGACGAACTCCCGGCGAAACGGTCCACTGAGGACAACGACGCAACTCTCGGCAACCCGTACATGGACGATAATGACAACGTTACCGAACAGTTCCCGATTCCGGAAGCTGTTGTCGGACTAGTCATCGGCCGTCAAGGATCTGAGATCCAGAGTATCCAACTGAAAGCCGGATGCCGTGTCCAGATGACTCCGGATCCCGATCAGTCTGGTGTTCGTCAGGTGAACCTTGAAGGATCTAGGGCTAGCGTCGAGGCAGCCAAGGCACTCATTACCGAAGTGATCTCTCGTACCAACAACCCGCGGCCACAGTACGGTTTCCCTCGCAGTACGAACACCATTGAAATCTCGATTCCGCCAAGCCGTTGTGGTTTGATTATCGGAAAAGCCGGTGAAACCATCCGCCAGTTGCAGGTAAGCCTTGCGGAGAGTTCATTCTGTATTCAACCATCTATTTTGCAGGAAAAGAGTGGTTGCAAGATGGTTCTCGTTCAAGAAAGCCAAGTCGTCGGCGACCAATCAAAGCCACTCCGTATCACTGGAGATCCCCAAAAGATCGAGATAGCAAAGCAACTTGTGGCCGAAATCCTCAACGGCGGGAACGATTCCAATGGAGGTGGTCATCATATGGGAGGACATGGTGCTGGAGGCGCCACTGCGCGTGGTGAGGTCGTCGTGCCAAGAAGCTCGGTCGGTATCATCATCGGAAAGCAAGGCGACACCATCAAACGACTTGCGCAGGAAACTGGAACCAAGATCCAGTTCAAACCAGATGATGACCCGAGCACTCCGGAACGTTGTGCTGTCATAATGGGAACTCGTGACCAAATCTATCTGGCCACTGAGCGGATCACCGAGCTTGTCAGGAAGAGTGCTATGCAGCAAGGAGGAGGTGGTGGTGGAGGAATGATGATGGGCAACGATTCTTCGGTTAGTTTACAGAAACCGTTAGTTTCTTCAATGATTTAGTTTCAGTCGTTCTTCATGTCTGTGCCATCTGCCAAGTGCGGCCTTGTGATCGGAAAAGGTGGAGAGACCATCAAGCAGATCAATGCGGAAAGTGGAGCTCATTGTGAGCTGTCTCGAGAAGCCAACATGAGCGCCGAGGAGAAGGTATTCGTCATCAAGGGAGGAAAACGCCAGATTGAGCATGCGAAACATCTAATCCGCATCAAGGTCGGAGACATTGCACCGAACACTCCATTCCGCGATGACTCGATGTCGTCTATTCAATCACAGTTCGCTGGTCAGGCTCAAGGAGGATACAGCGGTCAGCAGCAGTGGAACGCTGCTACTGGTTTGCAAGCTGCTCAGAACCCGTACCAAGCAAGTGGATGGCAGCAGAATAGCGGCTACGGACAACAACAAGCAGTGGCCACTGCGAACCAGTACGCTCAAGGACTCGTTCAGGCTCAGCAGCAAGTTGCCTATCAGCAAGTTCAAGCACAAGCACAAGTCACTCCTGCTGCAGCTACTGGAGCTGCGGCTGTTGATCCGGCAACCGGCGAACAAGACTATTCCGCTCAATGGATGGAATATTACAAGTAAGCATCACCTCCGTCGACTCGATGTTCATAACTAACTTTCAGATCAATCGGTGCTCATGACAAGGCAGAAGCTGTCGAAGCTCAGATGAAGCAGAAGAAGGCCGAAGCAGCAGCTCGCGCAGCTGGATCCGCAGCTGGACTACTCCAACAAGTTCCACTCGGAATGCAACAGATCGCTGCTCAACCAGGAGCTCAGGCTTATCAAGCCTATTCTGCAGCCGGAACCGTTGCTTATCAACCCCAACAATATGGTCAATACCAATAATAACTTTGTTCATGTCTCGTTTTATTCCCAATTCAAAGTTGTAATAATTTATTGCAAAAATTTGAATGTTATCTCACCGTTTACATTCGGTCTCTCTTGGAAACTAAATAAATGAATATATATCAACATCTAATCGAGATCTTTCGAATTCAACTAGAATCGAGTTAATCTGATTCGAGGAAACATCCATCTATGTCACAGACATTGTGCTCTTTGTCACGTGAATCAGAATGTGCACTGGACCGGAACAAGGGACAAGTTCACTAACTAGCAGAATGACATGGGCTTTTTTTCGAAGAGACATTCCGCTTCTTTTTTTCTTGGTTTTTGTTTCAAACTGATCTCATTCTCTTCTTTAATAACGAGTTTCTCTGTAGTGTTCGGGATCAAAAAACACTCGAGACAATAAGAAAACAAAAGGAAATCATGATGGATCAGAGACTGATGGACTGCCCGAGCAGTGCCGGGTTCTTCGAGAGTCCCGAGTTCCTGCAAATCACTTCTCACTCCATATCTTTCTTCATTATTCCCGTTAACTTCTGGGGTCTTTTCTGTATTTTCAAAAAGACTCCACAGTCTATGAAACTTGTCAAATGGTACTTGTTCCATCTGCATGTCTGGTAAGTAATTAGGGGGAGAAAAATGTGGAGGAAGAGTTACAGGACTACTATATTCGATCTGATGTGTGGTTCACTGGTCACCCCGTTCTTTTTTTTCCCAGCCCTTGCTGGAGCTCCGAGTGGGTTGATGACTTACTTGGGAGTTCCCACTCTTGTACAGATTTGTATCACGTTTTGCTGCTTTGGAGGTCAGTTGTGTTTTCAAAAAAGACAAATAGAGATTGATGAGTTTATTCAATACACGCATTTGTTTAGTTGTTCTGTGCAGTTGGTCCGAATCCGGCCTCTCTCTTTCCGTAGTATCCAGCATAGGCAGATCCGTATCCGTATCCTCCGTATGCTCCGTAGGCTCCATAAGCTCCGAGACCGTATCCTCCGTAGTAGGAAGACGGGTAGTAGGAGGAGGCGTAGCCGTAGTACTGGGCAGTCGATTCGTGCACCAAAGAGCACATGACGAGGGCGAGAACGCAGAGGAGGCTGAAAAGAGAAGACTGTATTCTGGGAAAGAACTTTGTCGGATAACTTACAATTTGGAGTTCATTTTGAGAGTTGATGAGGAAGAATGTGAAGGTTCTTGGTTCCTGTTCTGAAGCTCTTTCTTTTATACCCTGTTCTCTGTTTGTTCGTACTTTTCTCGCAGAGTTTTTACCCTAATTTTTTATATGATTGCGGTGCGAACTGTCAACTGCCATTGCTTTATGAACTGATCAAAAACCGAACAAGCAAGCGGTAAATGAATACTGAGAAACGAGTTCATTCGCGTATGAAACATTGAACTGGAAACACCAACAAATGAATTACTGACACAATGATTTCCAGGTGTATGCAGCGGAATAATCTATGTTTTCGAGAACCGACAATATGTTCTCTGTGAGAATACAAATTGGTTTCGTTTGGAGAACAACACAGTCAGGACATTCTACTACACATTTGTCTTTGCTTACTGTTGTCTTTCAATCTATCCATTTTCATTGAACATTCCAGAACAGACAACTGCAAAGATAAGGATTCTGAAGGTTACAGGAAGCTTTATTATCGTTTTTTATATACTGATTTCAGATAATTCCCTGCCCCAATCCGGAATTCTTCTCAGAAATCACTTATGTCTTCAAAGCTCCTGAAGACACCTCTGCATTCGCTTACTTCGGGTTATGCTTCACCGTTTTCCTTGCATCCCAGATTTCATTCTTCGGAGGAAACTGCTTCTATAATCTCTACGCCCTTGACAACATCAACCTCTCCGCCCATTCTAAGAGACTGCAGAAGAAGTTTTTCCTTTCCATTTGCATCCAGGTAGCTTCAAACTCTTCCCAACTTCCCTAGTCCCTCATTCAGATCTTCATCCCCATGTGGGTCGTCGTCCTTCCCCTGTCATACTTCCTGTTCAGTCTCTTTTCCGGTTATTACAACCAATCCCTCAACAACCTCACTTCTCTTTTCTTCTCCTGCCACGGCTTCATCGCCACCATCTGCCTTCTTGTCATGAATGCTCCATACCGAGAAGCAACCTTTCATTCCTTTCTACAAGTTCTATCTCTCTGCCATCCCGGAGCCAAGAAGCGTCTAGTGGAATGTCAGCGGCAGACAAAGACTAGCTTCGTTGTGTCCACTGTCTCGAAATAGGGTTGGAACTCAACAAATTCCGAGAACTCGAAAGATTTTGAGAAAATGATGTTATCCCTTGATAATTGCTGTGTCCAAGCTACGTATACCAAACTGATAACATGTAATTATGTCTTCTGACTGCTCGATATCACTAATTATCTTCTTTTTCTGATTCTCTGTTGTGTACTGTAACACGGAAGTTGTGTTTTGTTTGAATAACAAACTATTAGACATAGAAAACAGAAAATGTCAGTTGGAATCTTTATTTTCAGATCGTTTGTACTTTTCGTTCGTAATCATTCAGTTGCTCTGTCCACTTGGTCCGAACCCGGCCTCTCTCTTTCCGTAGTATCCAGCATAAGCAGATCCGTATCCGTATCCTCCGTAAGCTCCGTAGGCTCCATAAGCTCCGAGACCGTATCCTCCGTAGTAGGAAGACGGGTAGTAGGAGGAGGCGTAGCCGTAGTACTGGGCAGTCGATTCGTGCACCAAAGAGCACATGACAAGGGCGAGAACGCAGAGGAGGCTGGAAAGAGAAGACTGTATTATGGAAAAAAAAATTATCTGGATAACTTACAACTTGGAGTTCATTTTAGAAGGAATTGGTGGACAAATCAGAGTTTGTTGTAGTTTCGCGAGTTCTCTGCTCTTTTATACCTTCTCTTTGTTTGTCCCTCGCACATACCTTTTGAACTCGTTTCCACCGAAACGTAAATAAAACGTAGAAAGGTGGCAATTGCAACTGAACTTTGGCATCATTGAAAGGCTCAAAATAGAAACAGAAATAGTTGGTATTCGAAGAAATCGAGAAGAAGATGAGCTATTTTGATATGTTTTTGTGTTTTCGAGACAGAAAAAGGAACGGAAGTGCAATGAGATGAACGTCATCATGAGTATTCTTCAGATTGAACAGAAACCAAGATCGCCAAGTCTCTACCAGTCTTTTTTCCACAGAGATCTTCAAAGTATGTCTCACCATTCACCATCAGAGTCCGTATTCGTAATCAGACGTCTTCCCACGAAGTACACGGGAATGCGCCATCTGCAGATGTCTGACCAGCCCTGCCACCCAGCAGGCCACTGTTCATCTGCCACCATTCATTTCCTTCCCATCCGCTCCTTTCTCTCCTTTTTCAGTCGTCTCCTCCCAGGTACGCATTACATATTTCCAGTCCGTCGCTTCTCTATTTCGAGTCACTCGACAACATGCTTGAGTTGGTGAAACCCGTCGTCCAATTCACTGCTCTTCTGATGTCCATCCTGCTCAACACAGTCTTGACCTACCTGATACTGACCAAGTCGAACAGCAAGATGGGTCCTTACAAGTACATCATGATCTACTTCTCCTTGTCCGCATTCTTCTACTCGTTTCTCAGTCTTCTCGTGCGACCCGTGAGTTCTTTTTGAGAAACAGCGAAAGAAAAGTAGATCTTTGTCTTAAATTTTTGTTGTGATCAGAGGAACACGCTGAAGGGAACATTTTGTGATCACTAGATGATTAGAGAAATGTTTACAGTACTCATTCCAGGACATCCTCTCCTACAGTTCCTGCTTCGTTGTCTTCGTTCGCAACTCGACTTCCCTCTTTGATTCCAAAGTCATGGTTTACTTGATGTGTGAGTTCCTTGTGCAACATCTCATCAAGTAATTTCCCTTTGCAGCAGCCATCTGCGGTTTCTATTTCTTCTTCGCTTCCCTGATTGCTGTTCACTTTGTTTATCGCTACAACTCACTGAAGAACGGATCAAAATGGGTGTATTTCCGAGGAAAGTTCTCGATATTCTGGTTTCTGATATCTCCACTACTCTATCTCAATTGGACTGCTAACTGTATACTGGCTTTCCGGCCAAACAGAAAGAGCACGGCGTTTCTCAAGTTAGTCGTTCTAATAATGAAGAGAAGAGCATCTGAACTTTTAGGAATCGAACGAAAGAAAATCTAGGGATCGCCGTAGAGGACATCACTTACATAATTGCTGATTTCTATCCGATTGATGATTACGGTTACCGAAGTGCCAACTTGTCGACTTTCATATCTGGTTTCAACTTTCTCTTGATGACTGTAAGCTGTCCGAGTTCTCCTATAACCATCAGACCATTTCAGATCTTCTCCTTGTCTATAATCATTGTGTACGCATTCAAATGCTACTTCGAAATGACACATGTCATTGTGCCCGGTCGGAACTTCTCCCTGACCCACAAACTCCTTCAGACTCAACTCTTCCGTGCCCTCATCTACCAGACCCTCATCCCTGTCGTCTTGATGTTCCTCCCACTCACCGTTCTTTTCGTTTTGCCCATGTTCAACAACGGCATTGGATGTGCCCAATATGTCTCCATCTCCATATCCATCTACCCTGCCCTCGATGCACTTCCCACTCTTTTCTTCGTCAGAGACTACCGGGATTCCATCTCTAAATTCTTCTGTCTTCGACACAGTGAGCAACGATCCGTTGAACCTTATTACGTTCGGAGGGCCAGCACAACATTCTCAACGCCTAGAAAATGCACAGTTCATTTGAGTAGGGTTGAATTTGGTTGATAATGAAGAGATTATGTAGGAGTTTTTTCTATTTTACGCATCATCGGATCTTGATTTTGAGCAAATTTTCAGTTGTGTTCGCATCTTCTGGTCTAATGAGTTCTGGTTTTTTCAGGTATATCACGCTCTTCTTGAACGAAGCTTTGATCGAATCAGGAATCAACTTTAAAACAAGGTTCGCAAAGCGTTCTGAAAAGGAAACAGTATGGAATCGAATGGTTTTATTGTCAGATCACTCGTACAGTTCGTAAAAGATTCGTTTAGTTGTTCTGTGCAGTTGGTCCAAATCCGGCCTCTCTCTTTCCGTAATATCCAGCATAAGCAGATCCGTATCCGTATCCTCCGTAAGCTCCGTAGGCTCCATAAGCTCCGAGACCGTATCCTCCGTAGTAGGAAGACGGGTAGTAGGAGGAGGCGTAGCCGTAGTACTGGGCAGTCGATTCGTGCACCAAAGAGCACATGACGAGGGCGAGAACGCAGAGGAGACTGAAAAGAGAAGACTGTATTATGGGAAAGGACTGAGCCGGATAACTTACAATTTGGAGTTCATTTTAGAAGGAATTGGTGGACAAATCAGAGTTTGTTGGATTCTGCCACTCGCCGGTTTCTTTTATACCCTAAACTTCTGTTTACCTATCACTTTTTTGTGCGCGAACTACACACAATCGGCAACTCCTTTGATACTTTTTTGGGGAAGTGACTAGAAACTAGTATGAGCTGAATGGTTTGAGGGAATTACTAATAAGTGGAGGATTGTGCATTCAGACTTTACCAATGCTCAAGTTAACTGGACTGACCCTTATTTGCTGCCTGGAACACATGATGATTGGTCGCTTCCTCAAAGTTCATTAGCGTCCACTTTTTGACAGGTTAGCTGTCGGCGAGCTGTTGGAAAAAAGGTTTCTGGGAAAAAAGTACAGAACAAACAGTAAGTCATGGAAAGTTGGGGTATAAAAGAACGAGCAGCGGAAGCAGAAACCAAGAACCTTCACATTCTTCCTCATCAACTCTCAATATGAACTCCAAATTGTGAGTTATCCAGAGAACTTTCCCATAATACAGTCTCCTCTTTGCAGCCTCCTCTGCGTTCTCGCCCTCGTCATGTGCTCTTTGGTGCACGAATCGACTGCCCAGTACTACGGCTACGCCTCCTCCTACTACCCGTCTTCCTACTACGGAGGATACGGTCTCGGAGCTTATGGAGCCTACGGAGCTTACGGAGGATACGGATACGGATCTGCTTATGCTGGATATTACGGAAAGAGAGAGGCCGGATTTGGACCAACTGCACAGAACAACTAAACGAATCTTTTACGAACTGTACGAGTGATCTGAAAATAAATCCATTCGATTCCATTCTGTTTTGTTTTAAAATGCTACAAAACTGACTTTTCTGTTTGGTTTAATGAAACAAAACGAAGCAAGATAAAATTTACAAATGGCAAGCATGTCAGCCCAAGTTCTTGCGGGTCGTTTCCACGATGCGTGGTAACATATCTCCAGTCTTCTTGAAAACCATTGAGAAGGGAGTCAGGGCAAGACCCAATCAGAATACTCGACAACAGCGAAAATGATCTTCTTGTCATTCCAAACTCGATGACATAGTTTTGATTTTTGAAGTTCAGCCGTACTTGACAAACCTTTGATCTTGCTCCCACTCGCATCATTCATTAGTCACGATGACATATGTGTCTGGGCAAAGATGACAAGTTCTAGAACATGACTATGCAAGACTGAAACTGTGCTGCTAAAGCAATGAACCAAAGATAGAAAAAAGTTCTCGAACGGTTCTTGATATCGAAATGATATAGCTCATCCAAAATCAAAACAGAAATCAATAAGAGTAGATGGAATTGAAAGAATTCATTGTCAGATCATGAGTACATTTCGTAAAAGATTCGTTTAGTTGTTCTGTGCAGTTGGTCCGAATCCGGCCTCTCTCTTTCCGTAGTATCCAGCATAAGCAGATCCGTATCCGTATCCTCCGTAAGCTCCGTAGGCTCCATAAGCTCCGAGACCGTATCCTCCGTAGTAGGAAGACGGGTAGTAGGAGGAGGCGTAGCCGTAGTACTGGGCAGTCGATTCGTGCACCAAAGAGCACATGACGAGGGCGAGAACGCAGAGGAGGCTGCAAAGAAAAGACTGTATTATGGGAAAGTTCTCTGGATAACTTACAATTTGGAGTTCATTATTGGTTGAATGGTTGAGAACAACTGTTGCCTTTCCTCACGTCTGTCACCTTTTATACCAGTTCACCACTGTTTGCTTACTACTTTTTTGCTCGAATTGCAACTGTCACCCGACTCTTTTTCCTTTCAGTAAGTTGACTTTCCATCTCTCCATTCATAATCCAACCTCATTCTCGCCGTTTCAAGTTGCCGCCTAGGTCAACAACAGTGTGAAACCACCCCGGAAATAGATGCGAAATAAGCCAACATTCATTCATTTGCCACCCGGGTCAACATTTGTTTAGTGTTCAATTCATGACGAAACAGTTATCTGGCGGAGAGCAAATTCTGGAACGAGCGATTCAGTTGATCGCAGTACATCACGTCGTCGTAGGATGGAAGAGGAGAAGCGCGGGCTGATTCGAGTTCATGGTATTCTGGGGGAAGTTCCTCTGGTTCAAGCATGATTTGCGGAAGACTGACAGTTGAGTAGTCTGGAAAGAGTCACCATTTTTAAAAAAGGAGCTTCGAAAAACTCACAAGGCATTTCCACATCCATTCCCATATCCTCTTCTCCTTTTTCACACTTCTCCAATCGTCTTCCACTGACTTTTCCAACCTCTTCAGGTCTCATCCGCAACGCACATTGTTCCAGTCTTATCCGTTCGTAATGATATTTGCAGATGTAGAAGACAGCAATAAAGAGAAGAATCGAAATGGAGAGGAAGATGAATACAGTGCACAAGGCAAGAGACTGGGTCAAGACGACCATCGAATGACGGTGGAGTTCCGTTGTGACTGGTGTGGGGCGAACAGAGAAACGAACAAAATGCCGACGACATTCGCTTCGGACTATAAGTATCGAATCCGTGAGGTATTAGGCAAGGCTGGATGAAAGACGGCTTAGGCATCAGCTGCTGCGGGAATATTCCGGGGCAGCTGCTCGGATAACCCCTTCGATTAACCTAATGTTTTCTTGAGTAGAGGTTTACGTGACGACGTCACAGTCGGATCAGCAGGTCCGACGACGATTTGGAACACACCAGAGTTCGAATTGGCGGGAGTGGACAGTGACATCTCGGTCGTTAGAGACTATTTGTGTCTCTCTCAAATGTCGTCAGTTGTTATTTCAGTGAGCGGATCGTGACGCACTCTGCCACGTCACAATCAGGCGTATTTGTTGGGCGAACATGGGGAAATGGATTGGTTTTCTGAACATTCGGGAATAAGCGATAGACAGAATTGTTCAAACTATATATTAAACTCGAAATGCACCCGAAAGCTCACTAGACAAATCAGCTTAGGAAACTAGTGATTATTGTCAGAAACAACCGGATAAACATCTTGGTTTTCAATTTTTCTAAACCATTCAATATCCATTTGGTATAACAAACTATGCAGAATATAACTATCCTAGCTGATTATATGATAACTGCTTTGTCATTCGACAAGTCGGTGCGTGTCCTGAACTTGATAACTGCTCAGTTAGGCATCTTCTTGAACTTCTTCCACATGTTTGTCTTGAATCGGAAAGAACTGCGATCATCTGCAATATTCACTCTCCTCCGGTTCATCTGCATCTTTGACATCATCATGTTGTTCACATCTTTCTACGTCGATATTCGGACAGCAATCGATTTCGGTCACTCGGAGTACTGTCTTGGATACAAAAGTTATAACGATTCTGTTTTGGATATACTCATTGGCTGTATTCATGGTTCTGCAACAGTAACATCCGCCTGGTTGACTGTAACGATTGCTCTTCTTCGCACATTATCAATTCAGTTCGCCTTGAAGCCTTGGGCAAACAGTTTATCAAAGAAATCACTGACAGTCTGGTTTTCGTCAAGTATTTCTGTAATCCCAACAGTTTATCTAATAGTCAGCAGCATGTTCAAATACGATATCACTTTGAAGAGAGACGACGAACTATGTGTGCAGTTTCCCGGTGTTTCTCCGGAAATTACGGAGCAGTACCATCTGGCGTCAATGGATCAGAAACACTATGACATGATAGTTTTGTTTAGTCTATTGGATGCTCTATTGATGTTTGTTCCACTGATTCTCAACTGCATCTTCACAGTGCTGCTAGCAAGAATAGTACTGAAGCAGCGAAAACAAGAAAGAGCGTTGACAGTTGTCCGTGAGAAGAACACCGGCACTAGTGGACTAATCATCCTCATGCTCATTTCTTATTTGGCTTCCGAGCTACCGCTAATCATTGGAAACATTTTGATTGGTATTGCAGACCCTGCAATGATGTATGTTCAATAAAACGATAAGGAATAGCTCATTCTTCTTTTAGGGTGACAATGCTACCAATCGCCACATTGATGTCAACATTGAAGACACTCAATTCGAGCACACATTGCATAATTTGTTTCTTGATGTCTTCACAGTACCGGGAAGTCACACAGAACATTTTCAGAAGTTCCTCAGTACGTTTTCATGTATTCCTATCAGAATCTACAACTTATTTTGAAGGTTGCTGTTGTTGAAGAAGTAACTGCAGTTCCTGTTGAACAGCGTTATGCTCAAGTGATTTGAGCTTGTTTTTCAAATGTTCTCCCGAATAGAAAGTTCATTTTTGGATGAAAAAAGACGGAGAACAACATATCCGCCCACTTCTCCGTAATTATAGATACCACATCATCGGGAAATGTTTTCAAAACCGAAGCGCTTGACAACCTACACACTTCTCTGAGGAATGTCTACGAACCAGGGCGAAATCGACCCCATTTCCCTTCAAATTATCTCGATCGACCGATACTTCCATATTCTCAGATTTGTGATTTCCCAATTTGGTCTACTCTGTAACCTATTTCATCTGATTGTGCTGAGAAAAAAAGAACTGCGCTCCGACCCAATATTCATTTTCATCCGATTCATTTGCATCAGTGACATCATCGGCCTTTCTTTCTCCTTCGTTCTGGGTTTATGGAAGTCAACTGAATTGCGTCGGATGGATTTCTGTTACTTTCATCAATCATACACAGTTGTTGTCATGGTAATTGCGACCACCTGTTTATACGACTGTGCTCTTCTAACGTCTCATTGGCTCACAGTTTTTGCGGCTTTTTACAAGAGAAAGGCTATGAAGTTGGGAAAAGTTTCACTGCAGGTGTCTACAGTTTCTAAAATAGCCTTGATAATTGGCATTGTTTCTTACTCAACAACGGTATCTAAGACCGTCGTATCGTTTCAACCAGTCCCAAGAAACACAAGCTATTGGTGTTATCATTTTCCGAATGTTCTCATCAGTGAAGAAGAACAGTATACATTTGGACCGAGCGCATTCATGGAGAATCAATATGTTGTTGCTCTTGTTGCCTCCTATGGTTTCCTATGGCTTATCCCGTCAATTTGCTACATTGTTTTCATAATCCTTCTGGTCAAATCAGTTAGGAGGCCACAACAAACAGATGTTGGTACAAGTAGAATCATTATTTTGATGATGACCGGCAACTTGGGTCTGAACTTGTTCCAAATCATTGCAGTCAGCATCATTCGCCATACATTCTCAGTTGATATACAGTACGTTCGTTTTCTCAAATCGTTCAAAACTGAAATCTTTCAGATATATGGTTGCACTTGGACTTTGCTCCACGTTTCAATGTTCTCTTTTCGCTTTGAAATCAGTCAGTCACTTCATTATATGCATAACAATGTCTTCTCAATATAAAGATATTGTCAAAAAGATATTCAGATTTAGAACTGCCACGGTGTTTATTACTTCAGTTTCTCTTGTAAACCAGTTGTTCAGGTATCAATGGAGGAGGAAGGCACGTCAGCTCCAGCGACACACTGAGTTGTTTTGTTTTCATTCATTTCGCAAAGTTTTGAATAAAAAAGAAATTGAATCGTATTGTCACTACATCATAAATGTACTGGTGTCGGTGTTTTCATCTCACAATTAACGGAGCCCTGTGTAGTATTCATCTGTAATGCAAATTTTTGTTGCAAGGAATCATTTCGAAAACAACAGACCAGTAACTGATTCCCATTCTCGACCATCAACGACTCCTCATAAGACGGAGGAGCAGAAGGTGTTGGGGAGGCCAGTGGGGCAGAAGGTCCAGGGGAATAGGCCGGCGGGTTCAAGTTGAATTGTCTGGCAAGGGGGTAGACTGGAACTGACGGAAAACCAATAGGAGGGGCTACAAGCGGTGGTGCTGATGGAATCATGGAAGAAACGTTCGTCATAGCCAGTTCCATTTGTCCAGCAGGAATGGTCCCGATAATCAGTGGAAAGTTGCATTCCAGCACTCCCCCAAATGTAGACATGGTGTCCACGTATACAGTAATGTGATAGTCGACGCCAATGATCGGACAGTTGAAAGATGGTGTCAGTTTGGGAACCTTCAGTGAAAGGGACACTTCTCCTTTGCTTCGAGGTGCTATTTTGCATGCTCTTCGGGATTCTTGCAACTGTTTTTCCTCGTTTTTCTCATGAGTATGAGGACGACAGTTGTCGGAATGGAATAGGCTTGAGAATGAAGAAGAGTTCTTTCGGGATGCTTTGTAGTGAGAACATTGGTGGAGGTAAGCACGCACAGATGAAACTACTTTCTTTGAGTCGTTGTCAATGTTTACAGTTATCGGGATAACTTCTCGAGGAACGTAGCCTTTCTTTGGAATTCTGGCCTGAATGAACAGTTCAGAGGGTCTGATGAATACTTCAAAAGCTCACCGTCATTGTCACGAGTCCATTCTTGAAAATCAAGCCAGTGTTTTTGGTTGAAGTGTTGATCATCGGACTCAATGCGCCTGGGCAGGTGTTCAGGTCAAATGGCGGAATCACTGAAAACATAGACGGTTCAGCAAGATGCTTCTTGGGGCAAACCTGAGAAGCATTTCTCCGTTTTTATGTTGAATTTCCATATCTGGGGTCGGTCAAGTTCTACATGAATTGAGTAGCGGACATGGCCATGAAACCCTTCGTAACTGGGTGGGCAGTCGAGAGGAAGGGGGAATTTGAAAGGGAATACACTCTGACCAGCTGGTAGCTTGTTCTGATGAATGAAAGATGATTATAGAATAAAAAGGAATAAATTACAGTTCCGTCAGTAGACCTCCACACAATTGAAACTGCGGTCAAGTAGTTAATAGTATCCGAGTACTCCACTCGTTCCGAGTATTCTTCTTGTTCTCCGTTCAGATTTCTGAAACAACCAACATTTCAGAGAGTCAATTGTTCCTTCTTACGTTCTGTGATGATGTTCACTCTCCGTCCATTTCGTGTGTGCATCTCCATGGGCGCAAACTTTCAAATAGTTGGCTTTGATAGGCTCTGAACTTTGGACAATCACTTTCCCGGTGACATCTTGACCCGGATAATAAACCTCTTGATCGAATTTCACGTAGCAATCGCACATCTGAACACAAACAGAATATTGAAAGAGTAAGAAGAGTTTAGTTTGACAACCGAAAAAAATCAGAGGGAAGAACTGATAAAAAACTAATACTTCTCGGGACAAGCAAAACTGTTTTATATACAAATTCAAATCGTTATCAGTGATTCATCATTCGGGAAAAAAGACCAGAAGAACGATGAGAATACGTCATGAAACTTAGAAATCACGGGAGTTCTCACTATTTTTATCTTTATTGACGACATGTTTTCGGAAAAAAAGTAAAACAATGATGATGAGTTGTTTCCGGAAGGTGTTTAGGTGAAAATAAAGGAGCAATTTCCCGACAGAAAGAAACTGTCACTGAAAGAAAACAAACCAATCGGGATACGGAGGTTCTTTATTGTCAGCAAACATTTCCTCTTCTGGGCTTTTGGACAGTTCCTTCAACTTGGAAGTTGTTGGAATAGAGTGTGGAGATATTTTGGAGACCTCGTAGTCTAATCGCCGGGTTAGCTCCACTTGTAGCAAGTCTCTCTGCAAGATCACGCATTCATTGATCCGAAGTTAATAAAGACAACTCACCATGACCTCCACTAATTGTTGTCCAGCAAAGTTACATTGATATCCCAAGTCACTCAAGGATTCCTGCAAAACCAGGAAAAATGATGTAAATTTGCAGGATCCCGTTTACCATTATGATTTTGATAAAAACTCGATCACCGTGCTCTTCAGCCAACGTTTCCATATGCCGGAACGCTCTGTTCAACAACTCTTGAGCAACTGCAAGTTTCCTTCCAAACGACTTCCCGGCAATCTCCATGCTCTCCTTATCAAAGTCATGCAGTTCCTCTTTTCTTATTTCTCGTAGCTAAACATTTTTCGATTGAGGATGTACATTCATGCAAACTACCTCCGATTGCAAGTTGTAGTAGGAACTGCATGCACTTGCAACTGGTCTCCTCAACCCGTCGAGCATCTGCCTCCACTCGTCTTCTTTTTCCTCGAATCTCAACTTCAACTGGATGTATTTCAAGAACATCGTTATCCTTTCTGTTGATTCTTTTCGGATTTTTTCCAATTCCTCTTCCGCGTCTTTCTAGAATGAATGAATTCGCAGAGAACTGTTCACTTATGTACCTCAATCTGCGCTCTCTTCTCCCTGAGTTCCTTCATTTTTCTATCAAAAACTTTCTTTTGCTCTGCCAACTCCCTCTCGAACTCTTCTTCTGCTTCTTTCCTCTGAACTTCACTTTCTATGTCACTAATACTCTTGCTCTCTTTTTGCAAATCTTTCATCCTTGCCATCCTACAACAAAACAGCCTTATCAGCTATGAACCGTGTTACCTACACAATCTCCAACTCCTTCTTCAACTCGCTCTCCCTCTTTTTCCATTCCTCATTCTTCTCCAGTTCTTCTTCTGTTGGTTTCAAACTGTCTTCGAAGTCTTTCAAACTTTTCGCATCTTCAGCTTCATCTCTTTTTGAAGTTCCTGAAAGCGAAGAAGAATGGTTCATTTCAAATGGAACTTGCTCACCTGAACTGCTTGTTTGTCTACTGTCCTGCAATTCAAGTAGTCGTCTTTCGAGTTCAGCTTCGAAAGACAGTACCTCAGTTGAACTTGCTCGTTGTAGTACTCTGTCCACCTGCTCGCTGCGGTCACTATCTGTCACGAATTTTCTGCAATAAAACGTTGCGATTGGTCGGAAAGCATAGCCAACCTCTTCTCAAAGTTTAATTTTCCCAGAAACCATCCAAATATCCTCGTGAAAAGAGTAAAACACATTTCAATAACACGAGGAGTGGACAACCGGCATCCCATTGACAAGAAACAGAAAAGAAGGGGAATGGGAGGGAAGTTTCCAGAAAATGGTTGCGGCGACACTCTTATCAATGAGGTTTTCTGCGTAAACAGTGGAAAATTGCATTGAGAAGACGGAGACAATGGAACAAGCGATGCTCAGCATAAAATTATCAGGAGAACAGTTGACTTCCGAAGTTTCCTTCATTCAAAAACTTCCTGCCACGAGGTTATTTTCCTTCAGAAACCCTAGAGACGGATCTCTAATGACACCCTGGCTATGGGCGTGTCTAAAATTCTCGCCTTCCCTCTCTTACGAAAAACCAAGCTTCAAAGTCTCTGCAGTACAGCAACATGAGCAACTTCTCCTCTTTTGCAGAGCAATTGAAATCACTGGAGGTCCTCTCCACTCTTCTTTACTATGATTCTCTTTCGAAGTACGTGGACCCTGTCCTTACATTCATCAGCATTGTCTTCAACCTGCCTCATCTATACGTTCTTTTGAAAAAGGAACTTCGATCAAGTGAGATCTACCGTTACCTTCTGGCCATTTGCATATCTGATTTGCTGTGGCTGTCTTTGTCTTTTCGAGAGCAGATGAAGAAGTTACTAGAGGACAGATCTTTTTACTGTCCCGGTTTCGGAACTTACACGGAAACTGTAATCAATTTGATTATAATATATCTGAACAAGGTCTTCATAACCAACACAATCTGTCTCACAATTGTCTGTGCAACATTCTACACCGTCTTTACTATATTCCCCGAGGGTTACACCTCTCGTAATCTGTTCCGAATGTCCGTCACCATCAAAACAGTGCTTCTTTCAACATTACTGTGTGTTTGCTACCATTACATTGGGTTTCTATCTCGACAAACTTTCGAGTTGAGAACTGACGATTCATTGTGTGAAATGACTTCGAATGTTTCGTTGGCACAAGAACCCCAATACATGATAGTTCAAAAAGAAGACAAGGCCACTCGAATTGATTTGATCATATCAAGCGTTCAAATATTCCTTGACTCTGCTCAAGCGGTCTATTCTATTCTTCTCATCGCAGTTCTGTTAAGATTTCTCATAAAAGACAACAGCAATGGACCGTCGGTAGCCACAAGTGTCTCCGGAGTGAACAAGTAAGGATTGTGAACAACTGAAAAGGTGACAAGACTGGCTGTATTCAGACATTTCTACACAACTATACTCGTCATTGTGATGCTTTTCTCATTTTTGGTTCTTGACTTCCCCATCATCTTACCATTCATATTGACTACTCTCGGAACTGGTCAATACGAAATTATGTACGTGACTAGTTGATCTAAAATGAGTGTTTCTTTATCGAAATGCGCTTACAGGAAAATAGCCATAATCGTTGCTACGTACGTTAACTTTGTGAGACTGTTCATTGCCGGAACACGAGGTCTCTCCTGTATTGCTATTTCTCGAGAGTACCGGTCCGCCTTCCGGATTCATAAGTACACTCAGACGAGAGTTACGGTCAGATTAACCTTCTGATTGATATCAATACACTGTATTCAGGCCATTGTTCCGGAATAGACAGAACTTGAAAGCATTCCTCGGTTGTTGATGCACCAAACATCTCGTCATTTCGTAACGCCTAATCGGTGTTTTGATGTAAATCTTTAGAAGATCACAGCTTGTTCAAACTTCAAACCTGCTCACATGACATATTTTCGACAACAAAATTTCTCTACCTATAATTATCTATCGTATACTAACCGACAAATTTCCTATTTTCCCTTGCTCACTTTCGTTTCCCAGTCACAATGTATATTGAAAGGCTTGTCGACAAGCAATTCACTAGGGCTTTGGTTATTGATCATGAGCTCAGAAAAGGCGACATTGCTATCCTGATTCTAGCTCTCTTTCTCAGCATATTTCACTGCATGATTCTTTTCCGAAAAGAGCTCCGTTCTTCTTTCATTTTCATCTTGATGAATGGAATCTGCATAGCCGATATTTTCCGCCATTTGGGTCTTTTGTATATCGACATAAAGATGATTCTCGACTTTGGCCGGACCAACTACTGCTATGGGTACGACAGCTTCCGAGTAACCATCGTTAATATTATCATTTCGTCCGTTTTTTCATTTTCAACTAGCATCTCTTCGTGGCTCTCGTTTTGGGTGGTTCTCTTCAGAACAGTTTCAATCATCTTCCCGATGAGTGCTAATTCTCAGAAGTTGATGGAAACGTCAGTAGCTGTGAAGACTATCTTTATCACTGTTTTCTTCGTAGTTGCGTACAGTCTCTCAATACGAACGGGTGAATATACTGTGGAAAAGAAAACTGATGACATTTGTTTTGAAATTGGCAATAGATCGATGCTGGAAAAAGATCAATACATTCAAGGAATGGCCTCCATTAACTTTTTGTTGGGATATAATGTAATTGGATTTGAACTTGTTGTACTTGTTTGCAAGCCGATTGTTCACTTTATACTGACAAGTATTCTGTTGAATGCTCTGAAGGAAGTGGCTAAGCTGCGAAAGCACGTGAAGAAAGACGAGAACGAACAGTGAGTGAACCACCTAATGATAATACAAGCATGTTTCAGGAACAAGAACACACTCATGTTAATCACAGTCATTTCTGTGTTCTATTTCGTCTCGATGTTCCCACAATCTCTTTTGAACGCTTGGAGATTGATAACGACTCCAAATGGACATAATTTGTGCGTTAGTATTCTGTCTTCAAACAAAACCTTTTTCAGAGTCTTGATTTATTTTTTCATTGTTCCCACGAACATCCTTATCTCGTTGAATTCCTGCTCGCATCCCATAATATGCATTTTCTTATCCTCTCAGTATCGCGACGCAGTGAAAACTTTATTGGGAATCGGAAAAGGAGGAACGACGGTGAGTAGAAAAAGTTGTTTCGGCTAATGCAACGAAGTGTTCAGGTCTGGACGGAGCAAGCAACAGGACCATTTGCAAACAGTTTGACCGGATAAAAATACTCTAATAAACTATTCTCGAATAAATCATTTTAACAGCACTGAAATTTCTTTGTTTGCTTATTTCCCAAGAATCGAAAGTTCTATAGCAAAACTAGAATCAGACGTTACATCTATTTGAACAGGTGAAACCGGTCAAATGCCTCTCCAGAAAGCAAAACTTCAACACCAATAACCACCTACACATCAACTACAATGAACTCGTCTTGCATCTCGAATTCCGAATTCATCCGATCTCTTGAATCTCCCGAATTTGTATCGTACTCCTTACACATCATCACAATTATCGCCACCCCAATTCACATAATTGGTTTCTATGTAATCATTCGGAAAACTCCAAAAGAAATGAGCACTGTCAAGTGGAACATCTTCGGGTTGCATCTGTGGACTGTGATTCTGGATTACTCTTTGAGTCTTCTAATTGTTCCGTACATGATTTACCCAGCACTCGGTGGCATTCCTCTTGGTCTCTTACAACTAGTCGGGGTTCCTCCGGCTTTCCAGTTCTACTTGGCAACTGCAGAGTTGGGTCGTAAGTGTTTGTTCTCTGTTGTAAATATAATGCACAGATAGTTTCAGTAGTCGCAGTTGCAATCCGAACCATTTTCGAGGGTCGTTTCTACATTTTATACATCCAGAACAGTGACAATTGGTGGGGGAAAATCAGGATTCCCTGGCAAATATTCCAGTACTTCGTGGCTATTTTCGCATTCCTCCCGGTTTTTCTGATGATTCCGGAACAGAATTACGCATTGGAAGTCACTAAAAAAGTAAGAAATGGTGATAAATGTAAAACTAGCCGGAGCGTTCAGCGTCTTCCATGTGTCTCTCCATCCATATACACTCACCCAAACTTCATGATCTTCTGCATTGACGTCCTCTACGGAGCCATAGCAGCAGCCTTTTGCTCTACCATTGTCGGCTGTGAAACTTCCCTATTCGTGTTGATAATCTATTGGAAATCGTATCAAGCCCTCAGACACCAACGTCTATCCAGACGGACAATCAACCTGCAGATCCGTTTGCTTGCAGCCCTTCTCATCCAGATCTCCGTTCCCCTCATCGCTTTTCTGTTCCCTGTCATCGGAGTTGGTGTCATTGTCTTCTGGGATCTGTACAGTCAAGCCCTCAATGACTTCGGCACTGTTGTTGTCTGTTGTCACGGAATCACCTCCACAATCGTTATGATTCTTATCCACACCCCATACCGAAATGCTTTCTTCATCATGCTCAAAGTTCGAAGAGAAGGGGACAGTGTTGTGGTTCTGGCCAGAAACGAGAGTTCCGTTAGGAACACTGAACCTGTTCCAATCAGTTGATTGCGTATTTTGTCAATTTTATTAAATGAAACCCTCATCAAAATGCAAATCATATCACGAAAAAATCACGAATAATTAGACAACTTATCGCCGGAGCAAAACTGTGAAAATTTTAACAAAAAAACTAGTTTCTAATAATTCTGAGGCACTCATTAATAACCCATAATTTTTCCCCATTTCTGGTCAAGTCGTATTCCGCATCTCGTAGCTGTTTGTTGTATTCAACTTCTTGAATTCGCAGCTTTTGCAACCCATTTTCCGCTTCGTACATCATCTTATCTGCTTTCTTCTGAGCCTCAATTAACTCACTTCTTTTCACTTCCAGTGTCTCAACAGTTGCTGGCTCCAAGAACTTGGATCTATCTCCGGTACAGAAAATTGCTTCGTTCTGAGCCACAACAAAAGTGCCGAGTGTTCCGTCGGTTCGTCGGATGTCGAAACTGTTGCGGAAGTCGAAGAACTTGTGGATCTCTCCGTGAGGGTCAAGAAAACTGCAAAATATATGAGTACTTTTTATATACTTAGCAGAAGGCTTGGGAAAGGAATAGACTTACCAGTAAATTCTTTCTTGTTTTTTCCTGTCGCAAGCCACCGCTCCCAGTTCTTCGACCAAATCCTCTATTCCGACATCGTTACTATTTCTTTCACAAGTTAGTAACTCGAGTCTCTCGAACGCTGTTCCTTCCTTCCATTGTTTGACGATACTCCGAAACACGTCAGACTTCCTGTTGACCACGAGTCGTATGAATGTTGCATCAAAAGTGGCAACGCGGGGAGAATTCCATGGAAAGCTGGCACATCCAGAAACCATGATGTTTGCCGACGAAATTTTCTGTAAAGTTAATTTTTTTTCAAAATTCGCATCGCGAATTTTTATACTTTCAAACTTCCATTGAACGGAATACTTCCATTGAATGATATCCACTTTGTGACCGTGATGGCTCTGAGGACATTGTCGAATTCTGATGCATTGGTCCAGTCATCTTCAAAGGATATGTGATCGACTCTTCTCAAAAGCGGGTGATAGAGGATCGACGGAATGAAAGCCACTTTTTTTGCAGAAATATTGACAATCGTTTCGACTGGTCGGAGGAAAATGTGGTAGTAGTGGTCGAGGATGAGTTGGGCTGCATGACCAAGGTTGTTCAAGCTAATGTCACATGCGTTGTATGTACCTCGAGTTTCACTGAAATGTTACATTAGGAATAAAAGAAAGACTGAACTATCAAGAAGTAGTTTCTATCTTACCATATGCTAGCCAGATCTTGAATCGTCTGCAGTGAGAAATTGCTTGGTTCATGACGACTAGTAACATTACATGAGTCCTGCAATATTTCAGAGTTGAGTCGTCATTTAAGTTAACTCTTAGTGGAATTTATAAGTCAGTTTGTGAGTACTTACGTATCGGTCTGTGTCCAAGAACCATGTGAACTCCATAGTATGATTTCCCTTGTCGAATATTACGATTATGAATGTTTTTGTCTCAGTGAATACAATAACCATTCGTTTCGGAGTGATGCGAGCGTTACGGATCTGTTGAACAGCCAATGGCGAGGTAAACGAAAGATCGATGCTGGAAATATGTAGATTGGAGTTATTTTTTCTCGAAAACTTACATCTGAGATGGTGTCATGCATCTGATTACCATATTTGTCACAGGATGTTGATAAGTTGACAACGGGAACACGGTCTCCGCATTTTCCATCTGCAGATCTTCTCCTTCCATGGTGATCGGGGTGAGTAGAAGAGAACGGCGATGATGCAATGGGGACCTGTGTACAAAGACAAAATGACATACATAGTTTAGGAAATAGAGAGAAAATGAACAATACAAACGTTTGTGTAGCCAGCTGATGGTCAGCAATTAGGGTAAAAAACTGTTCGGAACAGATAAGAAAAATGATAAACTTTCTGGAACAATCTTTTACCTAAACGTATTTATACAATACGTAATAAAAACTCTCTATGGAGCGCGAACGCACGCAACACGCATGCGTAAAATGTGGCGTCGCGGTCCCTGGATGGCTCTGCGTCTCTCGCTGAGAACATCTGAACGGCGCGAACCATATCACTTTCAAAATGGTACACTTTCTGATAAAGAGCATTGCTACGAGATAATAATGCTATTTCTAAAGAGGAACTTATTTTTTCTCACAATCAGTTTATCAGAAAGGACATGTTAAAAATGAGCATAGTTTGATGTCGTCAAGTAACCGTGAATATTGGAGGCGTCACTGGTCTCATCTGAAGTGGAATCTGATTATCACTGGCTTCATAAAAGTAAAGTCTGCATACTTCTTGTTTTCCGCGATAAAATAGTTTGACCACAGTTGCACGGTACTGAGAAGAGAGCAAGATGCAAATCGAGACGTGCAGGGAACAGTTGAAGAGTTGAGCTGTCACGAACAGAATCACAAAGTTGCTTATTATTATGGGGAGATAGAAGTCGTTTATGAACAGCAGTTGCAGCCAATATGACAATCCAATGGGAGTATCCACCAAAAGGTACGACAGGGTCATCAGGGTTACGAGCTTCGTGGCATTCTCTTCTGTCTTTCCCTTTCTCAAAAACCGCCGCCTTTTCTTTGCTCTTCTCACTTCCAAAATTAGCAGAACAGCAAACACGGGGTAAGATGCAGGTGGAATAATCTTGAGAGCTCCATCAATTAACAGAAACCTTTCTGTGATGATCTCGTTGTATGGAGAAAAGAAATTGTTCTCATTCAAGAGATAAAAGGGGAATGATGAATTAGGAGGATATTCGAGACATCTGTCAAACAATAACATGCGTGCTTAGCTGGAAGAGACTCACGATTCATCCGGAGTCCATGGTTCGAACTCCGTAATACACATCCTCCCAAAGTTCAAACTGCTGACCATGGAACTGATCAGAAGAGTAATGAAACATATCTTCCAGCTGGTTGAGACCTTCGTCAAACTGGTAAGCTTTCCTTTTCTGCTAAACTTGACAACAAGAAATCGAACGAGAGCCAACAGTAACCCAAGCCATGCAGAAACTCTGCGAAAAACATCACGGAAAGCCTTAGAAATCCATGTAAAGAGGACCGAAAACCAAGTTGCAGGAGGCGTGCTGGAAGAGAACACTGGGGTGAACAGAGTAGATTCAACTAACCATTGGAGGAGACTTTCCTGATTGTTCTGTCCCATGACATTGATCCCACCATAGACGTAGTAAGAGAGAATAACCAAATCACTGACAGCAATCCCAATGAGAAGAACATTGGTGGCATATGTTCTCATAGATCTCCGGGTCAAAATGAAAAGGTGGAAGACGTTTAGAAAAACACCGATCAGTGCAATTGGAAATTGTGGCCTGGCGACAATAGTTGAGAGAGATCTCGACCAACTCAGAACGTTTTCTAGACTCGTAGAAGTTGACATTGTGCTACGAAACAGAACTGAACACTGGTGGAATTCACCGTGTGAATCATTAGGAAAAACAATTAGTCAAACCGAATCAAATAACTTGGATAAAGATATTTCCGTGGAAACGGAACGATAACTGGGAACAACAGGATAATTCAATTCCTTCAACCAGGGAAAAATACTGTCTGAGTTCTGGGGCTAGATTGTTGATCCGCAAGTGTATATAGTGCTGAGAATCTAATTCAGAAGCTCAGGTCGTTGATAAAACAGAGACCGTTGATTTTCTCGACACTGTCTGGAAGAAGATATCTTTAAGATACTTTGTTTATGCCTCAACGTTTTGTTTTCCGCATCGACAGTATTGCTTCACAGTTGCGAGATACTGAGAAGAAATGGAAATGCACATGATGAAGTGAACTGAGCATGCGCTCATCAGAAGAGTGCTCATGATTATACTGAGATTGCTAATCGAGTGAAGGAGTTGGGTGGTGTTGGCAAACCAGAGCTGTATCCAGTATAACATAGCCATTGGCGTTTCCGTTACAATGTAAGAAAATGTTAAGAAAACCACGAAACTGGTCACATTGTCTTCTTTTTTGTTGGTCTGCATTCCAGTTTTCCGTCTTTCTTTCATTTTCTTGAGTTCAAGAATGAGGATTACTGCAAATATCGGGTAGACAAGTGGAGGAATGAGCCTTGATCCGCCATCAATGAACAAGTACAGTTGCCTTGCCAACAATTTGTAGTCGACGAAAAACGAGTTCTCAGTCCACGCGTAAATGGGATAGGAGGAATTCATCGGTAATTGAGAACATCTGAAGCAGAATAATTGGTCCCTCTGTTTCTGGAAAATACATACGTTTCACCAGGAACCCAAGGTTTTATGTAATAAATCTTCAACCGTCCGAAATTCAAACTGCTCACGAAAGTGCTCATCAGGAACACTGAGCCAATGACTTTCCAGCTGGTGGACACTTCTGTTAACCAGCTAAACCTTCCGCTAACAGCATATTTGATAGCGAGACAACGAACAAGAGCCAATGAGAATCCGAGCCATGCAGAAACTCTCCGGAAGATATCACGGAGGGCCATTGTTGCGACAGAGGCAAACGTTTCAAGCCATGTGGTCGGAGGAGTACTGAAAACAACTCGTTTGAAATAACAGGGAATGGGAATACCACTCGTCAGTCAGATTTTGTTTTGCAATTTGCCTCAATCTGATTTCATCATAAACGTAATAGAAAAGATAGATCATATCACTGATCGCGATTCCTATCAGCAGAACATTTGTGGAATTAGATCTCATGTTGCTTCGTGTCAAAATGAAAAAGTGGAAGATGTTCAAACAGATACCAACTATTCCGATGGGGAGTTGAGTACTGGCAATTTCATTCACAGTTTGGATCGAAATACTGAACCAGTGAGAGCTTTCCTGAGCTGACATTATTCAGCAAGTGAATACAAAACCAGTTTTACCTTCACAAAAACAAAAGAAGCAGACAACATGCAGATTAGGTTAAAAAACCGATCAGGAGAAGGAATCCAATTTTCAGCGTCTACTGTTCAGTTGATTCCTTTCTCTTCCGCATAACAATGCAAGTTTTCCAACGAGGGATCAAGAGATGAAGCATTCCTTTCTACCCATTATCCCTTATAGACTAGACTTCCTGATTACCTACCCTAAAGAAATAGTCCACTGTCAGATCAATCCAGTTGACCTATGAAATCATATTCTGCTTACAAAGTCACCCGGAATCCCGATTGTTTTCTTCTTCTTCCCGGTGATTCATTCTCTTCGATCGGCTTCGGAATACAAAACCAGTTGGATACAATGTGTCCCTATAATAACGCCTCCATGGCTCAACCACTCGGATTCTTCCATTCGAGTCCCTCAACTTCTCGATGGCTTTTCCAATGTACAAGACAATCCACACTATCCAACTCGTCAGTTTCGTGTTTTCCCAGTTTACAAACTTCTTTCTCTTGTACCTGATATGGACCAAAGCTCGGAAAGTTCTTGGAGCCTATCGTTATCTGATGGGAACTTTCTCAATCTACGCTATCGTGTACAACTATGTGGATATCATCACGCAGCCGTTGGTACATATTGAGAAACAGATGTATGTGGTGATCAATCACGGACCACTAAGGTACACTCCTGTTGTTGGGTTCCTCTTTACATGTAAGTTTACAAATTTCGAGATTTCTCTATAAAACCTTATGTTGCAGGCATGTTTGGAGCGTCGTTCGGTCTCTGTATTTCCCTTCTTTCTACTCAATTTTTTTACAGATTTCTGGCAGTTTGCAGGTAAACTTGATTACTATGAACTCGTCTATATTCTCGTTTCAGACCCCTTCTCTTGGCAAATCTGGAAGGTCGTCGTATAGCTCTGATCTTTGTACCACCTATGATGGTCTGCATCACTTGGTTCTTCAATTGCTATTTTGGATTAGCCATGACAAAAGAGAAACAAGAAATGCTGAGAATACCGTTTATGGAAGAGTACGGGGAGGATTCCAGCAAAATGGCATTTGTCGGTGCACAGTATTGGGTGATTGATAGCAAAGGGCAAAGACATTGGAACCTGCCAGACTGTTTAGGATCACTGGGGCTGGCTGCGTTGATGGTTGGTAACTTCCGATCTCAATCCCACTCACATTCTCATCTATTTTCAGACGATTTGCTGCTCGACGATTGTGTATTGCGCCATCAAGACATACAAAAAGATGAATGACGCCGGGAATTCAATGAGCGAACGAACGAAGGAGCTCAACAAACAACTGTTCATCACACTCAGTCTTCAAACACTTCTACCATTTGTTTTAATGTATGGCCCTGTCGGTCTCCTGTTCCTTCTCCCTTTCTTCGAAGCAAACATCGGATTTCTTGCAAGTTCCGCTGCAGCCTCCACTGCGATATACCCTGCTTTGGAGCCTCTGATTGCTATATTCTGCATCAAAACATTCCGAAAAGCACTGATTTGTTATAGGAACGGTGCAAAGGTGTCCAGCGCTGTGGCGTCAACAGTTGCATAAGTGTTCTGTCAGTGATAAATAGTTCAATGATGTTATCTTCTTTATCTTCTTATCAGTGAAATGAAATCATTAGTTTTCTGCAAGCCCCTGCTTATCTCTCGATCCCTTCTCTTTTCCCCCACGTCATTTGTTTCTTTCACGACGTCTTCATGTGAATTCTCGCAGCGGGAACCATCTTGTCGAGGACAGCTGGGTGCGAGAAAACACTGGTTATGCCACCAACGTCATTCTATTTACTTCCAACTGTCATACCGATTCAACGCATTTTTGAGAAGTGTGACTGTTTATTATATCTGACCTATTGGAGAAGGAAGAGAAAAATATAAAGCACATCAACGTATTTACATGAGAATTGAGACCGTTTCTTTTGTTGTCGGGGCCGTTTACCACTTGGTGAGGCGGACGAACTTGTTTCGTGGGTAGTTTCTGATTCCGAACTTGCGGAATTCGTTGAAGATCCAGATCCAGATACCGACGGCGACTGGCACGATCCAGCACTGAAAAGGAAGAGTTGAGAATCTGCGGTTTTGATTGTAATGGGGTACTTACCTGCCATGGTGGTGGCTGGGATCCGAACACGTACTGGACTCCTGGAACGAAGGTGAAGAGGCAGATGAGGAGAAGGTCGATGATGACAGCAAGGACGGCGACGATGTTGGCCATTCCGTGAACGAAGATGGAGACACGACGGGTGAGACACATCCACAGATGCCATGCTTGTCCGACAACCACAGCGATGTGGAAGGCAGCGGCTGCTTGGGCGGCCATGTAGACTTGCTGCTCGGCACTCAGGACGACTCCGCTGGCTGTGGTGAAGTTGGAAGCTCCGACTTTGAAGTGATCACTGGCAGAGAAGGCAAGCTCCATTGGACGGATTCCATTGAGGTAGTAGGAGAGAAGGTAGGCGACGACTCCTCCAACAGAGATGAAAATGGACATGAAGAGGTAAGTGTAGGTGATGAGTCCTTTTGTGACCAAGTGAGTCTCCTTCTTGCGTGGTGGCTGCAGCATAATGTCGGCTTCTGGTCCCTCGTAGGCCAATGAGACTGCTGGGGGGATGTCGGTGATCAGATCAATAGAAAGGATCTGAACGGGAGTGAGTCCAAGTGGGAATCCGAAGAAGAAGTTGAGCATGACAGGCACAAGTTCAGGCCACATGTGGGTCATTGTGTAGGCAATGGTCTTACGGAGATTGTCGAAAAGAAGACGTCCTTCTTCAATTCCAGCAACAATCGAGGAGAAGTTGTCGTCGAGGAGGATGATATCGGCAGCTTGCTTTGCAACGTCACTTCCAGCAACTCCCATAGCAACTCCGACATCAGCCTTTTTCAATGCAGGCGCATCATTGACTCCGTCTCCAGTTACTGTTACACATTCTCCTCTCTTCTGGGCTTCTGTGACAATCATCAACTTGTGTTCTGGAGTGGTTCTTGCGAAGACGATGTAGCGATGTTCTAAAAGAGCATCCCATTGTTTAACATTCAGTCCAGGAAGTTCTGGTCCAGTGATAACTGCCCAGTCCTGCGAGTTGGTTCTTCTGATCACTTGGCGGTTGTGATCCAGATTGGTGACCTCCTCAGTGTCGATCATTCCAATTTGGCGGGCAATGGCTGTGGCCGTTGACTTGTGATCTCCAGTTACCATGTACACCTTGATTCCGGCTTCCTTGCAGGCCTTGATGGCTCTTGGAGTGTCGTCTCTTGGTGGATCCATAATGGCACTCATTCCCAAGAAGTCCCATCCACTCATTGGAACAGTGTTCGATTTGATAGAGAAGATGGAGCCGGCTGGAGCACGGAACTTCTTGCAGGCAAATCCGATAACACGACATCCTTCATCTCCGAAGGTCTCGTAGGCTCCATTGAAGTCGTCCATTCTCTTCTCGTTTAAATCCATCGACTCTCCATCAATGTTAAGGGTAGAGCAGTTCTTGATGATAACTTCCGGAGCTCCCTTGATCATCAGAATGAACTCAACATCGGCATTCAATCTCTTTCTGTCATCCAGCTCGTTCCAGGTGTTTGCACTTGTTCCAAGGATCAAGTGGTATTTGCGAACAGAGTTGAACGGCACCTCGAAGACGACGTGGAAGTTCTCTCTGACCTCCTTCACATCCAACATTCCAGATGCATATCTAAGAAGAGCAACTTCCGATGGATTACCAGAAATCAACATTTCCTTGACTGGCTGTGCTCGGTAAACGGTCAGATCCAGTTCGGAATCACTGAAAAACCAGTTGTTTTTATTACTGTTTTCGTAATTCTCTCAACAACTTACACTCTCGGCGGGCGTATCTTTGTGGTCATGTTGTTCTCGATTCTCGCCTTGTTACAGACACAGATCACGTTCAAAATGTCCGAGAGTGGTGCGTCGTACCATCCGAGAGTGTTCAACGCGTCGAGGTTCCTCTTCTTGGTGGTACGTCCTTGGTTCTCAGGTCTGGCTGAAAATGAAGACTTGAAGAAGTTGAGTTAAAGTGAAAACTAACCGCTGTTGTACGAGTTGTTGTACCACAAGTCGGTGACAGTCATGCAGTTCTTTGTGAGAGTTCCAGTCTTGTCTGATGCAATGAGAGTAGTGGCTCCGACGCTGTCAATCTTCTCTAACTTCTTCAAGAACACATTCTTCTTTGCCATTCTTCTAGCGATGATAGTCAGTTCGGTGGTCACAGTTGTTGGCAGTCCTTGTGGAACGTTGGCGATGATGACCATGAGGAATCCAGTAACGAAAAGACGGATCACGTCGTTTCCTCCGTTGACAATCAATCCGATAGTGAAGATGACAGTGGCCATGCTAATAGCCATAACGGTGATGAACTGCACGAATCTCTCGATCTCAGTCTCGAACTTGCACTTGTGGTCCTTCTGTCCCAAAGTAAGAGAAGCAATTTGTCCGATAACAGTGAGCTCTCCGGTGCGGATGACTATACCGTATCCCTCTCCATCGACACAGAAAGATCCGTTGAATGCAATGTTGTAGGATTCGAAGATCGAAGTCTTGGCATCAGCATCCTTGGCATTGAACTCGAGTGGTTCGGCTTCTCCAGTGATTGAACTGGTTTCCAGGAAGAAGTCAGTGCATGCGATGATTCTGATGTCAGCTGGCACTTTGCATCCGGAACGGACGACGACAATGTCACCGACAACCAGTTCCTCGGGGTTCATAAGTATCTGAAAATGATTCATCATTTCAAGTTCTTTCCGTTGTCACCTACTTCTTTTCCATCTCTGATCGCTTGACACGAGGTAGGCATGAGTGTCTGGAAGGCTCTGACCACTTCGACTCCCTTCTTTTCTTCGAAGAACGAAACGATGCACATGAGGAAGACAATGGCGACAATGAAGATACCGACGTACAGATTGAGGGCATCACTGGAACGGAACAGATAATATGATATCATTTGATTGATAACTCACGTTGGATCATAGATGTATGTGAGGAAGCAGAGAGCTGCAGCGCCAAACATCAGAACCCAGAGAAGATTCCTAAAAGACACATTGTAAAGTGGGAAAGAACAGAGACTGCGTACTTGAATTGTCTGACAAACAACTCCATGTTACTGATAGTTTTTGGTGGGGACAGAGCGTTTCTTCCGTCGGTTTTCAGCTTCTGAGCGGCTTCCAACTTGGTGAGTCCTTTCGATTTCTTTGGTTCCACGATGTCAATTCTTGAGTGGAAGAATTTTTCGGAGAGTTGGGCAATGTGCATTTGGTGCTCCACAAAGGTTCTGAAACTGGAAAGTGAGCCCAAGCTCTAAGAGAAGTCAATCGACTCACGAAGACAAATCACGATGAGCGGCCTCCTTGTAGCTGCTGTTCTCGGAGTCAGCCATCTCGCGCTGCCGACGGAACATGCGAACCACCCCAAGTAAGAATCCTGGAAAACATTCTAATTACCGGAAGACAACTCGAAACGGAAACTCACCCATCTTGAATTCGACTAGGCAATAGACCTGAGGTTCTGTGACGATCGTTTCTCAATATATACTCCAAGTCTACAGTACCCCCTGACATCATTCTATTTCTGGCCACGCCCACAATGTGTCTTAGGTTTGTCCACACTGTGAGAGACCAACAAAGAACGAATCGGTGAAAGTGAGACATTTATGGAATGAACTTGGACGATGTGGTCTGTTGTGGTATGATTTGCTATGTGCAGCATATCGCAGAGCTCACTGAGCACACTCCTTCCCTGTATGCATTGAAAATAACAGTTAGTTTTCTGTAATTAGATTAACTGTAATTCTTGTTGGATAAGTCGTGTTTCTTCATCCGTAACTTTCGTACTTATTTCCCAGAAATAAGCTTCCAGAGCTGATATTTCCCTCAAACCATTTGGAGACTACAACTTTTTTTCTCTGTTTCAGACATGAAAGATCAGAAAATCGGGGGTGTCTACTAATCTCCACTCAAATCAGAATCACTGAATCAGTATCAAATCAGGTTGTCAAAATTCGCCCTCAGATTATCATATCAGCAGCGTAAACATCATTGACTTGGCGTGGTCTTCTAAACATTACACCGTCTATGTGCCCCAGAATCAACCTTGAACTGGAAATAAATAAAGTCTAGCTTCTCGGGTTACTGTAGCCGGGCGACACTTTATTCCCCAAAACGAGATTCACTGAAAAAAATGAGAAAAAGGGTGCAGAATGAATAGAGAAGACAATGGGTTAGTTGATAAGGAAATTGGTGATAAGGAGAAGCAGAACTACTGTAATCCGTTTGCAGAGTTTGATACGGATCTTTAGAAAAGTGTCTGGTACCACTGTTCAGCAGTGGAACCTTTCGAACACTGACTATTTGCATCTATGAATCTTCATTTGAGTTCAAAATGTTTCTTTTCAAAGATTTTCAAAAGTTTCGAACCCCTTCGTCAAACAGTGTGTCTCCCTAGACATCGGGAACCTTCTTTGCAATTTTCTCCCATTTCCAAATCAGTCACATGCAGATTTGCCGAGATCATTTCACTACGTCAGAAGACCATTTTGGGAGGATATGAACCCGGTCGAGTTCAAACAGTGAAACGCCATCGCATCACTTCCGAAATCAGAGACTAACTGTGGTATTTCCCAGAAGCGCGTCGACTTCTTCGTTTGGTTTTTGGTTGGACGGCGCCACGAAAAGTGTCGGAATGCCCTCACAGCTGATCGTTGAAACGAGAAATGGAAGAGAGAAACGGAGAACGAAACAGACCCATTTATTAGCGACTGATGTCACTTCTCGTTGTCTTCTCTCTATGTCTCTTCATCTCTGGGGTGATCAACGTGTGAAGATTAGAAACTCAACAGTGAATAGACCGAATCCGTCATTTGTGACGTCACGGAACTGATATCATCGAAATGTTATCATTAGAGTGGGGGAGGAAGGCACAGGAAGTACGGAAGAATGTCTTCAACCTTTGTTCAGTCGTTAAAATCTAAATAACCATTTTACGAGCGGATGAAAGAGCGAATTGGGGAAAGAAAAACAAGTGATGAACATGTCTTCAGGATGGAATCAGTGAGGTGGAATAGTATCAGTTGAGGAATACTGATATCGAGATGGGGAAACAGTTGAGTTAACTATAATTAACTATTATGATACTTTCAAGTTCTAATGCATCGAAGATAATCAGGTTATCTCGGTCAGTCTGGATCCTCGTTCAATCTAGAACATCATTGAGCATTACTAGGATCTCTAGACCTCTCTCAAACTCACCAGGATTAGTTCTAGTCCTTGACTTATGCCCCAAACGGTTTAACGGACAAAGAACTCACAGCACGCTCTCTCTGCCACTCATATTTCAAACAATTGATTATTCGCCGCTTCCTTCTTAACTTCCAATGTCAGTCACCCCGCCCTTTGTTTCGGAATGACATCACCAATGTTCATCCAGTTCCACAAGGTCCTTCTTGGCCTGGTGACGATTTGTTCTTCTGGTTGCAGAGTACCCCCAGGCACAGGACAGTGCTTTCCTCGTAAAGTGTTGTTTTGCAAAAGTTCTCGTGAATTCCGCAAATTTAGTAGCACTCTGCAAGTGAGTTGAGGATTAAGCCGGCATGACACTGACACCAAAGAACTTGCAGAACCGTAAACCTCCTTCTCCAAGATGTTTTGCATCGAGTCATCACTTTATTCCCATTCGGGGGGTCAGAACACGAATCCGAGAATTGAGTTGCTTACGTAGTTGGCAAGTGGGCTACACGTATTCATGCATTCCATACAGAGCCGACTCCTCCTTTTCTCTATTTTCCATTCCTTCATAAACCATTGGGGAGCTCGAAATAAGCAGTAAATAACGAGATGTCGTCTTCGGATCTCATGAAACTTGGCATGCACATTGTCAACTATATTGGCTTTATTGGAGCTCAGATTACCAACTCTACACTTCTGATTCTGATCTTCACAAGAGCTGAGAAGTTGTTCGGAAGTTACCGACATGTCATGTCAGTCTTTGCGTTTTATTCTCTTGTTTACACATGGATCGAGATTCTCACTCAACCTGTATGTGTTTTAATAGAAAGTAGACATCATTTTCATGAGATGTTTCAGTTAATGCACTTGCACGGCTCCATGTTTATCGTAATGATGAACAGCCCCATGAAATACGAAACTTGGATCGGCAACGACCTAACCTGTCTCTACTGTGGCTCCTTCGCCCTGTGCATTGCTCTCCTGGCCGCGCAGTTCTACTATAGATACATCGCTGTTTGCAAGTGAGTCACCAGCCCCGTCGCCCATAAAGAATATCCTTATTCAGACCGGATTACCTAATACTAATAAGAGGCGGCAAACTATTTCTGATCTTCATCCCTTGCCTTATTTGTTTTGTTCTCTGGACTGCATTTGTGCATTTTGGGATGGGGAACACTGTGGAAAAACAGATGTTTATGAGGTGCCATAAGTTACTGTGAACCTCTGAATTTCAAAATTTCTAGAGATGTGATGCTGGAAAACTACGACGAAGATATCACAAAAACCTCGTTCATTGCTCCAATGTACTGGACAGTTGACGAGAATGGAGATAGGAATTGGAGATGGTTGGATATTATGGGATCCAGTGGATGTACCTGTATCATTGTAAGCAAAGGAATTCAGATCCCTGTTTACGATAAACTTCCAGATTGTCTGTTTCTCCACAATAATGTTTTGTGCTATCAGTATCTACAAAAAGTTGAAAGACGCGCAGAACATAATGAGTGCAAAGACGAAGGAACTCAACAGACAACTCTTTGTCACTTTGACATTCCAGGGAAGTCCTTACTGTTTTTGATGTTTCTGTTAGAAAATCTATAAAAGACCAGACAATCTCTATCGTAAATCGTCAAATTTCTGCACCCTTTCATTGATTTTCTAATTTGCAACACTTCACCACTCTCTTTCAATACATTCAAAGATGAGAGGGGTCGTTGTACCAAATATATAGATTTTCTAATGAAAACGAGACTCTTTCCTCAATAACAGTTTCTCTTTCCAGACAGTCCTCCCATTTTTAATGATGTACAGTCCAGTCGGATTGGTCATAACTCTCCCGTTTTTCGAAGTCGACATCGGAAGAATGGCCAACTTCTGTGGTGCCTCCGCTGGTTTATATCCCGCCATTGAACCTCTGATTGCCATATTTTGTATCAAAGACTTCCGAAGAACCATTCTATGTAAGAGGAAACATTGGATCTACTCAATTTTCTCGTTTTCAGGCAAATCTCGACGTCGTTCCAGCATAAAACCGGGCATGAGCAGTTCGGAGACAAGATACACAAAGGAGGGTCCTTCCAGCACTTTCCACTGACAAACAACATGTCCCTGAACACTTTTCACGCTTTGCTCATGAACTTTTGAATGCTATCTTGATTTGTTGCTTGTGCTTTTTATTGTTTGGGGATTCTGTGTTTATGCGTTCCACTATATCAAAGTGCCCATCTTCCTTCAATCGCGGGATCTTGGACAGTGCAGAACACATCCCGTCTGCAACTTTTTTGAACGGAAAGGGATGAAGACGGAGATGGACAGATATGGAATGATCTAGAACAAAACGCAAAGCAGAAAAACCGAAATGAAAGTCAGAAGAAATGGGCCTTCGGTTCACTGATTGAGAATAACCAACCTCATAATGTACTTCAACGGAATTCTCATTATGCTACTCCAGGGAATGTTTACTTGTCGTTCTTTCCCCTCTCATAAATATTCTGTTTCGAATCTGATCTGTCTCATCGGTCCACCCTCTCCCGTGGATCCTTCCGTTCCTATCTCCTCCATCTCCCTCCAATCCATTCTGTGAACATTCGATTCTCCGATTCTAACCATCCTACACTTATTCCGAAATGCCTCAATCTCGTCATCAAAAGTGTTTCATTGCTGTTGTTTTGATTATGATTACAATGTTTCTCTGCAATTTCAAGAGTGTCGAAGAGCCATCTGTTGTTCCCGTGGCTGTCGAGAGTGAACGTGAGACATCGAAAACACTTCCAAAAAGAAACGGAACGGATGCTTCAGAACTGTACGTGTACCACAAATCTCCGCTTTCTTTTCTTCATAGATCCAAAAAGAGCAGAGATTGGTTTGAAGCGGTCTCTGCTGATGAAGATAAACAGCTCCATTTAAAACCGTGAGAGAAGTTACGTTTCTTTTTTGAAATTTGGAGTTTTCAGAGGAACCTGTAGAGTTGCAGAGTGGAACAAGGTACACACGGACCGGATTCCGAATCAGGAAAAACACGACATGTGGTTAGCAAACTCAATCAACAATAGAGTAGGACATTCAACACGTTCTTCTGGTGATTCTAGAATTACAGTCATACCTCTATCACCTAACATTGAGTCCATTGGCTGCATTTGTATACGAGGAACACATAACAGTCACGTTGACATCAGAGAACAAATACGCGTATGTGAACGCAGCCATCTCCAAATTTAACAGGACTGTTTTCAGAAGAACTGCATACTGTCGTTACTACGACTGCAACCGAAACGAGCTCTCCAATCCGTACAAGTCTAGAGTTTTCCCCGAGTCCACAGTGTATTGTGGAAGGAGAATTGGAGCAGAATACATTTCAGTGACAGAGAAGCTGGAAGAAGTCCCAGAGACTCCTGTACCAATTCAAAGAAGAGATGGAAAAGGCAAGTCAAAATCTAAACACAGACCAGCAATACGACTTCGTTCCAGTCTCTCGACACTACTTCACAGTCTGCATGGCAACACTCTATGGAGATGAGCCAAAGTTTCTGCAAATTGTAGACTTCATAGAGTATCACAAACTTCAAGGAGCCACATTCTTCCACATTTACCTCCGAAATGCTTCTGCGTATGACAGAATTCTGTTAGATGACTATGTGAGAACTGGAGAGATTGAGTTAATAGTGCTGAATGATCACTACTGGAGAGCAGATTTTATGTGGCATATGATGCAGATCAATGTGAGTTCCATTCAGATACTACAAACGCCAAACAAGTTGGCAGTCGGTGGGTCTCGCCACGAAATAGGTTTTTTGGTGTTTTCTCGATTCTGGGCCTAGATTTTTCAATTTTTTCTGATGAAATCGGATAGAACAGGAAGTTTGGAATCGAATGATAGTTAATTTGACTGGAATCATTCAATTTTTCATTGAAAATTTTTGAGTTTTGTGTTTTTGGCAGAAAAATTACAAAAATGAATAATTTGCAATGAAAAACTGGATGATTCTGAGCAAATTAACTATCATTCGATTCCAAATTTCCTATTCTATCCGATTTCATCAGAAAAAACTTAAAAATCTGAGCCCAGAATCGAAAAAACACCAAAAAACATATTTCGTGGCGAGACCCACCGACTGCCAACTTTTTTGGCGTTTGTAGTATTTATGTTTCAAGAAACTAGAAAGGTTCAGGATTGCCACATGAGATCACAGAACTTAGCGAAATGGACAGCCTTCATAGATATCGACGAGAGGATTGAAGTGAAAGGGGAGAAAACCCGAGTTGTCGATTACCTGGAGTAAGCTGGATTACTAAAGAACTGAACCCGGTTTTCTATTCAGAACTGTAAAAGATCCCAACGTGAACAGCCTTCAATTTAGTGTGCAGTGGGTTTTAAAAGAAGAAGACACCCCAGCCAGATACATCAATGACAAGCATCTCATCGAGAATATGATCTTCCGAAAGTATCACAACACTTCTCAGATAGGAAATGCCAACACACAACCCAAATGCATAATTCGACCAGAGAGGGTAAGCCGGAACAGACTCGGGATGATCCAGAAAGTTATATTCTAGATTGGAGCAATGACAATTCACGGACCAATGGCTGTGTACAAAGGATACATTCAGACACTTGTGAACACTACTGCTGGAGTTATCCGGCATTACCGAAATGTTAGAGGAGGTGCATTATACAAAAACAATGAGAGAGCGTTCACGATGGGACCATTCTACATGACAAGCATTGAGTCGAAACTGGAGAAGACGCTGACTGAAAAGGTAAACTAGAAAGAAAAAAAACCGTTCAGTTTTATGTTTCAGATTCTTGCCAGAGTAAAAAACGTGTATGATACTGTGCTGGTGTCTTGTGAAGAAATGAACAAAACCTACGGAAGACACGGAGGACTTCGAACTGATTGCTGATGTTCTTGAGCCCCACTCGGATTAGCTTTTAACGGGTTTTCCAGTTTACTAGTTGCGTCTATCTCGTTTTCAATAAAACCAAACTATCTCCCCATTCGTTTCCGAACATTTGAACGATTCGCCTTTTGAAAACGCAAACTTCCATCGGGATCACCCTCATAGATCAAGCGCACTCCGCTCCAGTATACCGTGTCCCTGCCATTTCCCTGCCCGACACCAGAATCGCTCTCTCAATCAGCTTCTCCATCTCCGATTCCTTTGAAACTCACCTCTGCTGCCTCCTCCACAAAGGATCACCTTCTGCATTGGTCTGCTTGAGATCTGTCTGTTCATGCCTTTCCATCTCATGAGTCCTTTACACAATCGTCTGATTCTCAAAACTCTAGTTATTATTGTTGTGGTGACATGTGGATATCTGATTGGGAGCAGTTGGAAAGAGAAGAACGAGAAGATTGAGCCAGTTACAACCGTGCGTTCTGAGCATCATAACCTGACTCTCGACTTGACTGATCGTAAATTTTCAATTCTCTAATTTTCAAACTTTTCGAGCTTCCAGCAACGGCTGCCTATGTTGATATCGGAGAAGGTGTAGTCCAAATGTCAAGATTCAACAAGGAGAACTTCAGCTATGTGGAAGAAGAAGAAGACGAGAAATACAATGTAAAGTCGTGAGTCTTTCATTAATTTCATCTCAAAGAAACCTAGTTTCTAGATACAATTGCTTTGTGGATGACTGGAACAAAGTCCACACAGATACACTGCCCCTCGCCCAACTTCATTCCAAGTGGATGAAGAATAACATTAGCAGAAATGTAGGTGTACCTTTCCACAACTTTCTCCCAACCTATTTTCAGAACTACCTTTACCATACAACCCCGAGTCCATTGGCTGCATTTGTCCATGAACAACAGATTGTGGTCACATTGACAGCTGAGAACATGTTTGGGTATGTGTTTAGTTTGTGTTAGCAATTACAAAAAGCTCTTTGTAGCAAGACAGTCTACTGCCGTTACTTTGATTGTAACCGGAGGGAAATCCCAGAGGTGTTCCAGTCAGTTGTCTACCCGGAGTCAACTGTGTATTGTGGAAGAAGAGTTGGAGCAAAGTACATCTCCATTTCCGAATCAATTGATGACAAGCCGGAGCCTCCGGTTCCACTTCAGAGCAGAATCACGAAAGGTATGACTCAGCTGACAAATCTGACATAACGCAGATGGATTCAGGACTGCAACACTACTTCACAGTCTGCATGGCAACACTTTATGGAGAAGAGCCGAAGTTTGTTCAAATCGTTGATTTCATAGAGTATCACAAACTGCAAGGAGCCACATTCTTCCACATTTACCTCCGAAATGCTTCTGCGTATGACAGAATTCTGTTGGACGACTATGTGAGAACTGGAGAGATTGAGTTGATAGTACTGAATGATCACTACTGGAGAGCAGACTTCATGTGGCATATGATGCAGATTAATGTGAGTTTGCTGAAATATAGAACCAGACAAAAAAGAAAGGTTCAGGATTGCCACATGAGGTCACAGAACTTTTCAAAGTGGACTGCATTCCTGGATATCGATGAGAGAATCGAGATGAAGAAAGACTGGAGGATAGTTGACTTCTTGGAGTAAGAATTGTTCTGTTCTCTTTTTCTAAATGTTTTGTTTCAGCACAATTACCAATCCCAACATCAACAACCTCCAGATCAGTGTACAGTGGGTTCTGAAAGACGAGTGGTCTCCCACAAAGTTCGAACACGATCAACAGTTCACAGAGAATCTGGTTTTCAAGCGATTCCATAATTCTTCGAGGGTTGGAGACTACTGGATACAGCCCAAGAGTATTATCCGGCCTGATAGAGTAACCACCTTATTCTCAACCCTATAACTGATTGTATGTTTTCAGGTGGGTGCAATGACTATTCACGTCCCTCTGGCAGTTTACAAGGGATTCATCAAAACCTATCTGAATGCGACAATTGGAGTAGTGAGGCACTATCGGAATGTGGATGGTGGGGCACTTGTGAACAATAACAAACGAGCATTCAATATGGGACCGTATAGTCGAACAGATATCAACCCAAACGTTGAAGAGAAACTCACAGAGGCGGTGAGCAAAACATATCAACTCTTTTTTATATGAAATCAACTTTCAGTGTCTTTCCCGGGTCAAAATGATCTACGACACTGTCAATTACTCCTGTGAGAAGATGCAGGAAATGTATCACGTCCACGGTCTCACCCACGACTGCTACCGCAAGCAACTTGCAGAAAAACGACTGGCCGAGATGAAGGATCAGCAGATCCTGATCTAGATCTTCATTCCTCCTGTGGTTTATTGAACTTGGATCGACTCCAGAATCATCCAGTTTCCCGTAGATCTTATAGATATAGATTGCAATCTTCTCATTTTTACACGCATTGTTTTTGAAGGAGAGAGGATGGAACATTCACTTCATCCCCATTATATAACTCGGGTTCTTTCAAATATTGTACATAAGCTTGAAGTTAGATAAAGTAGTACTTTAAAAATGTTCATGCTGATCACAAAGTCCATGAGAAAGGGACAAGCTGTCAGGATTGTGTTTGTCGTTTCGACACTTCTGTTTCTGTTAGGTTTCGTATGTTTCGCAACATCTGCATCCCCTTTTTATCAAGCGAGAGAACGAACAAAACGAGAAATCACTTCACCAATCAAACCAGTAAAGACAACATTGTGAGCCTGAAACTTCTCTCATCCACATTCTAAAGCTTTTTTCTGCAGACCCCGATGCCCAGTGTACCCTTGGAACAACGTTGAAACCAATGAAGTCCCACACAACTTTGCTGTTAGTGCAGCCAACTGGCCAGAGAATAACTTGGTTAGTTTTCAAACACCTTTCTCATGAGCAATCACTTCCAGAAAATGTACCCACTAACTCCGATCGGAGCATTCCTCTTCGAAAAGTTCATTCTTGTCATGGTCGACGGAAAGAACATGTCCGGTCGGCCGGTCTTCTGTCGCTACTTCGACTGTCTCCGCCGTGAGATTCCGAACCAGTTCGAGTCGAGAATCTATCCGGAATCTGTGGTTTATTGCCCGCGTCGTGTCGGCGCCCTCTTCATTTCTGTCAGTGGGAACATCTCCGAGAAGCCAGAGTCTCCAATTCCAGTCGAGAACCGGTTCAAGTCGAGTTGGTTTCTTATATAGACGGTCTTTGAGCCTTTTACTTTCAGGTCCAACCAGCACTACTGTCGAGGCTCAGATTGTGCATAGCAATTAGCAAAGTGTTCTTCAAGTTTTATTCTAACTCGGGATGTATCTTCTATAAACTGTTTGTACATATTGAACCGTATCAAATAAATGTTATCACAACTCAATCGTTTTCCTCACAATCGTCTCCAACTTCTTTTTCACCAGCTGGAAATCCGTCGACATGACAATGTAGCCGTCGTAGTTCCGGATCACGGGATTCACGAATTTGATCGTATCCTAAAGATGACTGTTCTCTCTGATTCATTTTCAAAGACACGCACCTGCATCGGAAAACGGGCTGCCTTCTCGACGGCCGTACTCAGTCTCGGACCGATAAACGTCTTCAGAAGCGGAGAAAGCCTCGCCACAGATGCTTCATCGATACCGCGCACCGCGGAACGATGCAATCTCACGTTGAATCTGGAAGAAGCAAACCTCGAAATCGACGGCACGACAGACGGTACCTGTTCAAGTGGAGGTGTGCGTTGAGACTCTCGCTCGTCGGAGAGAACTTGATGTCCGCCTGGCCGTTGATGGAGAAGACAAGGATCTGCGAGCGGTTTTTCGAGTCGAAGTCATCTTCTGGAGTCGCGTACGTCAGGATCCGATCTGAAATCGGAATGCGATGCATTTAGAAGAAGGGGGAGATTCACTCACTCTTGATCTCAATGCCCATTCCATCCTGATTGAACATAACGTAGGGAAGGCCGTGTGGGAGGATGGCAAACGTAGTGGTTGAATTCGGATAGGACTGGAATCAGAAGAGGTTAACAAAAAAAGTTGTAAATTAGGTGACCTTTGCAATCTCGGGAATCAAATAACCAACACAAACCAATGTTTGATGCTTCTTTGACGGACACTGTGTAGCCACAAAACTCTTCATTTCGGTTGGCAAGTTGCTCTCATCAATCTTTATCGCTAACCGATTGTCTTGATAGGCATGATACAACATGCTGTTCAACAAATGATCAGATACATAGAAATGAGCCATATGATCCGATACAGGCTCTCTGATAATGGGAGACATTGGTCGAGGGAAGAAGGGAGTTGGCTCGGTGTTGGGAGCGAAGCGGATCTCTCCTGAAGCATGATGAAAAGTTTTCTGGATTCTTCCAAATCAACTCACCCCACCTTGATGATTAGTTTCGATGTAATCCATTGTGATCAGTGGTTGTGTTATCATCCGGTTGTCCACGAACATTCCTTTAGCCAAATGGGAAATGAACCTAGAACTTCAACCTCATATTCAGAACGACTTTTGATTACTCACATGTTCATCACATCCTTATTCACTTTCTCCATCTCTGGGAAGTAGTCCTCCAGGTTTATCTTGGTTATGAAATCAAAAAGTTTCGAAATGTTTTTCTCAATCAGATTTTGAAGTCGACTGCAAAATATTTCAGGAATCCGTTGACGAATAGAATCGTTGATCATTGGCTGAAAAGTTATCGAACTATGAATCAAGTTGGTCGCCTTACCTCAAAAGTTTTCACAAAAATTGCCATAGGTCCTTTCGGGTTCAGAGTGATGTGACTGTTGGATATGAATGCCGAACAGTTTCTAACCACCGCATTCATTTTCCCGGTTACATCCGCCAGTAACTCTGTCGTCAAAGCAATCGTCATCCCTGAAACTGTCCCATCCAGGCTGCCTTCCACAATGATGGGAGCTGCATTTGCTTGAAACTCGGATCCCAATCTTTAATGCTTTCTTTATTTCTTATCATATTCAAATTCCTACCAACCCAATATCCAGATTCTCCAGTCCCAAAATGACATGCCTTGGTGGTAAAAAGTTGAGAACCGACACCTGAAACACCGTCAATCATCCTATTATCTGCATTGCGCAAGTGACAAACGAGATCCGAGGACAGTGTTATCCAACAGAAGCAACCGGTTCGATTAGAGACAAAAAGAGTGACAGACCTGAGGAGCGCGGTAACTTTTCACGTGGAGTTTCTTCAAATTCACGACTCCATTGAGTCCAATTTGAGAGAATGGCATCGATGTGGAGTAGTCCTGAAGTTACCTAGTTTATTCATAGAAGAGAGCGCACAATTACTCACTTTCAATTCTCTAATATAGTCATTGAAGATCTGCACTCCAACTGTCTTTATATGATTTGCACCTTTTTTGGTCAGTCGTATCCGGACCCCGGGGTTCCCTAAAAGATAGGAACATGCAGAATTATGATTAGTATTGGCTCACCTGGATATCGAAACCATTCTTTCTGAACTCCAAGTTGCCTAATAGAAGATGCAATTTGAAACAAAGAGAAACACGCCAGCACGTGCCACACAAGTTGCATTACACTAACAGAACGGACTATTTGGGTCAGTGAGATACGAGAAGCCTCGGAGGCGATCAGGCAGTCGGCTTCCTCCGTCCGGCAGTCTGCGTCTTATCACCGTGACGACGTCTCTCGTCCCCGACTCATCAACTCGTTTGTTCTGGGAAACAGGCAGAGAATACCTGATCCTGTGCGGCGGTTCGCAGTGATATTTACGTGCGAAGAGATCTTCAAATCGTCGCCTGTCAGATGAATGACCAGACACGGCAGATGAGATGTGTGTTTTGTCGGTGATATGCAAACATGTACATATCACAGGAGATGTGTGTGTGTGTAATCACACTCTTTTTGCACTATTTCGCATGGTTCTGTGGTTATATCCTTCTACTGTCTTGTCAGAACCATTATCTACTGTACTATGTAGTTGTAGACAAACATTAGAAAATCTATAAATGAGCCTTTAGGGACATTGTGCCCCTTTTGCTGATTGAAATTTTAAAAAATCAATAACTGAGATGTGTAAAAAGAGAGTCAATCTTCAGACCACCATTGCCCCAAGAACCAGCACAGCTATTATTTGAATGAAGTGTACAGACGAGCTTTGATGAATATTTGAAATTTATAGTTTAGGATCTGTTGGCAGTTGGCTGAATGAAACAAGACGACGTGTACACTTCTTGAGAGGAACTCTTCGTGAAACTCTTCGGTGGAAGTTTGTTGTGCACCACCCAGCACCACGTTTGCTCACCGTCCTAAACAGAAAAACGAGAGTTGGTAACTGGGACAGAAACTCACAGAGTACACTCGAGCAGTGTTGACTGTATTCAGGTAGCCGATCTGCAATGAGGGTTATGAATGGAAGAAGTTTGAGTCACTTACCTGTTTGGAGATTTGATTGGAATCAGTTACACTGTAGCGTTGAACACGAGAGCGGACAAATGACTCCTGAACAGAACAAAACATTTGAAATGAGTTACGACATTTACCTGACTGGTTACGGTCTTCACTTCCTTCTCATCTTTCGGCCACAACCGTTCCCACCTTGTTCGAAACTCGGTGACAGGAATAACAAGAGTGGAAGTGACAGTGACGTCTACGTCGGTTCTCTTGCTCATGACTTTCTGGCAGTGAGCCTCTTCCTCCACTCTGATTCCTTTTATATCAATGTGTCACTGCGAACAAAAGACAACGAGCCACAAGCCCGTGTTGCATGTTTTTATTACGATTCGTTTTATTGTTCTCTCCGCTTTCTTCTCTCCTGTCCGATCATTTTCGGGAACGAATACATACTCTGAAAAGACGAGGAATGGCGGCGTGGCAGAGGAATGTGGTGCGAACGGACTAATGCGATTCGCAAGTTTGTTGTGACTGTCCCTGGTGTCTGCGGCTGGCAAAGAGTCCTCTGAAACCAGAACGCAATCAGTCCGAATCGAGACGACTAGGACGCCGACGGCTACGGCCCGATAACGGGAACATATAATTAGTGATATGTATCTGACCGTGCAAGGGGGATACCAGTTGACGAACTAGTTTCGCGCGGGCAGACACGGAAAGAAATGCAAGATAAATGATAGGTTTTGATGAAGTGGAATTGATAAGCGACTGTGACAAGTTACGGCGGAGCTGGAATCCGGAGATCAAAATTGGAAGGTTGTCTGGAATTGAGCATTCAAATGCGAAAGAGTTACGGTAGCTCTTTTGGATAAGAAAACTGAGAATCAGGATGATAACAAAATGTGCACATACGAGTGAACAACAGAGCACATCAACAAGAATGTGGTCCTTTTGATCTAACTTTACAGCTTTCTTCAGAGTATCCGAAGTCCCTCTTCAGAATCAGACACATAAGACCCAACGTGCTGGCCACATGGTGTGAACAACTGAAACAAGAAGCTTGCAGACTGGTTGTTTTCTGGTGGACCAGTTGCAGAGTGCAAATTGTCTGTATTCCAGTAAAATGTCATCTCAAAGTCTCTGAAACCGCAAAGTTGTCTGAGCCGAACAGACAATGAACTGGTGCCAAATCGAGCAGAACTTCACACAATCCAACTCTCTCGATTACAGAGCAAACTGTCTCTCGGAGCACACATTCCCGTTATCACCTCGTAATTCATCCTCGTCCTGATTACCCACTACTCCTTTTCCGACGCATTTCACCCACTTCTCCGCAATGTTTTTCTCGCCAAATCGGGTCATAGAAGTTGGTGTTCGTCTCGACGGAGTGGAAAAGAAGAAGCGAACGCAATTGATGGAAAGTTGACAAAAACTGACGAAAGTGAATCGTTATCAAGAAAGTTGTGACGGTGGGAGGCGGCGGCGGCTATACCAGTAATGCGGGGCGGTGCGCAGCATTTCCACAGAGTATAAAAGCGGCGGCTGCAGCCTCAAAACCATCATCACTTGATCCAATCCAGATCAGGGAGATCCACAGCAACAGCAACTGGTCGAATCATGAACTCTTCCGACGGCCGTACCAAGGCCTATAAATTCGTCGCCTATGCCGCCGTCTCATTCTCGATTGTGGCCGTTCTCTCGGTAGTGCTCACACTACCAATGGTCTACAACTACGTGTCCCATGTTCGCCAGCAAATGAACCATGAACTCTCCTTCTGCAAGGTAAACATCTCTTCTTTCCTTCCTTTTTCTCATCTTTATCTTCTTCTAGGGCTCGGCTAAGGACATCTTCGCCGAGGTCAACTTCATGAAGACACACTCCGGCCCAGCTGCCCCAGGAAACCGTACCGCCCGTCAATCCGGCTACGGCCAGCCAGAGGTTAACCCATCAGCCAACCTCCAATGCGAGGGATGCTGCCTGCCAGGACCACCAGGACCAGCTGGACAGCCAGGAAAGCCAGGAAAGCCAGGACGTCCAGGAGCACCAGGACAGCCAGGAATCCCAGGAAAGCCGCCAACTGCCCCTTGCGAGCCAACCACTCCACCACCATGCAAGCCATGCCCACAGGGACCACCCGGACCACCAGGACCACCAGGAGCCCCAGGAGACCCAGGAGAGGCCGGAACCCCAGGACGCCCAGGAACCGATGCTATGCCAGGACTTCCAGGACCACGTGGACCACCAGGACCACCAGGAGAGGCCGGACAACCAGGACCACAAGGAGACCCAGGAGCACCAGCCCAATCCGAGCCACTTACCCCAGGAGCCCCAGGAGAGCCTGGAGATGCTGGTGAGTTACATCTTCCAACAGTTTTTTATTCTAATCATCTCTTTTTCAGGACCGGCTGGACCACCAGGACCACCAGGAGCCCCAGGAAACGACGGACCACCAGGACCACCAGGACCAAAGGGATCCCCAGGACCAGACGGACCAGCAGGAACCGACGGACAAGCTGGACCACCAGGACCACCAGGACAGGCTGGAACCCCAGGAGAGAAGGGTATCTGCCCCAAGTACTGCGCCCTCGACGGAGGAGTCTTCTTCGAGGACGGAACTCGCCGCTAAACGGTGTCTTTTTCTCATTAATTGTGCAATCATCTTTCATTCTTTTTCTCCTTTTACATGGTTTTCTGGTATTCGGAAAAATAAATGTTTATTGAACACAAGTAAAATGGTTACATTTCAATTCAGAGGAAGCTTATCATGGCCATTGTGGCCAACGAAACCGACAGAGTCAGCAGGAGAATGAGAACCAAGAACGACTTCGAGGGTTTCTCCTCTTTCGGCATCGGTTGACGATCGCATCTGGGAATTGTCGCTCTTCTTGACATCGGGCTCTTCATCACCCACGAAGTTCTCGGCTTCAGCTGAACAAGCTTGTTTTCTACCACACTGCTACTCTACAAAACTCACAAGTCTGGCAATGTTCTTGTAGTTCTTCGGGTCGAATATCTGCGAGAACTTCTTCCACCCTTCCGAAATCATGATTCTTGGATCATCTTTGCATGGCAATGTCCGCTCCAGGAATTCAATCCGTTTGTTGAGCAAGTAGCGTTCTGCGTCTTGCTGATCCTTCGACAGATTGGGATTCCGATCTGCTATCGCGCGTCTCAATTTGTTCAGTTCCATGCTTTTCGTCTTGCACACAAACAAGGACGGGTGCATTCTGGGAAGCTGAAACACACAGTTGTGACTTGAAAATAGAACAGGTTTTACTTCTTTGAAGATCGGGACTTTGTCCTGCAACTCGAATTGACGGTCTGCCTGCATCAGAAGATGTTTCCGTCTGATCGTCTCCTTCAATTTCCTCTCCGCCATGTACTTGTCACCGGCAGCTTGAGCAGCGGCGCGATTCACATTTCCGATCATGTTCAACTTGTGTTCCGGCTCTTTGTTGATCGTCTTCCAGTCGAAGTCAAAGTCGAGCGGAGTGTCCGTTGCCACCGACGACTTGCTGTCATCCGACCATCCACTGTAGGGTCCGATCGACGGAGCTTTTCGGGGAATACGTGGCAGAGTCGTCTGAAGCTCGTTGTCCTTGTTGTCTGAAAGTTGAATGATTCCTGTCGAACGTGTCCCGATGACCTACAGTTGACGACCGAGATGGCGGGGAAACGCGAGTATCTCGACATCCGAACTCTGACTAGTGGCGACACTTTGGACGTCTGCAATCATGATTTGACGTCTTTCGAATGTCTCCCACAAGTACCTTCTGAATGATCGAGTCCTCTTTGGCTCTGTTGAGTCGGAACGTCTTCATGACACGGCAGAAATGAGCAGAGAATGCCAGATGAGAGGAGATGAAGTTGAACTCGTTGAACAGATCCTGATCACCACGTGTTCTGTAGGCCATTTTGCTGTGCGTGTTCACAACTTTCGACCTGCAACAGAGAAGAAACTAGTGAACACAGAGTTCCATTGCTTACTGCAAGCAGCTTCTGGGAAACTTCATGAAGAGCGGTGTCGCTTCGCACATCATCCGATCTTTCACCCATTCTCGGTTGCGTCCCAGGAACTTTCTCAACTGCATTCTCACATCTTTCTCGGGGGACTTGAGCCCGTCGTCCAGTCGCTTCGTCGCGTGAATCATGGTCCCTATGATATCGTCCTTGTGTTTGGCAATGATCTGCCCAAAGTGTGGCTGTGCGAACTTCTGCTGTTTGGCGATCAGCATTCTCGGAGAATCCATCATCCTCTTCCCGTAGTTGTTGTATCCGGGCCTCACTTTCCCTCTGAACCTGAGCTTTTCTCTGCGTCGTTTCACATCGAATGTTGCACACATTGCCATCCTAAAACCGTCAGATAAGTTCATTTTCCCATGCGTCACTTGCTCACCCGACAAGAGTGGCTTCATCGTAAGCAGAAGATCGTTTCGGGTTCATAGAGGACACGTGGGCTGCTTTTCGGAAGATGTCATACTTGGTGAGTTCGTCCATGAAGTTGTACACGTTGTACACGTAGTAGACGGACGCTGGCTTTCCTGGTTGCGACGGAGCGAACAGAGTCGTCGAGAACGCACCCGGCATGCTCACTTTGCTGAAACAGTCTGCTTAGATCGGGTTCTATCCCAAAAAATTCACTATGCTGGTTCGTCCATTTTCTCGCCGGGAGGTTCCAGTTTCAGAAAGTTCGTATTCTTGTTCTTCTCCTTGTACAGCTTCCACGCATGTTCTTGCTCTTTCGACACTGCCGCGTGTTTCCTGACAATCGTCAGTGTTTTGAACGGTTCTCGTCGGCGACGTGTCGGGATTTTTATTTTCTGTGTAGAGAAGCAGGTGACATTGAGACATTTGATTTTGAGTTTACCTTTGGAGCTGCTTTTGCCGTTTTCTTCGTCGGTTTCCCTCCATTTTTCTTGTTCGGGCGCTTCGTCATTGTTGGCGATTAGGAATGCGTGGAAAATCTCTGAGAATCCCCCAAACTAAATTCCACGTCTCTGGTTTCACGTCCCTGGTTTCTTGTCATCGGCCCCTCAAACAATTCACGCGGTTTTCACGTTTCGTAAATTCTTTATTTTTCTTCACGTACAGTACTCCGACGTCACTCAACCCCACAACCACAATCTTAATTCTGCAGAGAGCATTCCAGTCTTCCTCCCACACAAATTCCACAGAGCGAATAGCACCAGACATCCGATTCTTTCAGTTTCCCTCCGTTTCCCTCCGATTCGATTCCATTTACTTTCCCATCAGAATCAATATAAACATTTTTGATTGAATTCCTCCCCTTCTCCTTCCCACGATTTCCTCTCTCAATAAAACGAATCCAGTATAAACAAACTGCAGATTCTGTTTCGTGGCGTTATGGCCTGACAAGATCACCTTTCTCGAGAGTGAAATAGGTAAACGGCAGGAAGGGACGGGAAGGCGAAGATGAGCGCGGCAGATAATATTTTACGAGACGAAGAGGATGCCCGTCCCGAAAAGCGGCCATTCGGTCGGTTGCGCACACAATACGAGTGATTTTTATCGTTTCGCTCTCATCCCAAGGTTATGACCGCCTTTCTCGGTCAGCACCGTCTCCGAGCGGCCGACGGCGATGAACCGGACAAGGTGCCAAACGGTTTGTCATGTGAACGTTGAACGGATGAGGAGAAAGAAGAGGTAGGTGGTGGGAACGTTATTGTTGTTCAAGGACGAGGTCCCATCTCTGATGGATCGACCGGTCGCTCACATGAGCGATGGTTCGGGTGGCGGAACGAGGACACGTCGACTTCTGCACCTTCTTCTTCTTCTCTTTTTGACGTCGTCGCCCTGATCGCATCTTCGCCTCGAAAACGGAGAGGACACTGCACTTTTCGATAGCATCTTCCTTCGCCTCCTCGATTCCCGTTTTGCATCTCCTCATCCGTTTTGCATGACATGACCACTGTCGTCCCGCAATGTCAATCAGTGACCGTGAAATCAAATGGTAAAGAAGACAAGTAGATGGAGAAGAAGACATTGGAGAACATTCCAAACTTGTGTAATAGTAAAGTTAAACGATATGTACTAACAAACTAACTAGGCGGCCGAATACCTTGTACTACAACGTCAGCATCGCTCGCCAAATCAAGAGGCTGCAATCGAGTACTCGGTGACCCTCTCCTTTCTAGATCCAGTTCGGGATAACACTTGAAACATGGGCAAGGGCACCCGGAGGCGACAGGTACATTGTGGTCGAAATGGCAACACACATAAATCTTCTTAGAGATTACCATCTGAGTCCATCACAAAAGTTTCAAGTTGGGACGGACCGGCACCGATCCGTATCTATTTCAGTTTTTTGTCTCAATTTTAAATTGGGAGATTAGGGAATCGAGACGAACTGGATCATGCCATCATCGTCGGTGTGTGTTTTGAACTTGAGCAGTCGATCTTCTGGGTCATCAGAGTCCTTCCGACAGACAATTGCACGCACTCAAACGGTCATTACCGTCACTAAACAAACGGTAACCAACTCCGCCGCCTATTTGACCTTCCGACATGCACAGCTCATGGCGGCTCTTCATTGAACCCTCGGTGTCACGCACAGTCCCCTGCTGGCATGTGTATTGTTGTCCGGTTAATTACAAACCGCATCGAGTCTCGACACTGTTTTCGCGCACTCCACTAATAGTGGGGTTTGGATTGAATCGAATTGTCGGAAAGGTTTCAACAAGACATACGTTTGGTTTTCGTCAAAACGAACAGAACACTTGACCCAACAAATTGTGATCCATGATTCATTCAAAAGAGACGGGGAACTGATTGAATTGTCCTTAGACATCCTTTGTGAAGAAGAGAGGATCCCAGTGTGCAACGATGTGACTGTGCAAATATTTGCGAGGGAGCGGGACACGTACTGTACCAACACTCGCCGGGCACGGTCACTTCCGCCACTCACCGGGTCACTTTGGATCTTCCATTCCTTCATATCCAACTAGTTCAACCACATGTTCCACCCTTCAATCCCCCAATACACAAAGTTGCTGTTGGTTTTTAAATTGTGGAGAGCGGAACCGGTTCTCATAAATGTAAAATGTAAATGAACGATGTCACCTGACCGTCCATTTATTCCCGTGATTCGCCTCACTGACGTGGATTCTGAAGTGTGCCCTCATTCTCGCCGCGAAAACATCATCTCGATTTGAGGAACAAGATAAACTCCGGTTTGTGGCGCCTTCTGGAGTAACCTAATTAGATGACAACACGTTCTATTGGCTCCTAAAAGCCCGGTTCTTTCGGGTTGATATTCATTGATTCCGTGATCTCGTCCGTGCAGATAACTACTGCGCTTCTCGCCTCGGTCTGATGACGTTCCGTCTCATCTCGCGCCTGTCGCCATCACTTTCCTTCCCATCCGTTATCTTTTGTCACTGGCCCCCGGAGGTCGTGTCTCGCCCGCTCCTATCCGCCTAACTAATTGCTGCGCCTGTCCGTGTACATCCGTCCAATCACAGATCACTTGCAACTTTGTCTCCTATCTCCTTATCTTTTGTGACGTCGGCCACAAAGGACGCAAAAGACGATCTAGAAAGATCTAGGCCCAAAAGTGAAAAGTGCAATGCCTGCAGGCGGTTTGCTGATGTTCTGTTGTCATACAACCCGTCCAAAGTGCAATCGTATTCTGAACCGAACCGAAACTCCTCTTCTATCTTCTTCTTCTTCTCCCTCCACACCTTGTCTCCTGCCTCCGCCTCTCCCGGATGATTCAGAGGAGGTATGTCCGTCGATCGGACGAGACAAGTGGGCGTGGCCTCGAGTACCAAGGACACCTCGGCGGACGGAATAAAGGAGACCTCCGAGAGGCGTCATTCATTCCGACGGTCGCCTCCTCGAGGGCCGCTCGCTTTCCCTCTCCATCCCAAAGTCGGTCAATTATTCCCAGACCATTCCATCCCTCGTCCACCTCGTTTTCCCGCATTCCCTCTTTCCTCTTTCTAACTTGTTCCTCTTCCAGCTTGCCCGGCCAAAGATGTGGGATATATCCGAAAGATGCTGAAGGACTGAAGTCTCCGAACAAATGCCCGTGTTTTGGATTCCGATGCTCAACAGTTCATCTGAAAAAGGTATCCTCCTGGTCGTGTGACTCCTCTTAATCCAAATCTCTTCAGATTGACCCACTTCCCGAACATTGTCCTCGATAGGGCCCTCGTGACTCGTCGACCGAAGAATGCCCGCTTCGCCGACACCGTCCGAGTTTCGAGTGACAAACCGTTCAACCGGTGTCTCGTCTCTGCTTGTGGCTGGTTCAAACCTGCAACGTCAGCAACGTCTGTGATACAAGAGTTCTACAATATAACCACAACAATCCATATCGTCATAATCCATCCCGTTCCCTCCATTTATTCCCTCTTTTACTAACCAATTCCTACGAAAAAGGAAAGAAAGCCCGAAGTACTAACATGCTGAATAATTGAATACAAAAAACGAAAAAATGCCCACCAAAAAGAGAAATTAACTAACATTTGAGAGCCCCTGAATTTTGATATTTACTCCCCAAAAAAATGCAAATCCACCTATTCACCGCTTGTGCCTTGTCAAAAGTTTATCCATTATCAATAAACCATATTTAATCACAGAAAGCGTACATTTTGAAACATGAAACATGAAAAAAGCGGACAAGCAAGCATTGAGACCATTGGAAGACATGTGTGAAGCTGTGCAAGGAAGAGTCAAGGATCCGATCATCGGTAGTTTCGATTCTTCAGAACTGCGGCCTTCTCGGCGTAGACGATTTCTGGATAGATCCACGGGAATGTTTTCGATCGTCTGAAAGTGGAAAACACTTGAAATCAGGCAACCAGTTCTATTTGTGATGAAGTACTTACCTAATCTTGTACTGGTGGAACGAGTTGACGAAGAACAACGGACGGTGCCACTTCATGTAACTCGTCTCCACTTCTGTCTTCAATTTGTTGCCGTAGCTGCCCAACACAAGGAAATCAAAGTGTTCCAAGTCCTCTGGCTTCAGATTCTCCGTCTTGTTGTACCTGTAATTATGGTGGATTATGCGATGAGAAGTGTTTGGAGGAGAAGGGCACTTAATTACTATTCCGTGCTGCGGATCTAAGTTCGCAACTCAACGGAAGTATTAGAGTATTAGTAGAGATGAAGTGCACTCACGTCCAGGCATCGTTGATCTGCAGGAATCGGTTGACTCCGGTCTGTGCGCACGCGTTGTCGATGTAAACCGAGACGGGCTTCTTGGCGTCGAAACGGTTCTGGAACTGCAGGTAATTGAGTGCATCGAAGCCAGGGTAGTTCTTCGAGGCGACCAGGAGGAACATTCCAGTGCCGAGCACGTTGGCGATGAGGTGGAGAACGACTCCAACGTAGAGCAGGAACTGGATGGTCGACTTCCACTTGTTGATGAACATTCTGGCACAGAAAACGGCGGCGGAGAAGCTGAAGAGTGGCAAGACGTAGATGATGAAGCGGAGTTCTTTGTGTGGCAAGAAGCTGTACAGGGCGACGAAGATAACACTCGGGATGAAGATGTGAAGAACACGGCGGTCGAAAGCACCGAGAGGAACCAGGGCGAGAGTGGTGAGGAGACTTCGGGGAAGGGCAGAGTAGAAGTACCACAGGAAGGGTTGCGTCTAAAATATCCGAAATTAGAGAAGATTATACAGCAGAACAACTTACTCCGTACTCGTGGCTTCTGTTCTCGACGACGTTGAAGAACATCACTTCTCCTTCTGGCCACACGGGACGTCCCCAAAAGTAGGAGTCGATCGGGAGAGATACAGCTGAAAGTTTCTCAGTTTTACAAAATTCGGAACATATTGAGACATACATAAACACATCGCAGCAACTCGTATTCCAATCGCAACTGCTCCGTCGCTTCCGAAGACTGGGAGTCTTCCAGCCATCATGAATTGAGCAAAGAGAGGTCCGAAGAGGAGAACAAGTTCACATCGGAAGAGGATGACACAGGCGGTTGCGTATCGAACTGCACTCTCGAGGCGATCCTCTAGGATCCGTTCGAACACAATCATCACAAAGATCATGGCAAAGGAGTTGGGCAGCGGGCGGGACATGTAGAAGATGTAGTGGAACTGGGTGCACATGATAATCCGTAGGAACATTGCCGTCTCTCTTCCGAATCTTCGACTGACGGCTCTTGCAAAGTACAGGAAGGCCATTGTGTTCATGAGTCCAAGAGTGGTTCGCACTGAAACACAAAGTTGGAAGGATACTTCAGAAACGAATCCCACCAAGAAGCAACTGCCACATTTTCGGAATAGCCCAGAATCGGAAAATGAAGGACATCGGGGAGGAGAGCACGGCGAGGAAGATGGGACCGAGGAACGTTCGGGGGACCACTCCAGGGAAATCTCCATGATCGAACTGAAACTTTGGTTTTTGTACTTGATGTTGTATTTTGTTTCTCCCTAACTTCAACTTAATCAACTAATCAGTCAACCTACAGACATTTTCAACTTTTTTACCAAAAGATCACTGTTATCACTAAGTTGCACGTACATTGCGAGTAGCCTTGAGACATTTCGCTAAACACCAGACAACAGTCTGACTATAAAAAGTCGAATAGCCAGATCGATGTTGTTAATTTCCAAGTTGCAAGTTTGCTACAAAATGTTACTCGGTCTGCTTATTCTCGTGGCTTCCTCCGTTTCAGTCAATTCAAAAGAGGCTGCATGTTCATCAGAAGAGTTCCTCAAAACCTTCCAGTGCATTGGAGTGAGCGATTAATCTCGCTTTTGATTGATGGTTTCCGATTGTTTAGGGTCTCGCCGAGTTCGTTGCTCGCGTCGATACATTCAACTTGACTGTTGCTGATGATCGGAGCAAGTTCCTCACAGATTGCAAAGTTGCTTCAGTGAGAATTTCTCTCACTTTCCAATACTTACAACACTGATTATCAGGACTGTTTCGCTTCGACCGAATGCTTGCATGCAGATCGGCTAAAACTCTTCCTGGACACTTATTGCAATTACTCGACGTTCTTAGAAACCGACTTCAAGGCTTGCAAGAACAAACTGGATGCGAGAGAAGAGACTCAATGCGAGAAGTCTTTCAAGTCCTTCTTCGACAATGTATGTGAATCTTTGAGTTGACCTTTCTTTCAGAACATTAGTTTCAGTCCAAAACCGAAGACGTGAAGTGCAACGAACTCGACGAGTCAATGAAATGTGTCGAGAAGGAAGTCACTGAAGTATGCGGAGAGTCCGACGCCAAGAACATCGGAAAGTATCTGGTGGACATGTCAAGAGGACTTTCTTGCGATGAAGCAAAGCAGAAGGCAGCTGAGAAGAAGTCTTCTTAGATTGTTGAGTTTGATCTCTGCTTTTCTGATCTTTTTGTGTGTCATTTTCGATTCCCAATTCATAAATTTTAACAAACTTACATTACTGAGGTTAGTGGGAAGATGAAACAGGAGATCATGGGTTGCCTGGACGTTGAACGACTCCTCAACTTTGGTTCCTGGAGCCAGGATGATGTGGATGAGACTGACGATGATCACAATCCACTCCGTCCCCTCCATTCTGAACTTGGTCGTTGGAAAAGTGAATCGGCTTCAGGAAAGAGAGAAAAAGTAATAATCTGCGAAGAACAGATTTTAATAGTGAAGAATCAGAAATTCGTTTAAAAAAACAGAACTTTATCAGACCCAACATACAACAGAAAACAAGATAACAATACTCTAACCTATTCTACTGTTTCCGATTACTTCACAATGTTCACTATTGATTTTCGGACATTTTCTCGATCAACTCCTTGATCCTTTCCGACTCTTCTTTGACATTCGCAGCTACTTTCCTCGCATTCTCCGCTTTTCTCCGTGTTTTCTCTACACTCGACGTTTTTGTTGTTGGATTCGCACAGATCGCTGCGTAGGATTCAACTTTCGCCTCGAAATGCAACTGACGCTGGTTGATTTTATTCAGCTGTTTCTCCAGATTTTCAATGAACGCTTCTCTCGAATCTGCTCCAATTTTCAACCACAATCTGGCATCGTGGCCTGGAACTGGACACGCTATGCATTTCTTCTCGATGTCCTCATCCACCTTTCGGCACACCTCCTGAAGCTCAAATCCACAGGATGGAGTGGCATCATTGGCAAGTCTTAGGATGTCTGCGGTAGGCAATTCGATCGGGGACGTTTGCAGGATTCCAGTGAACACAAGCTTGTTGGGAAGTTGCAGTTTCTGTCGGGTGGATCTGATGGCTGCCATAACTGCGGTGAGCAACTGCATACCCTCCTCCAGCTCTTCGTTCCTTTGGAAAATGAACAGCGACGGCTTGACGACGTCGAAATTGATGCTTCCTGGTTCCCGGGCAAAGATTCTTTCGTAGAGGTACTCGCTGACGAATGGCATGAACGCAGAGAGTTGGACGAGTGTCGGTTGAAGAACTCGTTGCAGAGTGGAACGTGCTTGTCTGATTCTCGCTACGTCGTCACTCCATAACGCCTTCTTTGTTGATTCCTGCAACGAGGAGAATGAACGAGGTTTCAAACACAAAAATTACCAGGTAGACATCGCAAATGTCAGAAGTGATGAACTTGTGGAGAGAAGAGAGAGCCAAATGGGGAGAGAACTTGTTCATGTGGCTGTCGACAGCGATGACTGTGCTTGAGAGCCTCGACACAATCCACTCGTCCTGAAGAGACAAAAAAAGAATGAAATTAGTCCAATCAAAGAGGCACTCACGATTAGTCGGTCCGAGTCGACGTCTTTGATCACTTCGCACTTTTCAGCAAGCTGCTCGTAGTACATGGCCAAGTTCCAGAGTTTGTTGCAGAAGCGAAGTCCTTCCAGTGCTACAGTCGACACATCGAGAGGGATGTCGGTGGAGAGAACGTCGTACTTGAGCAGTGCGAATCGGAGAGCATCTGGACCGCATCGCTCGATTCCATTCGGGAAGCGCTTTGTAAGATCATCCACGGCGCTCTCGATTTCTTTGTCTTCCAGTGCACTCTGCTTCACTCGTTCCACCATTTTCTCGAGAGAGATTCCATCGAGAACATCTAACGGATCGATGACATTTCCCAACGACTTGCTCATTTTCCTTCCCTCGTTATCTCTAACCAATCCATGCAGAACGACCTTTCCGAATGGTGGCTCTCCATTGGAAAGCTTCAAGTTCATTGCAATCATCCGAGCGACCCAGAATCCGGAGATATCCCAACCGGTTTCCATCACATTCAACGACGGTGTCTGAATCGGAGCGCCTTCCAGCCATCCATTCTTCACAAGTGGAACAAGAGAGGAACTGAACCACGTGTCCAGAACGTCTTCGTCTTGTTGCACAGAATCTCCGAGTGTTTTTCGTGCGTGCTGTTCGTTTGCAGTGACTATCCAATTGTTTTGACTGAAATAAAATAGTTCTCTAACACGCGTTCTCCTTAAAATTCTCACCCCGGTGTTCGGTAAGCCGGAATCCGATGTCCCCACAGTAGTTGTCGACTTAAACACCAGGGCTCTTGGTTATCGAACCAGTCGACGAGCCGGTGAGACTGATACTCCGGGAAAACTTCGATCTGAAAGTAACATTATTATCAATTTTTGAAGACTATACTCACCTTTCCGGTTTGGATGGCTTCTGCAGACTTGACAAACATCTCCTTACAATCCAGGAACCATTGCTCTGCGAGTCTCGGTTCGATGACATCTCCGGTACGGGAACACACATTTACTTGAGCGCCTTCGTGTTTTATCACTCCTCCATACAATCCTTCCAATGACAACATCTCAAGAACTTTCTCTCTAGCATCAAATCTATCCAATCCATCTATTTCAGCTTTCGAGTTGATCATCCTTCCGTTCTCATCAATGCAGCATACTTCTCCAACTCCTTCTAACTCTCTGTGTCGACACCAGATCTCATAATCGAGTGGATCATGGCTTGGTGTGATCTTGACGGCTCCCGTTCCTTTGTCAATCGATACTCCTTCATCAGCAACAACTTTCAGTTTCCGTCCCGGTACAACTGGAGACCAGACTGTCTTCCCGACAAACTTTGAGTACCTCTGGTCGCTAGGATGCACGGCGACAGCAACATCAGCGAACAAAGTTTCTGGCCGGGTGGTTCCCACTTGAATGAATTCGCCAGAATCAGATTCCGTCAGACGATATTTCACTAGATGCATCGTTCCGAACTTCACTCGTCGCTTCTTCCCATCTGCCGATGGGATAGTGATAAAGCCATCCGACGGCACATCAATCCGATTCACTTCTTGGCTGGAGAGAGTAGATGAAAGGGTTGGACACCAGTGAACGATTCTCTTTCCACGGAAGATTAGATCATCGGAATGTAGAGTACAGAAAGCCTTGGTGACAGCATTGGAGAAAGTCGGATCGAGTGTGTAGTAGCACTGATTCCAGTCGAGGGAAGCACCCATTCGATTGAGTTGCTGACGGATTCCCAGAGAACATTTCTCACTCCACGCATGACACTCTGCGACGAACTCTTCTCTGGACATGTCTTGACGGCGCCGACCATTTTTGAGGAGCATCTTTTCAACGACCGCTTGTGTGGCAATTCCGGCATGATCGAATCCAGGAATCCATTCTGCCTGAAAATAGGTTCTATCAAAAAATTCTATCAAAACAAGACTCACCTTGTTTCCCTGATTTCTCTGATGTCTGCAAATCGCATCTTCGACGGCAACAGTCAACGCATGTCCCAAATGCAGCTCCCCTGTTACATTTGGCGGCGGGAGCACCATTCGGAAGAGACTTCCATTCTTTCGATAGTTGGCTGATGCAAATTCAATTCTCCTCTCTAAGTTCTGCGTCACCTCGTCGATATTGAACGAACTGGAAAGAGAAATGGGTTGAACCTCATAAATGTTTCATTTACCTACTACTTTCTCGTGTAGAAACTGTGTGATGTGCTGTAGAACGTCGCAGCAATGCTATTCGGTTGAATTTTCCCATTGAGTACGCTGAAAGCAGACGGAAATCAGATTTTATTTACTGAAAATTTGCAAATTTTATTGAAAACCGATTTCTTGATTTTTTGGAAAAAATGAAAATTCGGCAAATGCGCTCCAGCGCACAGACTTTTCGTTGGCGCGCATTCAAATTGTAGTTTTGTGCAAACTCGCTTCAAGACATGTGTGTCTGTGTATTGTTCGAGACCGTGTCAAAACCGGAGAAAATCTCGAAACCGGAGAAGCCAAAACCGGAGAAGTCAAAACCGGAGAATTTCGGTCAAAACCGGAGAAAACGAGAGAGCATTCTTCATGGAGAGACGCAGAGAAATCTTCAAGTTCAATCGCGCTCTATTGATAAGAATTTCTCTGCGTCTCTTCGAAAAGCGTGCTCTCTACTTTCTCCGGTTTTGACCAAAATTCTCCGGTTTTGACTTCTCCGGTTTTGGCTTCTCCGGTTTCGAGTTTTTCTCCGGTTTTGACACGGTCTCTATTGTTCTCTTTCTCAAAGTTCCAAACGTTTATTCAATATGTACACGTAATACATGATTATCGATATGTTCAATCACTGATGCATTGCAAAATGAGAAGCCGGCGAGTAGACGTTCTGATCGAAGACAATCGGGGATCCGTTAGACTCGACCACATCCATCAACTTGGACTTTTTGGCTTTCTCCAGGAAGAAACTGTTGGATGTGTCAATGAACTTGCAGGGTCTAATGCCATTTCTGAAAAATCGTTGGTTTGGAATCGGGAACGTTTAGTTGAGAAACATACTGAATGGCCATCTTGGCAGCTCCAATCTCTAGTTTCTCTCCCAAGTTCTTTCCACGGTGGCTCTGAAATGGGGAATTCGTAAAGATAACAACTTCAGGAATTCCTACATCGAAAACATGCAAATGAGCGAGTGCTCCGTGAGTTTCCGAAGAGATGAATCCTGCGAGCTCATCGCCCTTTCGAACACAGAGGGACGGGAATCGACGGAGTTTTTCTCTGGAATTCAGAAGGTTCTCACTGAGAATTAATGGTTTTCGTGTCTTACTCGACTAGTTTAGGATTTGAAGATACCGAAGAACCAACGATATGAGACACATCTTCCTCTGGCACGGGAGCATCGATCGAGTATCCATCGGGCAAACTTCCGTCCTCGTAGTGTCTGTACTTGAACATCTGACTCTCGTTCATCGCAAAGAAATGGGACGACTTGTTGTGTACTTTCGCCTCTATATTGTTTTTCTTCATATACTTTTCAATCTGCAACAATCTTTCCATTCTTATCAATCACTTCCTGATCATTCCCCTACCGCCGTGGTGTAGCACTTCTCTGCGACAGTCGAAGGAGTTTTCGAGCCAACAAACAGCCCGTTGCTCTTGCAGAATTCATCGAAAACAGCCAAGAAGTCCTCCTCTCGGAACTTTCCGTCGTGCGTCAGAATCTGTCGGTCTCTGGAAAGGACAAAGGTCGAAAGATACGGAGAGATAAGGAGTGGGCGACTGAAAAGAAGACTGTTATGGAAACTGGTTCCCGGTCTTTAATGGGTTCGACGTCGCAGGGTGACACTGTCAAGGAAAAGAAGAGAATTTCTGATCCGTATCAAAAGATGCTGACCGCGTCGAATTAGAGGGAGACGAGAAGGAAGAACAATTGGGAACCACGTGGGGAAAGGTAATGTTCGCACTTGACAAGTACATACTGTTCTAAAATGTCTGGGAAGACAATAGATCTGAGTCACATCTTCTCATGCCTTTCAGGATTGGGTGCAGAAAAAAGTCTACTCCATCAAAAGAGCCTAGGTACCAACCTCTCATAATCATTAGTCATATTAGCCAGCCAGTAAGTGGTTCCATTAACATTCTTCGAGAACAGAGCAGTCTTCGTTGTCGGGAATGTGCCGTTGATCTCGAATTGAATCGGGTGGTACATGAACAGTTGCCGAGGCTTTCGGAAATTCTCGACGACAGTCCTCAAAGCTTTCTGAGTGGTGTACGCCTTCATTGTGCCAGCCATTGTTGATTAAGTTGATCGGGGCTCTCGCATCGCCGACCTTTATACCCGAAGCCTCCGTTGTCGCCAACACACCCATTGGCCCGCCCATTTCATAGCGGACGTCGTTTTAGAGACTTGTACACGTGGGCCAAACATAACTGCAAAATCTCACGTGTGGAGGCAGAGAGGCAGAGAGGGCGCGCGGACAATAACATGATAACGCGACGATCTTTGAGGATGCTACGACGAGCGACGAGGTTTCAACGAAACGGTCGGTTGAATTGTTTTAGAAACGAAGGGAGGAAGAAAGGACGAAGTTTGGTCGAACCGAGTCTCCGTGGGAATTATGGGTGTTTCGGACGAGGTTGCATCAGTCGAGATGTCATCGTCATCTGATGCGCACCGACAGAGAGACGAGTAGTCTTTGAAGATTACAAACAGCTTGTTTTGGTCATATTATAACGAAAAGTGATGCAAGGGAAGACGGAGTACGTGTGAGTTGAGAATGATCACGTTTCGATCGAAATTTCGATAGTTGTCCAGGGATGGGGAGTTAACATTACGCACCGAAAATGCGAATTCCCTGAGCAAGGAGGTTTTTTAAAGGGTTTTGGCAATCTGTTGTGACTGTTTTCACCGGTTCCAACTAGATTAATTTACTAGTTTCCACAAAACAGTCCAGGATGACCAATTTCAGGATCCCATGCTTATGGTTCAACTACGGTCAACAACCTCTTGTGCGCATTGTCCGCAACGCTTTGTGTTTGCGGATTGTCGATTTACGAGAAGCCCAAAACTTTACGCAAATTCAAATTGTTACTTTTTTCTATTGATAAAAACTGTATTCTTAGCCATTTTCGTATTGTTTTCACTTGTTTTTAATCAAAATAATTTTTCAGACGCAGCTGAATGTTAAAACTACACTCGGGAACGTTATGTCGAGTGCTTCAATACAACTTCGCCTCGGAGTGTGCAGCCCATCCGTCGTCATCGAAAGAAAGTTTGTAATTTTGAAGTTATCTCGAATACAGTCCTATTTTCTAGATTCGAAACCTCTCCCCACACTTCCATACGCCGACTTCATCAAAGCGAAATATCCAGAAAAGCTGGAGATTATGAATAAGCAAGTGGAAGAGCTGAATGCTCAGAGAATACGTTGCGAGACTGACGGAAAAGTGTTGGGATTCATCAAGGATCTCAACTCGTTGATTTTAAACAAGAGCAAAGCAGAGCTGTTGCCCGTCGGCTCGATGGTCACCAAAATGGTCTGCAAACAATCCGACTTCGACTTCGTATTCTTCCCGAAAAAGGACGAAACGAGGAGTCGATTTCTACGAGATTTCCACCAGAATCCCAGTTTCAAGCAGTGAGTTTTTTAGTTTGAAATAGATACTTCATGAATTTTTCTAGAAACTTCATGTCTGTCTTCGCGAAACTGATTGCTCGAGAAAGTGAAAAACTTGGAGAGCCTGTCGAAAAGATTGTGGAGTTGCCGAGAATGAGAGTCCCCTTGTTGATTGTCCGATATGCTTCTGGTCTCAGTATCGATATCCAGTTCCCCGAAGAGAACTATCACGCGATAAGGAACACGCATCTGATAAGGACCTACAAGTCGGTGAGTGAGAATCGCATGGTTGCTGAGCAATCTCGTAGCTTGCAGTGTGACACCCGCTTCACATTGTTGTTTCTCTGGCTTCGAACTGTCTGCGACAAATTGGAAGTGAGGAACAGCAAGTACGGATTGCTCTCTTCATACCACCTGCTTCTCCTCGTCGTCCACTTCCTGCAGAGTGAACAAGCCCTCTCTCCCTGGCCAGTGCTCCCCGTACTAGCCAAGACACACTTGCCTCTCGTCACTTCGGATGTTCCCATTTCAAAAGTGGCGAAGTTGATAAAAGAAGAACCTCAGGCTATAAGTAAGCAATCCAATTATATTAGTTTTCAAACTCTAAAACTTTCCAGATTGGACGTCGCACAACAAAATGGCAGTAAGCGAGCTGATCGTCCGATTCGTTGACTACTACTTCCATTTCAACGCCTCGAAAGAAGCCATCTACATCGAGAAAGGACTTGCTCTGAAAAGGAAGCAAGTTTTCGGTGACGTCCGTCTCCAAATCATGGACCCATACTCTCCAATCTCCGTCTGCCGATCCCCACACGCCACTGCCGCCTTCTTCGACGCCATCGTGTTCATGAGAAGACAGTTCAAGATGGGTCAGATGCTGACGACACTCCCGGAAGTTCCAGAAGCAGCACAGTTCCTTCGAGAGAATCATTTCTCATTTTGGAAGACTCAAATGAGCGACAAAATTGTTTTATAGCATGATTCTTGTTATCAATCCCAGTGCCTTCATATCTTCACTTTTCCGCTCTTCTTTCTATGTCCCTGAATACTGGTATTTGTAGTTTCGCATTTAGAATTCAAAAATTTTATCAAATACAAAAATCCCGCTTTCTTTCATATATTTACAACCGATTTTACAGTTTCGACTTCTTCTTCTCCTGCGACTTGATAAACTTCTGCGCTCCTTTGATGCTTTCCGCCAGGACACTCGTACTGTTGAATTCGTACGCGAAGCTCTCGTCCTCCGTATGGTCCAGTGAGTAGTAAGTGGACTCTCTGTCAGTCAGCATACATGCTTCCGGATGACTCGCAATCAGTTTCGCCAGCTTCACTGCTTCCGAAACAGTCTCCCCTTCTTTCGCAATCCGATTCACCAGTCCCCACTGCATCGCTTCTTCCGCACCGACTTCTCTTCCCGTCAGAATCATATCGAGTGCTCTGCCGAGTCCGATGACACGTGGAAGACGGACAGTTCCTCCGTCAATCAATGGGACCCCGACTCGCCGACAGAAGACGCCTAACTTGGCTGAATGAGAGGCGACACGAAGATCAGCCATCAGAGACAACTCGAGTCCACCGGCAACTGCGTATCCCTCAATAGCGGCAATCAACGGCTTCTTGATCTTCATAATCGACGGTCCCTAGAAGCCATTCTGTTATTTCAACATCAGTTACTCTTCGACTCACCATGTATCTGTACTTGTCAAAGAAACTGGCATCCACCACCTGATGCTCCGACTTTGAAACAGAATCCAGGTCGTAACCGGCGCAGAAAGTCCCGCCTTCTCCATAAAGCACTGCAGTCTTCAGTTCGGCATCTCCGTTGAATCGCTCGAAGGCGTCGATGAGCTGGAGAGCAGTGGCATGGTTCACACAGTTTTTCTTGTTCGGACGGTTGATTCCAATGAGAAAGACAGGGCCGTCTTGCCTGGTGTTCACTGAAAATAGAAGGAGATCTAGAGAGAGGTTCAAAGATGGAAATTTACCAAGTTGTTGAGAAGAAGACATCGAAACGAAGCGTCTGATAATGTTACTCGCCATTCCGCTGACCACAGTTTGGCCGAAACCGGTAAATAATGCACTACAAGGTTCTTATCGGATCAATAATTGTTTTCCCTCTCTTTTTCTTGTCTCTCTGCGTCTATTATGTTGTCAATATCTCTGGAACAACCCGCCAAAGAGTTCACCCAATTGGGGGAAAAAGAAGACATCTTTATTACGGTTTATTTTCTGTTATATGTTCAGGTTTAGGTTCAAGGTCACAGTACAATAACCATAGTTCACAAATCAATGTCTAGAGAAGAGAACAAAAAGAAGAGAAATGCCCGTTTGGTTGAAATCGGTCCGAAGGTTCGAGAAGACCACTACCACTCGATCTTTCGGTTTTTATACAAATGCGATCGACGGGAGAACTTGCTCCGACTCATTTTTCCCAGAACATCCACTGTGTCAAGCACCTAAACAGTTTCCTGTTAGATCTGAACATGGGAACTGATATCTTACCTCATCGAGTTGTTCCTTGGTATGAGCCGCAGAGATACAGAAACGAACACGTCCCTCGGTCATGTGAGTCGCGGGGAAAGAGACGACGACGCATCCAATGTTGCGGGCAAGCATCTCACGACCGTAGAATCCGCACATTGTTGGGAAGTAGATGAGCATCGGGACAACTGGAGAGTCGTTGCTTCCGTAAACCAGGAAACCCATCTGCTTCAGACGAAGACGGAAGTAATGCGAGTTGCGGGCGAGGCGTTCGATTCTCTGTGCTCCATCGGTAGTTCCGTCTCTTCCCATGATGATAGACATGGAAGTGTAGATCTGTTGGGCAATTGGGGGAGACATCGGGGAGGAGTAGTAGCCGGTGGGACTGGCAACTCTCAAGTGGTCCACAGTTCTCTTGGATCCAGCAATGTATCCTCCGGCAGCTCCGAATGACTTTGTGAAGGTTCCCATGAGAATGTCGACGTCCTTGGGATCACAACCCCAGTACTCGACAACTCCCTTTCCGGTCTTTCCCATAGCTCCGATGGAATGAGCCTCGTCCAGGTACAAATAAGCATTGTACTTCTTCTTGAGGGCGATGATTCCTGGCAAGTTGCAGATGGATCCTTCCATTGAGTAGATTCCCTCGACGATGATCAGAATCTTCTTGTACGGACGATGAGTCTTCGGGTTTCCGTAGGCAATAGCGTCGCGGAGGATTCGTTCCAAGGATTCCATGTCTGAACTTTCATAGTTAGAGTTACTTTCAGTCATCTGAAGAACTCACCATTGTGCTCGAAGACCTTGGTAGAAGCACCGGAAAGTCTGCATCCGAGGATCAGAGAAGCATGGTTGTACTTGTCGGAGATGATCAGAGAGTGCTTGTCAACAAGGCAAGGAGCGTTCATTGAGTTTGTGGCAAATCCCATGCTGAAGCAGATGGCATCCTCGACTCCCAGGAACTCAGCAACCAGCTTCTCCAACTTGGCTTGAGAGACACTGCGTCCTCTCTCGTGAACTGTGGTGCAGCAGGACACTCCGTATCGGTCGATGCTCTCCGCCGACTGATCAGCACATGGTCCTTCTGCCTGAGCGAATCCCAAGTAGTTGTAGGATCCAACATTGATCACATTGGTCTTTGTTCCCGGATACTCATAAGTCCAGTTTCCGTCATGAGACACTCTGTCGACGAGGTCTACAGTGGCACCAGGCACGCTGCAGATTGGTCTCTCGAACACGTCTCGCACTTTGATGTAGCAATTTCGTTGATAAAATGCCTCGAAGTCGCTGAACAATGGCACGAAGTCCTGGAAAAAGTGGAGATCGAATGATGAGGTGACCGACTGATAAGGGTGTTACGGGCAGTACTTTGGTACTTGCCGTGACGGAGAATCGGGGGAAAAGCACTATATTCTAGGCAACGGTGGCGGCAAAACAGGAAACAGATGTGTGATAAGAAGAAACGAGCTAACCTTCAACTTCTTGCTTTCCTTGCTCGACAGATCCTTCACAAACCCGAATCGAGTGACGTACTCCCGGATGTGGGCAAACACGAACAGTGCGAACCATGCCACGTAGACGGACATTGTTGTGAATCTGCTGATCTGAAAGTACAAGTTCTAGAAGGGGATTCTGAGTGGAAATGACCTTCTCGAACTCATTCGGTGCTCTGTTGCCAATGTCTCCATAGATGTCGTGGTTCGAGTCGGTCTCTTCGGATCCGTCGGCAAGGATTCCACTGTCACTGTTCACTTCCTCCTCCTCTTCGTCCTCATCGTGCTCCTGATTCCAAGCACATTCCAGAATGTGGGTTCGTTTCTTGAGCTCACTGAAAGGAAAAGTTACGAGTTAGAGTACAAAGGAGAGTTGAGATGAGACCTGCTCAGATACTCGTCTAGACACAGAGAATCGGTGCGACGGGACATTGCGAAGGCGCAGAGTGAAGTAACTGATTCAGCGCGTTATCAAAATGTGTAGTGAACTCGGAATACGGACACGGAATCGAAAGACAAAAAGAGAGAGAAGGGCGGTGCATCGGGACTGATATGTGCTGTGTGCTCCGGTTCACGTTTCCTTTCACGTGAGTACTGTGGGCTTTGCAGGGATTGATTGTGAGATCAAACAATCACCGAAATGCCCTGACCATTGCGATCTTTATTTGTGAGACATGCGGAGCCAGCACAAACAAAAGAGTTGCTCAGTCGTTCCGCAATGTCATCATTTGTTGTTCTCTTTCCGTGCACTAACCACAACAATTTCCAACGTCAAGTATGCGAAACTGATAGGAAAGATGCAAAAAGAGAGCATAGCTAACAGCAAAGATAAGTAAAACGGAGACTCACTCTGTTTCTCGTTGTTCTTTTGCCAAGTCACTGATCAGCAGGGGGTTCTTCTTCTCTGTGAACGTCAGGCGGATCGGCAGCTTGTGGAGGAAGCGGAACGGGGAACTTCGTTTCACCTCGGACGTCATCTGGAAGTATTCAGAAGTTGAGTTCAGAAGTTAGTATGAAAGAAGGAGTGAGGATAGATCTAAACGAGAAAAAGGATTTGCACTTTTCGGACAGAGAATCCGTGCGAGTCAGCAAACTCGGCAAAAGGAAAGGAAGGGGAATGGCAGAGGTGATAAGGTACGCACTGGGTACACACCACACGTGTTGGTAAATAGTGTTCAAGACAATCGAGAAGATGAGTCACGGAAGGCTCGAAGAGACTTGTTGAATTGGTCTACTGTGACAAGTGTGTAGCGTAAACAACATCGGTCAAACTTCAAGGAAACACAACACAGTTCGACAATATTGTCACTGCAGCTTTGAGATCTTGGTTTGAAAACTCAGAGAGTATGTACAGCATTGAGAAACTCGGCATGTGCGAAATAGTACTTTTCCACGCCACTTTCAACAGTTTTCTTCCCAATTTCGTAAAAAATTTGATGCCCGATGACTCAGAGTCGGAGTCACAGACACGCGAGCACAATGCCATAAACGGACACAATGCATGGTGGTCAGTGAGGATGAGACGGGCGGCCGTCATGGAGACACGCACTAAACGCAGTTTCGTAATGGAATCGGGGTTTGTAGTTCGTAGTGGAGGGCACAAATCCTATGACTGACTCGATTCGGGATTAGCTCAGAGAAACGGGGAGCGATGTGAGATCTTCTAAACGGAAAGGATGGTAGAGATAAGAGGACCTAGAACGGATGGAACAAAGTTTATGTGTTCCCTAAAACGATGACCGATTTGTGATGCTTCCCACTTACCCAATAACAAGTGAAGAGTCAAAGGACAACAGAAACCAAACAGAGGAAAGACCGGATAACATCCTGGCCCTCGAAAGTTCCATGTGGTCAGAACCACGTCTCTTGTTGTCCTTTCAAGTCACGTCACTAAATTGCAGAATAGGCAAACGTGAAAAACGGTCGAAGATTCTCGAAAAAACGGCGGAACTACTGCGCCGACAAGTTGCCGTTTCTTCTGCACACCAGGGCGGAGTGCTCGGGCGCGCACTCTTCGCAACCTACAGAACGACAAATGGGCACAAATATTTGGATACACTGCTCGGCGCGACGCGACGGAAGACGCTGAAACACTTGCGGCGCAGACAGTTTACCCATGCAGAAAAGACAAGAATAGTTGATGGATCCAGGAGACACAGACTTCTCGGAGTAGTTGTATCCGCCAAGTTGTAGCCGGGGAATCTGGAAAAAGTAGAAGAGAACATGGACCCCGCGGTTGTGAGGTCAACTTGGTTCGTTGTACTGACTGATACTAGTTTCTGTGCAAATAGTACATGTATTTTTGTATTTTTGTATTTTTGTATTCAGGGATTTGGGAGCAGTGAAACACAAGATTGACGGGTGAAACCTAATTTCAAACTGCCGCTCAAAGTTGGTGATAACGATGCTCCGGAATTACAGCAGACGGCTTTTTAGCAGAGTTTCAGACATCGTCTCTTTTTCGTCCGCCTTCGTTTCCAACCGCTTTTCATATCAATTTACTGAGTTTTACTTTGATTTCATTTACAAAATTCACCTACAAACATCCGAAATTGCGAAAACCAATCTAAATCAAAAATTAGCCTGACCCGCCGGCCAGATGGCGATCTTTGTTTCCCTTTCTTCGAAAAAGGTCTCAATTCCTTTTCGATCGTCACAGTTTTGAAATTTCAGATTTCTAAAAGAGATAAACTCTTTGTCGGTTGCTTCTCAATGAAATGACTCTTGTTGTAACCCAAGTGTAATTCCATTCAACAGTTCAGTTTCAGATGCCCTTTGTTTCCACGGTTAATTGGTAGAAAGGCGCTTATTCACGAAGCAAACTCAGTTACTGTCTGTTCAGAACATTGTTGTTTTCCCTCTACGTTTGCTTTTCATCACAAATTCGAAATAATACGTCGTTTCCGCTTGCAAAACGAACAATCGCTCATGTGAGTGAGGCCAGTAAGCGCGCCCCGCCGCACTCCACACACATGATTCGGTCCGTCGCTATCGCATTTTTTCTCGGTTCTCTGTCTCATTTAGCCGACTCTTCTCCGTGTTTTCCACTCCATCGTCCCGTTGTTTTGCTTATTCGCCATATCGCATTCGTTCCGCTTCCATCTTTCTCGTCTTTTCCAGCCAAATTGGATTCCATTCCCGGCTCTTCCACGGGTTTCGTTATATTCATTTGTTTTCGTTTCAGAATGGCGGACTCAAAATCCGAGGAAGTTCAACCGAAAGTCGATGAGAAGGAGGAGAAACAAGCGGAGGAAGCTGCGAATGCAGGATTCGGTGGTTTCGGAGTCGCTTCTTCGTGGCTCAATCAAGGATCGTCTTGGGGCGCGTCGTTCCTCAATTCTGCGAAAGAAAAAGTGAGTGTTGTTTGATTTGAGGCTCTTAAAAAATGGTTGAAGTATGAATAAGTTGAAATTCAGACAATGACGACTCTGGACCTCGTCAAGAAGGATCTGAACGATCTGAGCGAAGCGGTTTCGGCCGAAGTCAACGATCTCGCGTCTGCTGCAAAAGAGGGACTCGGTACTGCTGCGAATGCCATGAAGCAACAGGCGCAGATGCTCGAGAAGCTTGTCACTCCGAACGAGGAAGAGAAACCGTTGCCAGGAGAGGCGGATGAGACTCAGGAGAAGATCGAGAAGGAGCAGAAGATGGAAGGATCCAGCTCGCTGAGCTTTGGCTGGATGAACAAGATAGTGGACACTGTCACTGATACAGTTAAGAACTTGGCTATGGAGGAGACTACGAACGGCGAGGATGAGTTCACCGAGGCCATCAAGCCGAAGAAAGATAGAAAGACGTGTTTGTCGAAGGTTAGAAGGAGAAATAGAGAGGAGCAGTAATTGAATTCTGTTTGTTTTTCAGCTGAAGCTCTCGGAGCTGCAAACTGCCGACTCGACATATCTTGAGGAGCCAGGAGATTCCGAATTCTACGAGAGATGGCTGACTCGCTTCAATCTGGACGAGTATGACGGAGAGATCAACATGCTGCTTGCCAACAACCCGTCCCTCCGCCAAGTGTTCGCCAACCTCGTCCCGGCTCATGTGAACCATGAAACTTTCTGGAAGCGCTATTTCTATGCCATCGAGGTCGCCGAGATGGAGGAAGAGATGAACAAATCGACACTGGCCGAGGCATTGAGTGTGGAAACCAATTCGCCGAAGAAGTCGAAGCGTGGAGGATCGTCCAAGGATTCCTCGAAGAAGTCTTCGCCGTCATCTGAGTCGTCTGCAGTCGTCGTCGAGGAGCCAACAAGTCCATCGCAGTCGGAATGGAGTGTTTGCAGTGAAAAGAATGTTGAGGTGAGCCTTGGGTTTTAAGAATAGTTAAAAAGGAATAGCAAAGTTGTAGGAAATCCCATCGAACGACGAAGATGACGTGAAGGGACCACTGACACCGAAACCTGAAGGAGAGAAGAAGGAGGAGGGATGGGTCAATTGGGACGACTGATCACTCTTCGTTTTTTTCTTCTTGTTCCACTTTTCAAGTATTCCATTTCTCTGTCGCTTGTTCCCTTTTTTTCCTATCGCTTTGTCATTTTCTTCTATCAATCTAGCTGTTTCTCCCTGTTTTCCCCGATTTACTGCCCCCTTTTCTTAGTTTTCTTTGGCTAGTTGACCCTTTCATTCCTCCATTTTTTATATGTATATACAATGCTAGAGAACCTCAGTTTCATCCGAAACCCCCCAACAGACTTTATTGGTGTGTAAATAAAATGGTATTAAAAATGTTAGGTTTCTAGGTTTTCTTCGAGTGTTCTCATGGTTTGTTCCATGTTAGTACTTATTCCTGATAAGTTTTCATGATCTGTTGTTCAATTATCATCTCCAGTTGTTTCCAGAGAGCAAAATGAGCGACGACTACAATCCGAGAACCGAGCGCAAGTCCCCGATCACTGAAAACCAGAAAGACGGCCCGGGATTCGTGGGAATCAAGTTCTGTCCGGAGTGGTGAGTGTTTCACCCGTTCTTCCTATGAACCAGATTGTCTTCCAGCAACAACATGCTCTACCCACGCGAGGACAAAGAGGCCAGAGTTCTGATGTACGCGTGCCGGAACTGTGAACACCGCGAAGTCGCCTCCAACCCGTGCATCTACGTGAACAAGCTCGTCCAGCAGATCGAGTCAGTCATAGTTCTCTCCTACTTCAATCAATGATCTCTGTTTCCAGCGAGCTCACTCAAATCGTCGGAGATATCATCCACGACCCAACACTGCCGAAGACGGAGGAGCATCCGTGTCCAAAGTGCAAGAAGCGAAAGGCCGTCTTCTTCCAGGCACAGACCAAGAAGGCCGAGGAGGAGATGCGACTGTACTACGTGTGCGCTTCGGACAACTGCCAGCAGAGATGGACCGAATGAGCGGATCCCCGCATCGAATTTTACTTATTTTACCGAAACTGTTATTCTATAATTTATCTGTTCCTCAACTGTTCCCCTCCTGTTGTAAAAAACGTGGATCTCTTCAATTTCAATGAATTACGTTCTCAATTTCAATTATCACTTTCCTTATGCATTTTGCTGTTTATCGGTTCCGACCGTAATTGTTGCTTATTTGACTAACCAATCATGTTTTCTTTGATTACCTAATTCTTCAGATGCTGAGACAGAAAGCGCTGATCGACGTGCTCGGACAGGTGAACACGGGCGGTGTCGACGGTTCGTGGCTGTTCAACAAGGACGGACTGCTTCTCGCTTACGTGGGAAGTGAGCAGAAGAGCGTCTCTTCGAACGTCTCCTCCGCACTTCTCGCCAGCATCTGGACAGCCCTCGACAAGAGATGTACGTCTCTCGAATACACCGTTTAGTCTTCTCAATCCTGAATTTTCAGCGCGTGACCTGCGAGAAACCATTCTGGTCCTGGAAGACGGAATCATCGCCTGCTCCATCATCGCCCGCACAATGCTACTCGCCGTCAAGGTTATTCTGAACTCTCACTTCTCTTCTTCATTCCACATTTGTAGGCCGACAAGAACTGCGATCTCGGAATGGTTCGCGCCAAACTGCACGCCCTGTCGTCTTACCTCGAGCAGCCGATCCTCTCTGTCTCACACGATCTGACCTAATCATTCGTTCCCGAAGATTCTGATTCGGGTTTATCTTCTCTATTTTGATTCCATCCCTGTTTAATGCTCTCTTACTAACGATGAATAAATAGTCATGCACAAAAATTCTCGTAGAAAAAGATTAACCAGAAGCTGAAGTTGATCTGGAAACAAAATACCGTATTTATTCGATTAGAAGGGCATGCCCTTCTATTTTTCAAGTCTCCTCCCGTTTGTCCTTCTATTAGGGGTGCCCTTCTGATAGAGAGAGCCCTTCTATTGTTCAAACCAACTTGTTCGGTAAAAATCAACACTTTTTCAAGGAAAAACGAGAAAAATTGCACGCATTTCGAAGAAAAAGGCCTTTTTTAGGTGCCCTTGTGTTGGAGGGTGCCCTTCAATTAGAGGTGCCCTTATATTTCTCAAACTGTCCCTGGGTTGCTCTTCTATTGGAGGTGCCCTTTTGTTAGAGGTGCCCTACTAATCGAATAAATACGGTATGTGATTGTTGCAACTAGAAACTGTGAAAGCTTTAGAAATAACTCCGGAAAGCAGATCGATTGGATCCCGTAAATCGACACATTTAAAGGCGCATCGTATTTTCTGAAATATCTCGGCGCGATTACCGTAACTTTCAAAAAGTGAAGAAAACATTCAAATGTTGAATTTCCAATTCTGAATTGTTTTGGACTAAATTTCCAGATTTCGTCCTTTTTTCCCGAAAATCCATTCACTTTTCAGCTTTTTCACTTCGAATTTTATCTTTTTAATAATTTTCCGACACCCAGTCTTCTTCTCTCACTATGAAAACTGTCTTTTCCAGTCCAAATGTCGATGAATGACAACTTTGGCCCGTTCGGCTGGTTTGTGACAAAAGAAGAAGTGGATCTGGAGGTGGCGAACATTTCGTGGATCGAAGAAGATGCAATGTGGATGTTTCTGTATCGTCAAATCCACAGTCCAATCACTCAGAAAGTGCAGAAGGGCAGAATCGACCCGACGACTCTTGTTGCTTGGGAATACTTCAGAGCGGAGATAAATTCCAAGAGACCACTGGCGAAGCTGAGAGATCAGTGAGTTATGGAAGAAGAAATCAAAAGACTATTCAGTTGTTCCAGCTACCAGAAAAACATGGCGCCCAACCTGCACAAAGCCAAGATTCCTACAGAGACAAAGCTGATGTTATACTTTGCATTGGACATTCCGGTCAGCTACGACTTCCTGAGACCGATGCAGAAAGATGCTACGATCATACTGGACGCCACCAGACGAATCAAGTTCCTCCGACACAACATCCCTGGAGGTCTTCGGCTGGACAGTGTCTATGTACACCGCAACTTGCCCCCATCCAAACCACGCATTCGAAAAGCCGTGGCCAATAACGACACTACAATTTGGGCTTTCCTTCACGAGAAGGTTTTTGAAGCGAATCAGAAGTTGACGAGGAAGATGATTGATGTGAGGGATCCGAAGCTTTGGGAAGAATACAAACTAGTGAAGGAGGACGAACGTTTCGTATCATTTTTGATGGGCAGGTGAGTGAGTTGTCAGGGGTATAAAAAAATAGAAAAATTCGCAGATTCCTAACCAAATTGGCTCCGGAATTAGACCACACTGCTTGGCCGTGGGTGACCAAGATCATGATGCACTACGCTCTCGACATTCCCTTTGAAAAGAGTTATTCAGATGTGTAAGTAGTAAGGAAGAAAAAACTGTAAAATTATCAATGATGCAGACTGAAACTATATAAGGGCATTGAAATGGACAAGAACCACTACATTGTCAACTTGGTCGGAGAAGAAATACCCACAGAAGCGCCGTTCACCGACGAAGAGACTCGTGAATTGTGGATGTACGTGTACAAGAAGACGATGGGTACTCGATCGGGAACCGTCCGAGTTCCGCGCGAGCCGTCGATTATGGCTTTCTGGAGAGATTTCGTTCCGAAAAGCGGAGTGAAAAGAAAATTAGGCGCATATGTCGATCACTACGTCTACATGATGGCTCTAACACTGCAACACCAGAAACTGGACACGAGAGTCAAAGTTTCACTTCTGTTCACTCTTCAGATTCCGATCACCCCAGAGTTTCTGAAAACGTGAGTTTTTGTAAAAAAAACTTGGGAACAAAGTAAATGATTCCAGGCTGAGTGAGGATGCGTTCGTCGAAGTGAACCGACGTGGATGTATCGTGCGGTACAAGGAGAAAAGAAAGAGAGTTCGATCGGTGGCGGCAGATGTGGTTGACATAGCCTCGGACCACGAAGAAGTGGAGACGGAACCGAAGAAAGAAAAGAATGAAGTAGAGGAGGCCGCGAAGAAAGAAGAATGTGAAACAGAGAACCCGAAAGTTGCTCAGTTTACGGAGAAAGATGACAATGACATTTGGATGTTCGTTCTTGATAAATGCGGTTCCGAAGGACAAGACAAGGCAGAACAGTGTCTGGAGAATGTGGACACTTGGAATCAACTGCTCACGACTTGCGATTCGACTTATTCTGCTGCTGACTATCACAAGAGGTAACCAAATGCATCTTCCCGATAATGTATCTCTAGTTTTCAGATTCTTCACTGAGCTGCTTCCAAATTTCAAAAAGGCACGATTGAGTGGCGTGATGAAGGCGGTCATCTGTCTTTCATTCCGCATGACAAAAAATCCAGACTTGTCAGAAGAGTAAGACTAGAGAATAAAAGCTAATTGAATGATTATATTCAGCAAAACAGTTCAAACGATTGCCGCCGTTGCACCGGAAGTTGCCCACGACACAGAGAATACTGTCGAAGAATCGGCTTCCGAAGACACTTCGGATGGAAGTGGAGAGGTGTGGGAGATGGATGAAATCCAGGAAGTCGTCGAGTCGATGATCCAGAACCTAGAGGAGACCAATGACGATTCCACTCCAGATCAAGACATTTAAAAGTTCTGTTGTCATTTTTGTTTACGTTTACATGCTTCCTTGTTTACTTTTTCATGTCATTGTTATTACTTTTCATGCTCCCCTTGATGAATTTTCCAGTTTTTTCAAGTGATCTTGTAAAATCGAACGGTTTTCTCATAATCCGTCCATTCTTTTACAAAATTGCAAAGGTTTGCAATCTTGCATCATCTTCAAAGCCTTTACCAAATTCCGTTGCCCACGCAACAATCACTTCAACCATTGCAATCAGCGGACAAGAGGAGAGAGGACCATGTCTCTCCTCTTCTCTTTTTCTCGTCCGTTCAAATGCTGCCGAAAAGAGGAAGCTGACCTTCAAAGTATTGAATGTTTGATCTAAGTTCTGATGTAATGTTAATAAGCCCCGCTTACAATGAGAATACTTCATATTTTATCCCTGAATTTCTCTGAAAAGTGGGCGCGGTTTCTGAAAATGCAAGTTGCGCACGCTTTTCAGCAAGGCTGGCACAGTTTATCAAAACTGTGCGCGAAAGAGTACAATTCAAAATCCGTTGTCAATCTATGATTTTCTGATCAATAATCGATATTTTGCAAAGATCTCTCACTAAGAAACGAAAAACGATACTGTTCGCTCAATCTTATCATCCATCTTGTCTTTTCCCAATCCTTCGATTCCAAACTTCGCTAATCCATCGTTTTGTTTTCAGAGTCAAAGAAATACATAATGAACCATAATTCCATCAAGAATGATCCTCACGTTGTGAAAACAGAAACACCTTCTTCTGGTGAGTAAATAAATATTTGAAGAAAGACTGGAACGCTCCATTTTCTAGGTTCTGAACACAATGATTCAAGCATCCTGGATCTCGGTCCAATCATTCAAGTCGAAAAAGAAGAGTATCCGGAAATTTGGAAATTTCTCATCGAGCAGACAAGAGGCGAGGATGGACAATGTCTGAAACATCATTTGAGTCCATACGGCAGGGAACTATGGATTCGATATCAACAAAAGACCGGATCACCGTCAAGTTTGATCAGTTTGCAGCAGGAGTAAGTTACTTCTTCAGTTTTTTCAAAGATTAATCGATGTTTCTTTTCAGGTTCAGTGAGAACTTGTCGCAGAAAATCCAAGCAGCCGATCTTGACGAGGCGACGAAAGTTAAACTGCATTACTCTTACGATATTCCGGTTGAAGCTGCGTTTCTCGAGAATCTGCAAACTCACGCAGAGATTGAGTTGAGTGCAATCGGATGTATGGTAATGTACAAAGAGAACGGAGACGGAGGATTGAACTTGTCGCCGGACACAGTCATTCATGTTCTGGAAGTGGAGCAGATGTCGGGAATGGATTCTGTTGATGAGCGGGAGATGAGTCTCGGTGACAGTGGAGACGAGGGCAGTCAAGTGTATCCAGATAGTGCTCGCAGAAACAAATACACCGATGACGATGAGATTTCCATGTGGAACTTCTTGCTGACAAAGATCAAGGAAAAGGGGGCGGGACGGAACGTCGTCAAGGCAAAAGGAAAGGCGATATGGAAGGAGTACAAGAAGATACACTTTTCGGAGAGAGCGGAGGATTCCCTGGTGTGTCGGTACAAAAGAATCATGGCTCCAAAGCTCCACCTAGCTAATCTCGATGAACAGTCGAAGGTGAATCTTTACTACGGACTAGGGATACCGGTCAACAAAAAGTTCCTCGAAGAACTGCGACAAACGGCAGAAGTGAAGGTAGATCAAGAGGGATGCATCATTCGATACCTCAAAAGTTTCAAAGGACAAGCAGGAAGAGACCAGGAATCAAGTGGTATTGATGTGAACAAGATGGGAATGAGAAGGAGAAGATGTGCCTCGAATAACGAGGAAGCCACTCCACCACCGTGAGTTCCAGTATTCATGAATACCCACTTACAACTTATTTCAGAGCCAAACGAATTCCGATGCTCCGTAGTTGCAGTACTCTGCCACGAAATGCCGTCAAAAAAGGTTGCAAACAACTGTCGAGTGACACTACTACACCGTCAAGAAATCTCCGATCTACGCCGCTGAAAAGAGTGAATGTAAAAGAGAGCAGTACTGTCGCGGAGGTTATAAATGCTATTCTGGAAAGAGACTGTGGAGTTGAAAGCCATGAAAATGAGCAACCTGAAGTTCGATTGGAAGAAGAGGCATTGAATGTTTTGGAAACCGAGACTGCCGAGCCGATATCCACTGAATCTCCAGCGTCGACATCTTCTGATGCACTTCCTCATGGACTATCTCTTTCTATCCCATCACCACCGCAAGAATCAGTTAACTTGTCGGAGATTGGAAATCAATTGGCCTCATTGGAGCGAGTGATCATTCAGCAGAACACGGAGCTTATGAAAGAATTCCGAAAAGTGGTTCCAGACAAAGAAGTGTGAGTGTTATTTGTTTCCTGCCATAATTCAATTCTTATCTGATTCCAGCACGCAACCAGTCATCAATCCACCAGAAGACGAAAGCAGAAGCGCCAAGGAGTTCCTGATCTCGCTGAGCACGTTGATGATGTCCCTGAACTCTCCTTCGTTGGACGGATGTCTCGAGAAAGTGAGAAACTTGTTGGAGAAGATCGGGGAGCAGGACCCGAGAATCCCGATGGAAAGAATCCGATTGATTCTGGAAGCCAGTCTTGCGATGATCCCCACCTAAATAAACCCCATAGTTTTTTTATATTTCCATGTTATTCAATATTTTTTATCCGTATGATTTTGTTTTTCGATCGTTTCGCGATTCAAAAAAAGTGTTCACAATTCAATAAATTTGTCGAGAAATGTGTTGGTCTCAACGATTACAGTAACCACGAATGAAACCCATCGAATTCAGCAGTCTGTAGGAGACAGCAATCATTCATAATAAGATTTCACTTGAGAGTAAACCGGGAATTTGAGTTAACCCGGAATACATTCCGTCATGATCTGACGGGATGAAATAACAGAAGATTCGAGGGTGACATCACAATTTTCTTATAATTTCAATCCACGTTTAATTAGTTTCGACGTGAACTCAGCACAAAGACCACACAACTGCGTAGAGAAAAAACTGTTCATTTCTGTTTGTTCAATAGAGAAGCTCATTCTCCGCAAAACGTCGACATTATGACTAGATGATGTTCCAAGAAGGAAGTAAGTTTGAAGCTGCTCAAGCATGACAGCGATAACAACGAAATCCTTCAGAACGATTGCCGATCGGAGCTGACACGACTAACGGTTCAGATAGCGAAGCGGGAAGTGAAGATTGACGACCTTCAGGACGAACTTTGTGATGCTCGTCAAAAGAGACAAGTTCAACGAACATTGTTGAAGAAGCTCAAAAAGGACTCGGAAAACACTTCTCAAGACCCGGCTACAGTGTTTTTCCCGCCGCAAGCCGTTCAAAAGCGAGACTGTGCCGACATTCTCCGTCGGATCCGGGACGACAAGGACCTCCGCACCCAGAAGGAACTCATGGACACCTACAGTGAGTTGTTCAATTCAGTAATCATAACCCAGTCCGTCCTTTTCAGAAGTCTCAAAGCATGTTGTCCAGCAGTCACTGAAGTTCCCCGAATGGAAACCCGACCCGGCGCTTCAAAAGCGCATCGAGGTGCGACGTTCGGACTGACTGGGACTGCTCCTCGCCTCCACCATCTCCTCCTGGTCTCCACCGTCGCCTCCACGCCTCCACCATCACCTCCTGGCAGTCTTCTTCCACTCGATCTTTATAAATGTCACTTGATTTGAATGTTTTATGGATTATAATAAAGGATGGCAGATTTTATTTTTTCCACAATTTTATCGAATGATATGGAAATATAGGAAGATTGGGATCATTGCCGGAGTGGCTTCCAAAATCAATCGGATTCTCTCCATCCTCGGTTCCTGGTCTTCTCCAACAAGCTTCTCACTTTCGCAAAACATCCATCCACTGAAATAGAGTTCAGGGTTTTCATCAACGTGTTCAGCAAGTTCAGGAACTCCTTGGCACTCGAAAGTCTCGGTCTCTGATTCTTTATTTTTTCCGATTTGAAATTGGCTCTGAAGGAGGCTTGAAGTGAATCAATACTGCTTTATCAAATGACAGAGGGTGATATACAGTGCATTCGATAGAATTGATAACTAGATCAGTGAAATGAGAAAATGGGAAGTATGTGACTGAATAAAATAGATCATAACGGGGGATTCGTTAGACGACTTCTTCTTCTTTGAGACTCTCCGAATCGTATTCGGCGATGCAGCCGTCAGCATCAGTCTTCACGGCGCTCTTCTTTTTCAGACTGAAAATGGAGGTTGCTTATCTCTTTCGTGCTCACTCGACTCACGCTTCCAGGAATTCAGAGTTCACCGGTACTCGGAGACCGTAGAATAGCTCAGCTTTCATGCGCAGCTCGAGTGGTAGCTTGTGGAGTCTTTCAGCGGCACGGTTGTAGCTGAAAGAACGATTTGATTGCCTGGACTGACTTCAGATACTTACTGCACTGCATAGGCCTTCGGCATCCTCTCAGAACCGTGTTTCTCACTGAACTCTGTCCATATCTTGATAGACTTCGGGATGAACTTTTCGTCTCTTCGGGCCTTTCCAGTGACTGGGTCGCAGATCTTCTCGAACAAGAACTTCATCATGTTCACGTCCTCCTCCTCTGTGAATTTTTTGTAGGTCTTTTTTGCCATTGGAGCTGTTTCGTTTTCTTCTGGCTTTGCCTTCGAAATCCGGCGCTTTCTGCTCACCGCCTTCGCCGGCACATGGACTCGTTCCTCCTCCGGCTTCATTTCAAATGCCTCAATGTTTCCGTCCTCGTCGAGAGCCAGATGAGCATTTATCTGCGCCTCTTCAATGAAATCCTTGTGAATCGGGACACTGAGCGAGTAGTAGAGATCCAGTCTCATCTCGACGCTGATGGGGATTTCGTGAAGCTTGGCCATGATCTTGGTGAATCTGAATTCAGTATTTCAACGTAAGAAACATTGATGCGTCTACCTGCTAGCTATTGAAACATTGGGTCTGTCGGATCCGGTCTCTTCCTTGAACTCGTCCCACAGCTTCTTGCCTTTTGGACACCAACGGAACTTCTCGAGCAGTCCGTCTGTCGGATCGTGCGTGCGGGCGTGCAGGAACTTGCAGATCGCAACATCCTCTTCCATGGTGTACTGAACTCTGAAAAAATCCGAACTTTCAAAACCCCCCAATGATTGACTTACCGGGATGCATGCTGATCGGAAGCCTCTTCGAGTTTGGCCTCTTCCATTTTCGGTACAATAAGGGGCAGCTCTTCTGAAATCTGAAATTGAGAAAATCTATCATATCACAGTAGTTAAATATCTGGTGCGTACCAGTGATAAAAAAACGAGAAAATGATCAACAGGGTTGCATAACAACAAATACATCAAGAATTTGTTAGACACTTGTGGTAAATTGATGGGAAATGAGATGCTTGTGATAACAAATTCAGCAGTGTGCGGATAAAAGTCTACACACAGAGAAACAAATAACAAAAAATGTAACAAAATGAGACAAATTAACAGAATGGCACGTTGATCAGTCGACTCTCGGCAGGAACTTGGGCAGCGCCGCGAGGTTGTTGGCCATGGCGAGACGGATTGTCTCCGGTGGAATCAACTGTAAACAAGATATCAGAGATCTCATGGAAGATCCAACTCACCACGTCTCCGGTTCCCAGGTTCTGAATCATCGTGTTCAACTGCGCTTCGATCTCAGACAGCAGTGGTTCGCCCAGAACACCGACGAAGGTTTTCAACATTTCCAGATACTGCTTCAGACTTTTTCCGGTCGAAGTTGGCAGTTCCGATCTATAATTTTTTGTTCCAACAAGACTTGAATTCTCCGACTTACTGTTTCTGATTCTTCTGAATCTGCGTGACCACACGGATCAGGTTGCTGTTCGAACTGACGAGCGTAGTCAACAAGTCTCTGACGTCTTGCCCATTTCGATCTTTCGATGAAGAAGTCGGGATATCCTCGTCGATTGGTTCTTGCTTGACTCTTTTCTTCGCATTCAGACTGACATCTCCGCTAGTTTCATTCGGCTTTCTCTTTCCATTCACAGGAGCTTGATTCTGCTTTTCTGGCTGTTGCTGAACAGTTGTGTTCTTCTTCGTGCACGAAACGATGCAACCGTCGAAATCCAGCTGAACATCGGATGTCTTTCGCAATCTGAACTCGGAATTGTAGATACTGATTGTTACAGGTAACTCACATCTCAAGGAAATCTCTGTTGACTGGAACTTGGAGTGCGCGGTACAAGTTGACCTTCGTCTGATTGCAGAACGGAGCCAAGTGAATGAATGGAGACATGTTCGTGTTGAAACTGAAACAAGAACAAATCAGTAGTATTCGGAGTCAATCTTACTGATGGACACAAGCTTGGCGATCCTTCTGCATCTGAACTGTTTTCAGAAGTTCATCCCAGAAATCGAGACTCTCCACATTCACTGCACGACCGCTTCTATCTCCGCCGGCTCTTGTGTTTCGGATCTTCTCGATTATGTAGTCCCAGATCTTGCCATTATCCTTCTCGCTGAACGTGTCCACTCTTGTCTGTTTTCTCTTGATCTTCTTCTTCTCGACACTCTCGGTCGGCTCTCTACGAGTCACTTCGTTGTTCTCTGGCTCCAAATTCTCCAACTTAACGACAACTGGATCTTTTCCATGCTTCTTTCCGAAGACTGCCGCCATTCCCGGATCGGAGTTCATCGACTGCACAGTTTTTTCCTGGACGAGAGGGATGTCGTTCGCCTTCGCATACGGATGCACCAGGATTCTTCGCTGCTCGTCAACAACCAACTTCTTCCCTTTTCTGAAACAATTAGATTAGCTTTTATGCCGATAATTTTGAACAAACTTCTCCAGAAAGGTTTTCTCCACTGGAATATCCAGAGCATAGTACAGTTCGAGCTTCGTCTTGGTTCCTATTTCGACGATATGCAAGTTGGGGACCAAATGAGAGAGGTAGTGGTCCAGACATTGAGCGGTGGTCTTATCCGAGTGATACTCCTCCTTGTAACCTTCCCAGAACTGTTTCTTGTCTACGCGGACCTTATTCTTCTCGGCCATTTGAGTTTCTGGGTTGTGAACAGACTGGAACACATACTGCCACATGTCGTAGTTTTCTCTGTCGCTGAACAAGAGTGCTTCCGATCTGCGCGCAGTTTGACGTCCCTCCGAGGTGTTCGGTGTGTCAGTCAGTTCGAGTCCTCCTTTCACTCTCTCCTTGTAGCTGATGATCCTTCCGGCTTTATCGACCACGACATCAGCGTCTTGTCTAAGCCTGTAAATCACAACAAATATTTGGATGTCTTGACTCTTTCCTTACAGATACAAAAAACTCTCATTCACAGGAATACTGAGAGCATAGTGCAGTTTGACGAGTCTGTGGGTTCCAATGGTTGCGGAATGGAGCATCGGAGCGATTCGGACATTGTATCTGAAGCAAGAGTACAGTTGAAATGAGCTGTTTGCAGAGGCTTAACCTGTCCTGAAGAGTGGCTGCCTCTCTCTTCGATCCGGTCTCCTCGATGAACTTCTTCCAATACATCATAGTTCCAGGCTTCAGAATATCTTTTCTGAGCTTGTTTTTCTCGACGTCTTTCATCAAATAATTCACCATCGTGTCGTCTTCCGCATCCGTCAATCTGCGCCATTCGACTCTTCCAAATTGAAGTCCATCTGTCTTGGAATACTCGACAATCACATTCTGCGAGTTCACACGGACATTCGCATTTTCACGGAGCATCGCAAGGTAGTCGTCTTTCAGTCGAACTTCGTAAGCGTAACACATTCTGACTTGTGTTTCGAGATCCAAACCGGACGTCGTAATCAGCGGAGTGAAGTAGGACTCGTAACTGAAAAACTGTGGTTAATTCTGCTCAAATCATCCTGAAGACTCACCAATTTCTAAAAGCGAGCGCTCCTCTCGACGAGCCGGTCTTCTTACGGAACTCCTCCCAGAACTTTATTCTCAGCGGTCCGTCTCTGGCTCTCTCTATCTTTCCAGTCGAGAATGTGTCCAACTGTTCCAACAAATACGTCCACATAGCATTCTTCTCGTCGTTTGTTATCAAAACACGAACCTTCGACGGCTTGTCAGCAGCTTCAATGGAGACATCGGACGACTGCACTGCTTCTCCATCTTCGCCTTTCTGCAGAGAACCTGCAATCTTTGGTTTTAAAAACAAAACGATGCGCATAATCTTACCATTCGGATTCTTTTCTTTCCCCATATTAACCTGGAAAAATTTTCGGTTCACACAGCTGTCAATTGTCTGAAAAATGAAACAGAACAAATATCACGGTAAATTGGTAACCGAAAACAGGCGAACAAGCGAAGAGCAAAAAAAAGAGAACCGTTTTATAAATATGGAATATTAAGAAAATTGAGCAAATCACGAAACGAACAGATATTATGTTAAAATCAAACAAATTATGATGAATACAGTGTTCAAATATGTACTGTCAGTGACCAATGAGATATTGGTGGAATCACCGCGGTTCAAAACCGATCTCTTCCTTCTCGTTTCGGTCTTCTTCTTCCCCAGAATCTTCACCTTCTGTGTCCGGAATTTCGTCTCTTTCCATGGATCTCGATGGCGACAGGACCCCGTCCGCTGACTTCGCAATCGCTTCTTCATCCCACACCTCGTCCCAATAGTCCTCTTCCTGACTTATCATTGCTCCATCTCTTCGTTTCTTTCGATAGGCGATGATCCGGTTCTTACTGTCAAAGACCACATCAGCCACTTCTTGCAGTCTGAAAAGATGTGAACGTCAGTTATTTTCAAAACAAAGAACTCACTCTGCAAAGAATTCCTCGCTCTCGACGGGAAGGCCAAGTGCGTAGTGGAGGTTCGTTTTGGTTTGCAAGTCAAACGTCGTCGACCACAGTTTCTTGCACGATCTTTTGAAACTGAAAAAAACTCTCTTTAGCCGGTGACGGGTGGTTAATCGCACTTACTGTAGATCCAGGCTTCTGATGTCACGAGTGGACTCCGAGAACTCGATGTACTCCGCCCAGACAGTCCTCCACTTCAATCGTGGCTTGATAATCTTCTGGGTGACAGGGTCTCGGATCCGGTGAACAACATACAACCACATGTCAGCGACCTCATCATCCGTGTAAACCTTGCGTGTTTTGCGCTGTCTGAAATTCTTGAAACTCAATTCGTTTCCCCAATATAAACCCTACGTTGCAGAGACTGGTTCTGTCCGACTCGGCCTTTTCCTCGGCTCCACAAGTTCCGAACTCTGGTCCAATCCTCCCGTTGCTCGCCGGCGACTTCTCCTCGGTGTTCGCTGTTCATCGGGTGCTTCGTCGCCTTTTTCGGACGGCTCTGGCGATGACGGATTCGTAGTTCGACGTCGCCCTCTCATTTTTCTAGAAAAAAAGTGTTTTTTGAACCGAAATCTGTGAAAAATTTGCGAAAAAAGCGGAAAATTTTGAAACTTTCCCTAAAAAAATTTAAATTCGAAGCCGCGCCGCGCCCGCTCCGCTTGCCCGTGGGGCGCGCGCGCACGACCGAGTTCAAATTTTGCATTTTTCGAAAGAGAAGCGTTCGGAAAATGTAACAACTAGCGAGAATTGGATTGTACAACTGGGAAAAACAGAAAGCGGAAGAGGGAAACAACGTTCTGCGCTAGTATTTATTCGACGGCAAACACGGAAAAAGACAATTAAAAGGACAACAAATAACGGTGAATAGGGTGCAGAACGGAGCAAGCACGGTTTCATAAAGCGTGTGAAATCGATGTGGCGGATGGAAATTATGGGAACCATTCGGAACGGTGTATCGATGACTGTCGTTTTCTGCAAAATGACACATAAAGTTATCTTCAGAGATCTCGAGCATTCAGAGCATCTTACAATTAGAAGATCCAGAAAGAACTTTGATGCCATGTTTTGAGTGTTCTACCGAAACTACAACCGGAAAATGTTTTAGTTTCCAAATATCAGTTTCTTTTACAATTCCCCTCACACTCCATTTATAACCATCCCTCTCCCGACCAGGGTTCCTTTGGTAATACTGACCAAACAGCTCACAGTGCTCCGAGCCCTCATTGCATAATCATGAGCCTGCTGAATGGCTGTGTGTTTTCCCAACAAAACGAGGAGGAAGAGGGAGGTTTCCAGACTGAATTTGCACAGAGACCAGCAGCACATTGACCATTCGGACACGACCTTCTCTATCATGACCACTTATATGCGACTCAAAGGTTCGTTTTCTCTACTTTTCCACCCGTTTCTCATCTTCAGAATACACATCTCCCATCCGTCGGTATGTAATCTATTACATCCTCATGACAGTCTTCATTCTCGTGATAATTGGTTCTTTGAATCTACAAAAACCTGAGATTATTATTGTTGAAAAGCTAGCAGAAATTGGAGTTTCGGAAAAAGTTTGGGACTCTCTAGATGGAATTGGATACCAGTTCGAGAAAGTTGGAGACTGAAAAGTGAACATTGAGACCTGAAACACTGTTTCAGGAGAAACATGTTGAGCTGGATCCTCGTTTTGAAGAACTGAACAACCTGCCAAGCTGTGACTTGACCGTCGATAAAAGCCCTGTGAAAGTCGACATTGCGAAACTAATGAATCGTTTTCAAAAGTGCATAACACCTATTGTTTCAAGATGGAAAAACAACGTGCCAGCGGTGAGCAGAGAGAGAGACATTCATTTCTGAAACTTGTTGTTCCAGATAAACGGGAATTGGGAGCAGACAGCTGTCTGCGATCGCCTGTTTCTTCCGCTCGACATTGTTCCCATGGAGAACTTGCACGAGACTAAATGGACTATTCTTCCAAACTGTGTGAGTTATCAAAGGAAACTAATTTGATCCGAAAGTCACTGCTTTCAGAAAGAAGAGAACATAATGGTCACTTTGGGAGTCGGACATGATACAATGGCAGAGGAGAAACTGAACAGGGTCTCTGAGTGCTAAATTGGTCAAAGAAATCTCGTTTTTCAGACTCTCCCGAATACAAAATTCTACGGAGCAGACCCTATAATTGAACCGAATCGGCAGTTATACTCAGCTTTTGGGATGTTCTTCCCGTTTGCAATCGGAAAGAAACCTGGCTTTTCGAAGTTTCGAGTGCTCCCTAATCAGAATCAGAAGACCAGTGAGTATGGTGTTCAATCCGAAATGAACTGTGTGTTTCAGGAGAGTACGTGTTTGAGTATGTGACAACCATTCCGTTCAGCTACTTCCTCTCGGATATTCTCGGTTTGAAGGTCGGGAAAGTTATTGTTCTATTAATAACTCGTAATCATTTTAGAGAATAGACATTGCATGGATTGACATCGAAGGAGGCGAGTTTGAGTTCTTGGACCAACTGCATCGTGGAGGAGAGCTTGACAAGAAGGGAGTGTCGATTTGCCAGTTCAATCTGGAAGTCCACTCCAAATTCCACCCACCCGGAGCTGTTGTCTTTCACGATTTCGTCTTCAGAGTGTTGGAAGAGAAACGCTACGTGTTCTTGAAACCGGCAAGGACGGAGCCGGGAGTGCATAGGATGTTTTTTGTAAATGTAGAGGACAAACAGTGTATTAGGAAATTCTTGCAATAGTTTATATAAAAAGTCATGACCAAAAAGATTTTTAAAAAACTTTGAAGATCCAGCAAGAAGATCCAATTCAGAAATTACTGATCGGAGATTGAGTTATTGATTGACTCCCAAAGACGATTCGAGTCGGCAACTTGTTGCACCATAGGGCGTCTCTTTCTGGTGGCAGTCGGCTTGTTCCACAAGTGTTGCGGTCTTTTGGCTCCATTCTTTGACCGGGAATACAGGTTGCACGGACTGAAAACTCTCTGATTAGTCTCTAATACTGATTATAAACAACTCACTTGCACTCCGGTTCTCCCTGTTCAGTCCTACGCCACAACTTGGTATCGCGGGTGCCGCAGTTCGAGCAGCTCGTGTTCAGGTGCATCGTCGACGGCTGAAAAGTATTCTTGTTTCTACTGTATTCAGTATTCACTCTTACCTTTTTCGTCTTCTTGCTTCTCATTTTTCTCGGAACGTTCTCCTTCTGATTGCTCGAGTAATTGTTGAAATCCATCGTGTCACTGGTGATTGGAAGACCGTTCTGATAGGAAAATTGATTCGGATCAATCACTGGAAGATTCTGTGTTCCCAATGGAGTAACAGCTGAGTTCTGGATAAAGGTGTTCATCATCTGATCGTAGTTGTATCCGAAGGTATTGAAGTTCTGAGCGAGGTCATTGTTGACTTGGCCATTGTGATTGTATGCCATGAAAGCTTGAACAGTTTGATTGCCGTTATCTGGAAATTAACATTTAGAGTACACAGTGCATTCTAGAGACTTACTGAAGACAGCCGGTTGTTGATTATCCGTGTACATTGCAGCGAAGTTGTTGTTGGAGACAGGGTATTGGTACTGGGGTTGAGAGAAGGCCACTTGTTGCATTGGTGAATTACCAGTTGGAACCATGTTTCCATACTGGTTAGAATAAGACATAGCAGGAGAGAAACCAGAAGAATTATCCGATTGGGAAGAGAAAGAATAGCCAGAGGAAGAAGAAGAGGAAGGGTACATTCTGAGTGATGTTCAGATGAGACTGACTCTGAATATTCCCGAGGATCTGATGGAATCAGAATCATGCAAATGGGTGGGATCACATGAACAGTATAATTCCAGTCGGTCACTGTTTCATCCGGTCCGCAATAGTATACTCCGAGTCTTTGGACCCCCGCCGACCACGGGCGGCCGATATTCTTTCAGGTTCTTGGCACATCGCCCGCAGAAGTTGTAAACCGTTGTGGGAAAGGGAGAAGGTTCTGAAATCAGCTGAAAATGATAGTGATAACATTGAATGGATATCTACAACAGGTTTATACACACTAAAAGGTACAAAATCGGTGGTGCAATCATGATTTGGACATTGGTTTCTTTCCTGAGGAAAGGGAAAACCGCAAAAATACAGTTCCTGAGAGAAGTTGAAAGTCGAAATTTGGTGAGGGAGAAATGGTCAGATCTATTCGAAAAGAAAGAATTTGGGATGGGGAACGATGAAAAAAGTGGTGAAAGTGGGTCTGGTGCATTGGAAACTAGGAAAACAGGGTAACTAGGGTGCGGAAAGCGAACAAATGGTACATAATGTACAACAAACTGAGGAAGAGACACTGGACGATCTCTACTCAAAGTCTTTATCATCGGATGGCATTGGGAGAAGGGAGAGACGGTCCTGGAGGATCTGGAGCATTCGACGGCTCAGGTTCGGAAGATCGGAGGAAATGAGGAACAGTTCATTGAGGTCCATGATGTTGTCGGAGATGTTCTTCTGAAATGGATCAGTGTGAAGGAAAAAGTTCTCTCAGCAACAGTTTCCTTACCTGCAGTTCCGGGATTCCGTGGATTTCGGCAAGCTGCAACTTCTCCATCTTTCCCATTCCGGGTTCCTCGATGAGCCACTCAACAGCTCTCAACAAAACATCCTCCGTTTCAAACATTCTACCCAATTCAGTGAGAACACACACGTTTTGATAGTTGAAGTGTATGTCATCACCATGGAGAATGTCAAGGAACGAGGAGAAGACATTGAACTTTTCGACAGGCATAGGAATGGTAATCGGTTCGTAGGTCTGCTCAAAGATCTTCGAGAAAACTCGAGACTTGGCACGGAGGACCTGAAAAGTCACAGTGAGTCTGAATACGTTTCAGCAAACAACTCACATCCTTGTCAACATAAAGATACTTTCCACAGCAGACAATCGGAGCGTTTCTCGCTGGTTGAAGGATCCACTCATCGTCCATCTCTTCCTCGACATCATCTTCTTCCATTCCAGACGAGTACAGTTCCAATCCCCGGATCTTCTCCACAAGGACCATAATCTCGACTTTTGGCAGTGTTGGATTGTTGCCCAATCCATCTAGAAGATGCTCAACACCTCCGGGGAACACTTTCTGGATGTGGAGTCCGTCGAAGAACACCGACTGATGATCGTAGTCGAATCTGACTTTCTCAGTATTCTCCCAGTTGTGATTGCCCAGATACTGCATTCTGATCAAGACTGTTGCGTCGACAGACCACACAAAGTTCTCTGGTTGAAGGTTCTTCCAGTCGAGTTTGAAGAGAAGACGATGATCGGGTCCCAGTTGGACTTTGTAGTTGAAGAGACTGAAATAGGTTGTTCCAAACAAAACTTTACAGTTTAAACACTCACTTGAGACTCTGTTCCGCAAAGGAGAACTTAGGAGTGATCAGTTCAACTCCAAAGTGTTTCGGCATAAACGTGCACTCAAACTTCTCGGCGGCAGCAGTAACATCCGGAACAGGAGCACCGTCAATTGCCAGCGGGACTCTCTTCAACCGTTCCCAACGGTTCTCGGTTATCTCCGAGAGACATGGACTCTCCCATCCAGTTAGTGGTGCAGCTCCGAACTGCTTCAGATTGTTCATCTCCACGGCTTTAGCCATAATGGAACGGAGAGTTTCAGTGGAGAGGAAACGATGAAGATGGAGATCCTGACGGATTTGACCCAGTCCAACAGTTGAGTTGAGAACGTGTTGCTGCAAAGTATCAATGTTTCTGATTATTTTTCAAACAATACTTACTCTGAGCAGTGGAAGATCATAAAGATCAGCAAAGACAAGCTTCTGGAACCAGTCACTCTCTGGTTCATTCATCAGGTAGTACTCGCATTTGCTCTTCAACATCGGGTAGTCGTAGCGGAAAGCCAATCCGAGAACCTCTCCAACCTCTCTCACTGAAAAAGTGAATTGTTCAATTAACTATACAGTGGTTTTTTTCTTACAAGTGGTAATGAAACTGCAGCGGAAAGCCACCTGGAGCATTGTTTCAAAGGCCTGTACGCTTCTCTCTCCTTGCAAATCACTGATGACGTGTTTCTTGGTTCCTGGCTCGAAGTTTTGCTCCAAGTACTCACGGAAAGCTGGGATCTCTTTGAAGATGGTTTTAGATCTAACATAGAAGTCGTGTCCCTGGACATGAAGATGAAGGTTGGAGTCCAAATACTGATGGTCGAACTGGAACAGTTTCAACACTTTGAGCCCTTCCCATTTGTCGAATTTGATAGACACATCAACGTTGAAGATCTCGTCTCCAACTTCAGAGATCAATGCCTTTCGACTCATAAGGTCAACCACGTGGAACGGTTTCTCGTTGCAGAAAGTGGCCGGGTAAGACCCGTCGAGTTGAAAGTTGTCATTCCAGAGAAGGATTCGAATGACTCCCTTGGCCAACCATTGGTCCTGTGGTGGTCCATCACGACGAAGACGGATCTCGAGGTCCGCGTTTTTCTCGATACGTAGAGAACTCTTGCTGAAAAAGAAGGAAACTTCTGGTTTAATGCAAAATTTGTCTATTTTAGGTTTCAGATCTTGGAACAAAGTTTGCAGTTGACGTCGCAGCTTCTGACTTTCTAATCATACGGGGCTTCGGTTTCTGATCACCTAATCTGGCAAAAACAACGATCAGAACTATAATCCTCTGGGACATTTTCTCTTCTTCCTCAAGAATAAGGATTCTAATGTCCCCCTGCCACCCACTCAATGCATCCTGAATACCGTATCACTCACGCATGGATGTCCTCAAATGCGGCAAAGTCGACCTCTTCACAAGTTGGAACTGCAAACGGGAACGAGTCCAGGTCGACGTTCTCGTAGAGAAAGTGGACTTTCGGCTCCTGCCGGATCATCTGGAATCAGACTGCGTTATCAATGACCCAGTTATCAGTCAACAGCTGATCGAGAGGAAGAGAAAGTAACCGAAAAGGGCAAAACGAGGGAATGTCACTCAAAAAATGGAAACGGATGGGAGGGGTGTAATAATATAGAAACACACACAGCAACAAAAACCGATAAAATTGCTGTGAGAGAAAGAGGCTGGCTGCCGAGGCGAGAGGAGAGGGATGGCGCCGAGGTGCGGAGACGCAGAGAGGGGTGCAATGAGGGAAAAGGACGAAATATGTATGTATGCAGCCGTGTATACTCTTCCTCTTCTTCTCCTTCTTGCCCCTTGGCGAGAGAAACAGAGAAGCTCGCCCTCTCAGCTGGGCTGACTGCTTGCACGAGATGGAGCTCGTTGTAAGGAAGAGATGGAGAGTGCGGGACGGGGAGACGGCCAGAAGGGCAGACGGGTGCGCTCTGGCTTCGGGCGGGAGTCACGTGAAATCGGGAAGCAGTGAAAAATGGACTGGAGGGGGTGGGGTCCATCTCTGGAAGGTGCTTTTCGACGCTTTGCTGTTTTCTGTTTGCACAGGCGTCTGGACTGCAAAACAAAGAGAGTGTGAGGATGATTTGCAAATGTGGGAACTGACAAAAAGAGAAACGTTTGAAAGTACAAAACAACAGTTGTTGGAAGGTCAGTCCGAATGCAAATGATACACTTACGCTTTCAACTTTCGCCGATGACCAAGACCGAAACGACCTTGGTGATTTCCCTCGAAACGGAAAGTGTCAATGTCTATACATTAGCCGAAGTACTCTGACAACTGTAGAATCGCCACGTGGAGGGACAATGGGCAGTTGCTACTTCCGAAAGGGCTGCAGTCAATGGCGTCATAGATATCCTGTCATTTCCTAAGAATATAGATTTTCTAACTCTCCAAGGGAATCGGGGTAGGCAATGAGTAATGCTGACAAAACAATCTGCTTACTGTTCACTCCCATTTCAATTCTCGCTTTCCCCTAATCATATCCAGATCCACTTGAAACGTAAAGATCTAACAATAAAAGCCAAAAAAACAGAACAGAAAAGTGGAGAAGTGTTCATTAGAGAACAAACAAAAACAGAAATCACAGCCACCCGCGGAAGAAGAGAAACAACACGTAAGGTACAGAAATATCAGCTGAAGAGCAGTGTTGTGTTTGCTCAAGCAGTTTACAGTTATCAGCCACCAGCTGGGTAGCAGATTCTGGTGTTCTGTCGGAAGTCACAACTGATCTCGACTTCCGAAGTATCTGGATCCCGGGAGAGAAGAGTCACTGGACTAGTTGGATGGGTGAATGTGGCACGGAAGTCAGTCCAGAGGGTACGGTACAGTTCTTCAGGGACACCGCTCTCTACTTGAACATTGTCCAGTGAATGAGGGAAGATTCGTGGGTGATCCAGAGAGGACAGGGGAGACTGAAATGATAGGACAAGTTATGCGAAAAGTTCTGTGAACCTTACAATATTCATCATACTTGACTGAAGCACCAATGCTGCTGTGGTCTCTAGAGGGTTTGAAGTTGGCGACAGGAGCAGTTCAGGTTGTCTTTCATAGTTCAAGAGCATAGTTGGCAATGCATTCGTGACACTTGGTCGCTTTCCACCACGGACACAGTTCACGTTGTGCCGGCAGAAGACGTCGAATGAACTCATCGCATTGTTCCAGACAAATCCCATAGTTGGACTGCGACGAACAGATCCCCAACTAGAACGAGTCATGGTCTGCGTGTTTTGTTATCGACAGAACTTACGGAACAGTGTTCGTCGACATGAAGTTCACTGCGTTCCCCTCTTCGTCTACAGTCAGAATTCTAGAGAACGGCACTTGACTTCTCTGAAACTTCATAACTAAACTGGTAACTCGTATTTGTTGTCTACCTTTCTCTGATTCTGCTCCACTTGTTCCTCCGGTTTGAACTCCTCCGGTACCTTCCACTCGTCAATCTTCTGTTTCACTTCTGGTTCAAAAAGATCATCCCCAGCGAACATTTTCATTTGGTTTGCTTTCTGAAGAAGTTGAACAAAGCTGATGTAGTACTCAAGAATGTTTTCGGGGTTCAGAGGGAACGATTCTGAAATGTGTATTTAGAAGAAACGGGCGATGTGAGTGATACCTGTGATGTTCTGGAATACTTTGGCCAGAATAGGAAAGTGATAAGGAAGATGAGGTCCCGTTAGGAACTTCCCAGTGTGTCCGATCTCAATTGCTTCTGCTCGGGTCACAAGACAACTGTAGCTTTCCAGATCTTGACGGTTGATCAGGCCACCTACAAAGTAAATATTCTCTCCTGAATTGTAACAACCCTCACCTCGACTCTTCATCTCGTCCACAATATTCTTTGCAAACTTCCCGGCATAGAAGTCATGTTCCGCGTGCACAGACTCACTCATCTCTTTCAGAAACTCCACATACTCTCCGTTTTTCAACTCTGCTCCCTCTCTCGTCGTCTGATTGAACAAGCTCCCGAAACTCTTTTCGTGCAGAATATGGTTTTTTCTTGCTTCGAAAGCCAATCCAACCAGTCGATCTATCCTAACCTGTTTCTTCTCCAAAAGCTCCAACGTCGGCTCAATCAGCGACTTCCAGGTGACGTTTCCGCTTCCAAACTGTTTGTATGCAGTCCACAAAGTAGAGATCCATCCCGGAACTCCAGTTGACGAGTATCCAATATGGGCAATAGTGGGGTTGATTACAAATGTGTTCTGATTTGCAGTCTTCGGAGCACGCTCTCTTCCATCGATCACGAAGGTTCCGTTCTTCTTTCTGAAAAAAAGAACAGGATAATGTGCTTTGCTGCGAGAATCACTTACTTTGAATGAACCAACATGACAGCACCGAATCCAGGACCAGTGGAATGAGGATGGAGAGCAGAAACACAAAACTCAGCGGCTACTGTGGCGTCCACGGCGTTTCCACCAGCTTCATGGATCTTTCTCCCAATCGAACTGCACTCTTCGTGATGAGTTGTGATACCAAACTTGGAAAACTTCTCAGATCGACTCCGAATTTGATGGCGATCCCAGGAGATCTTCGTGTGGTTTTGAACCAGAGGTTGTACTGTAGTTATGGGAGATTCCGTAGTTGTGATGGTCGTGGTGGTTGGAGTTGACGTTGTTGTGGTACTCGGCTCCATCGTCGTGGTGGTGGTTGTCTCCTCATACTCCTCCACTTTAACATCTTCAATATCGTCTTCTAACTCCAGTAAGACATCTTCAGATTCATCAGACTCCTCAGATTCTTCTGGCTCCTGAGCCCCTATTGTAGGAAACTGTTCCTCTTCTTCCGATTCTTCAACTTCTTCAGACATAACTGCAGTTGTGGTAGTTGCTGGTTCCTCAGTGGTAGTGGAGGTAGTTGTGGATGTGGTTGAAGTTGTGGTGGAAGGTGTTGTGGTTGGCTGAAACATGAAATCAATTGTAACGTTTATTCGTTCCTACGAAATACCTCTTCGGTAGTTGTTGTAGTTGTGGTGGTACTGGTAGTGGTTGTTGATGTGGAAGTTGTAGTTGAAGTTGTAGAGGGGGTGGTAGACTGAATTCACATTCAACCTCAAGGCCTATTCCCATACTCACCTCTTCTGTAGTTGACGTCATGCTTTCTTCCGTCGGAGCACCAGTTGAAGTCGTCATGTTTGTCGGGAATATCAACAGTGTTGCATTTGTATTCAAGTCCACGATGGGCGGTTTATCCGGTTCTCCTGTTTTTCTGTTCATGATTGGAACTATCTGAAACTTTAACCAATTCTTGTCGCCGTTCTTTTACTACTCACATCCACATGCACATTCTCTTTTTCCTCCTTCTTTCCTTTTCCTTTCCTCCTTCTCAAGTCCTCCTCCTTCCAGTTTTCCTCCTCACTTTCCTCTTCCTTTATCTGTGCTGCAGCTTCTTTTTTCTTCACGTCCTCCAGCTCAATCTCCTTTTTTTGCGACAGATAAACATCCCGTGTCGTAAAAATAAAGTAAAACAAGAGGATTGTAAGAAGGAGGAAGAGAACGACGAACACGGAGAACAGCCAGGGGAGGCCTCTGAAAATGATGACAAATTAGGTGAAGATAGAGGAGATAAGGGGTTAGACAGGTCAGTGAACTGAAAATGATGACACTGAGGAACTGAACTGAATACTAATTAGGTCAGAGTTGTTATTGTGTGAACTCAAGAAAGTTCAAAGTCTCAACATCTCATTCAAAATTACCGATCAAACTTGTCATAAATGCTGAAATTCGATTGATTCAAATGAATTAAACAGTTAACAATACCTCTCTCGAATATCGATTAGCTCATCAGAAGGTCGATGTCGCAGTTTTCGAGGTCTCATTCGTGCGCATTCGAATCTGAGCAAAAAGTGAGAATGGCAATTGGTAGAATGGGGCGAGGAGGGCGAGATGAGAGCGGACCAGGATTTATTGTTGCTTCGAAGGATTACACAACACACCTTGATTACGCGGGAAGGAGAGAGGGAGCAGGAGGAGCTGATTGGGATTGGGAACGGGAAAGGAAGGTTACGCAGTGGTTGAGTTTTCTGGCACTTCTAAACATAATACCGTGATATGAAGACAATCTTCTGAAAGTTTTTCAGAAACGGGTCCGTAATTCGGATGACACTGAAGTAGGAAAACAATATCTGTGACTAGTTGCCCTGATACGAAGTGAACGGCACAACGAGTAGGAAGAACTACGATAAAAACAAAGACAGAGAAAACAATCAGGAACTGATACGAAATGATACAACAGCCTGGAACAGCTCTTTTGTTGTCTACTCAACAACAATCAACACTTCTTTTCTTCCACCTGCTAGCTTTATTTTTTCAAATCAAACACACCTCTGCACCACAAAATAAAAAGTGTTCGGTGGGGTTAATAAAAACCGCAGTAAAGCGGACAAGTCGTCGAATGCAACCCAGGGAAAGCCGACTTGTTGATAATCTCGGGACACGTCAGTTGGTGGTCCGCGGACCAGGTAGGACAGCCGAGAGCCCGCCGACCGCCGGACTCATAACTGTGACATTTCTGTTGACATTTCCCACTTTTGTTTGACGAAAAGGAGCCGGGCGAGGAGAGGAGGGATCATCTTCGGAGTTTATGACAGCACACGTGGGAGAGCACTTATCACTGGGTGGTCGGACAGGTAGGCAGGCAGGAATGGAAAAGAAGATAAGGGAAGTAGTTTCTAACGTTATCACTATCATTTTCAGCTGATTTCAGAACCTTCCCCCTTTCCCACAACGATTTACAACTCCTGCGGGCGATGTGCCAAGAACCTGAAAGAATGTCGGCCGCCCGTGGTCGGCGGGGGTCCAAAGACTCGGAGTATACTCTTGCGGACCGGATGAAACAGAGACCGACTGGAATTATACTGTCCATGTGATCCCACCCATTTGCATGATTCTGATTCCATCAGATCCTCGGGAATATTCAGAGTCAGTCTCATCTGAACATCACTCAGAATGTACCCTTCCTCTTCTTCTTCCTCTGGCTATTCTTTCTCTTCCCAATCGGATAATTCTTCTGGTTTCTCTACCTCTATGTCTTATTCTAATCAGTATGGAAACATGGTTCCAACTGGTAATTCACCAATGCAACAAGTAGCCTTCTCTCAACACCAGTACCAATACCAATACCCTGTCTCCAACAACAACTTCGCTGCAATGTACACGGATAATCAACAACCGGCTGTCTTCAGTAAGTCCCTAGAATGTCCTATGTACTCTAAATGTTTATTTCCAGATAACGGCAATCAAACTGTTCAAGCTTTCATGGCATACAATCACAATGGCCAAGTCAATAATGACCTCGCTCAGAACTTCAATTCCTTCGGATGCAACTACGATCAGATGACGAACACCTTCATCCAGAACCCAGCTGTTACTCCATTGGGAACACAGAATCTTCAAGTGCTCGATCCGAATCAATTTTCCTATCAGAACGGTCTTCCAATCACCAGTGACACAATGGATTTCAACAATTACTCGGGTAATCAGAAGGAGAACGTTCCGAGAAAAATGAGAAGCAAAAAGACGAAAAAGGTGAGAGTGAATATTGAATACAGTAGAAACAAGAATACTTTGCAGCCGTCGACGATGCACCTGAACACGAGCTGCTCGAACTGCGGCACCCGCGATACCAAGTTGTGGCGTAGGACTGAACAGGGAGAACCGGAGTGCAAGTGAGTTGGTCATAATCGGTATTAGAGACTAATCAGAGTGTTTTCAGTCCGTGCAACCTGTTCTCCCGGTCAAAGAATGGAGCCAAAAGACCGCAACACTTGTGGAACAAGCCGACTGCCACCAGAAAGAGACGCCCCATGGCGCAGCAAGTTGCCGAATCGAACCAATGATTCCACATGAATCTCCACATTTTTCTTGCGAGTATTCCACTTGATCTCTCCAATTTCGTCCATGTTTTCGGTACCGATCTCAATAAACTTGAACTCTCAATAGAAAGAATAACACTTTTATTTTGTAAGCAGGCCAAGATACTGATTTTGGAGGGAAGTGTTTGGTGTTGATATGGTGAAGAATTTAGTAGGGAAATGGAGGAATTATCTATGAGGAGAGTGCGATGAGTGAAAAGGGATGAATTTCAGTAATTACAACAGTGCTCAGGCAAAATTTACAGTCAGAGAGAGCCAAATCGTCATGGAAGTGTTATGACACGCAGCAGTTCTGGGAGTTGTTATCGTTTCTCGCTCGGTTCGGGACGGTTCTGTTGTACTCTTCTTGCTGGAGGGACCGCGCCAAAGCCTCGTCACCCTGAAAGAAGAGATTCAGTGAAGGAAACATGGGATGAATGACTTACTTCAGTTCTGGCTTGAGAAGCACATGGATTCAGACGAGAACGGGTGATGTTGGTGATTCTGAAACTGATGAAGCGGTTTATTCAGTTTGCAGAAGAGAAACAACTTGTGAGTTCAGGTCAATTATTTTCGTTTTTACTGGGTCGGTTTTTCGAGAAAACTTCATCAAAAGTTTCGAAATGAAAGAACCGGTCGAAGATGATAACCACTTTATGAGAAGCGAAAAACTTACGATTCAGCCCAGGAGAGCTTCGGTTTGACGAGTGCAGCGGTCTTTCGTTCACAACTGTGATCCCTTTCGTGACGGTGTGACAGACAATAGTTGCTGCGGCACTTCGAGCACTCCATCGCCACCAGCTCCTTTTTCCGACACTTGGGAACGGAGCACGCATTCGAGTACACTTTGGCGCGTTTCGGCGTCTGACAGTTGTTCTGGATGTGCATGTTGACCTGGAAACTGTTTGTTAAACGGTGTCAGAAGTTCAAATCACTGACCTGATAATCAACATCGACATCTTTCGGAGTAGGCACTGGCTTCTCGCAAAGGGGACAAATTGGAACTTGAACTGACTGAAAACTCATTTGTTTAATGTAAGAGAGAAGTTTTATTGAAAACTCACAATTCTGGAGCCAGTGGGACAGTTGTGCGCTTCAAACGTGAAGTGCTCCGAGCAGTAGAAATGAGCACATCCAGAGCATTTTATGGGCAGGAAATCTGAACGAAATAGATACTGAAGAGGATTCAATCGAAAAACTCACCGAGTCTATTGCAAACTGTACTTTCACAGTGTTTTCCGAGGTTTGGGAATTCGGCCATGGCTAAATGAGTATGAATAGATGGTTTCGTTGATTTTAAAGCGGGGAAATGATGACAAATGAAAGATTCTCGAAGCTACCAGAAGCGGATAGTTTCGTAATTATCGATTTTAATGGGATTCGATGGTGAAAAATAAAGTTTTTGGACTTTTTGAAAAGAGGAGAAAACGGTGAACATTATGATCACTTTATCAAGTGCAAAAGCCAGCTGACAAGGACAAAAACGTGACTAACAGGGTACAGTATGACGTCACGCTTTAAAGGCGCACGCCATTTAGCGGTCGGCGGGTCTCGCAGCGATCTCCTCCTCTGCCTCCCGGCATCTTTTTTTTTTGATTTTCGGAGCGCTCATTCGTCCCAAAACCTCGCTGTTTTTTCGAAAATCGACATTTCTCATTTGTTTTTCTCTTTTTTATCGGCTTTTTTCCCTTTTTTGCACGGTGTGATCCCAAAATTCTTGTTTGTATTTTGGCACACTTGTTTTTGTAGGGTAAAATCCGAATTTTCATGAAAATTTGGTCTTCGATTCGTCCATTCTCGTTTGCCGCTCGTTTTTTGTGTGCATCGAATCAATCTAAAGTTGTTCCTTCGACAGCACGCACTTCGGTCCACGAAGACGAGCCAAACGGGAGGTCTACTAATAGTCACCGATATTTATTTTCGCAGCAGTCTTTGTCCGACCAGAAGTTCGCGTTTCAAGCTCATCTAAAAAACAAAATGAGTGCAGGAGGTTCATAGTAAGTTTTGTAGTTGAGTTTATTCCCTCATTCCGATTTTTCAGCGGAGGATCTAGAAGTTACGGAAGTGGAGGTGGTAGCGGTGGAGGATACCGCGGAAGCAGTGGTGGCGGTGGAGGCTACGGAGGAAGCAGCGGCGGCGGTGGATATGGAGGATCTCGTGGAGGAAGTGGTGGAGGAGGCGGATATGGAAGCGGTGGTGGCGGTTACGGAGGAGGAGGATACGGAGGTGGAGGATACGGAGGTGGACGCGGTGGATTCGGAGGAGGACGCGGTGGAGGCCGTGGAGGTTCCAGCGGTGGAACCGCCGGAGGAAGACTTCGTGACATCAACTGGTCTGCCGAGAATCTGGTTCCAATCGAAAAGGACTTCTACCACGAGAACGCCGCTGTGTCTCGTCGTGACCAATACGAAATCGATCAATGGGTGTCAGCCAACCAGGTCACCCTTGAAGGCCGTGGAATTCCTCGTCCAGTGTTCGAATTCAACGAAGCCCCACTCCCAGGACAACTCCACGAGCTGCTCTACGGAAAGTTCCAGAAGCCAACAGTCATTCAATCTATTTCGTGGCCAATCGCCATGAGCGGACGTGACATCATCTCGATCGCCAAGACCGGATCCGGAAAGACCCTCGCTTTCATGCTCCCAGCTCTCGTTCACATCACCAAGCAGCCACACCGTCAACGTGGAGAAGGACCATCCGTCCTCGTTCTGTTGCCAACTCGTGAGTTGGCTCAGCAAGTCCAGGAAGTCTCCATCGACTTCTGCCATGCCTTGGGACTCAAGATGACCTGCCTCTTCGGAGGAGCTTCCAAGGGACCACAAGCCCGCGATCTCGAGCGTGGAGTCGATATCGCTGTTGCCACTCCAGGACGTCTACTCGACTTCCTTGACAACGGAACCACTAACATGAAAAGATGCTCCTACTTGGTTCTCGACGAGGCCGATCGCATGCTTGACATGGGTTTCGAACCCCAGATTAGGAAGATCATCAGTCAGATTCGCGTAAGTTTTTAATCCAGTTTTCAGTGAAACAAGTTTTATTTTCAGCCGGACAGACAAACTCTCATGTTCTCCGCCACCTGGCCAAAGGAAGTTCGCTCGCTCGCCTCTGATTTCCAGAAGGACGCTGCTTTCCTGAACGTCGGATCTCTGGAGCTTGCTGCTAACCACAACATCACACAAGTCGTCGACGTGCTCGAAGAGTCCGGAAAGCAAGCCAAGCTTATGGAGTTGCTCAACCACATCATGAACCAAAAGGAGTGCAAGACCATCATCTTCGTTGAGACCAAGCGCAAGGCTGACGATCTGACTCGTGCCATGCGTCGTGATGGCTGGCCAACACTCTGCATTCACGGAGACAAGAACCAGGGCGAGAGAGATTGGGTTCTTCAAGGTAACAGCGTAGCTTCCTAACATATTCCAACATTCAATGTTTACAGAATTCAAGGGTGGAAAGACACCTATCCTTCTGGCTACCGATGTCGCCGCTCGTGGATTGGGTTAGTTTGGGCGCACCTAGTTGTAGAAAGGGTCAAATGCGCAGTGTCACATGTGTTGAGGATTCGGTTTCAGGGGATTCTGCTATCAGTGGTTTTCTTTTGAGATTCGATCAGCAAATTGCGGCATAATTTGCCGGCAACGTGTGATTTATTTGACCCTTTGCAGTTGAACCAACCTGATTTGGCCGGGAGGATTGATCAAAAAGCGAAGCGATTTTTTGCAAGGACGTCTCATCTGACGTTCTTCGAATTTTACGCTGTGGATGTGTAGTGGCGGAGGGTGCCTCGACTGAGGTGCTCTGTGAAATGCAACTCACATCAAGTCGAAGAAGCGGTTCGCCATTGCCCAGTTCGGTAGCCATCTGTTTTGGATGCTGGTGCTGATGCAGGCTGTTCCGGCAGTTCTTCCATGACTTCGTCGGTTGCTCTTCTCTTCTTCCTATCCCCATTCTAGGGTCCCGGGTTCAGGTGCGTAAGTGCGTATAGCTTAGTCTGAGAGTTGTATCGGCGGTCCATTTGGTGGCGGCTCTCAACTGGGTGAACTTGGTTTTGCGCACCTGTGACCCGACATGTAAAATGTGGAAGAAAAGTAACTTCGGAATTTTTATCGGAGAGATGAGTATATCGATGCCTCGCTATAATGTTCATGACTGACTGTCAATTCTTGTCGTCGAGCCATAGTTCACCCTGTTGAGAGATCCGGCTCCGTTTTGTAGCTTAGTCCTAGTGCTTTTTTCAATATATGATTTCAGACGTTGATGACATCAAGTTCGTGATCAACTATGATTACCCGAACAACTCGGAAGATTACGTTCACAGAATCGGTCGTACCGGACGCAGAGACAAGAAGGTAAACTATCGAATCAACATAGAAATCTCATCTTTAATTTTAGGGAACCGCCTATACATTCTTCACGTACACCAATGCTTCGAAGGCCAGAGATCTCCTGAAGGTCCTCGACGAAGCCAAACAAGAAGTTCCACAGGCTCTTCGTGACATGGGCAACCGCAGCTACGGAGGTGGCAGCTCCCGATATGGAGGTGGTGGCCGCGGAGGATATGGCGGTGGAAAGAGAGGCTACGGAGGTGGCGACAACTTTGCCCCGAAGCGACCGAGGTAATATCCCTAGTGTTGAATGTTTAAATGACTTGAATCACAAATTATAGTTACAGGTACGACAACGGCGGATTCGGAGGAAGCAGCGGTGGTGGCCGTTGGTAGACACTCTACTCAGTTCTGCGACCCGAAAAAATTTCAAGATCTCGTTTGCTCGGTTCTACGAGCCGTCATTACCCGATCCCCTCATTTTCCTATTATATTTTACACTTTTCCACTAAATCTTGTTCACAAGCTTCTAGCTTGCTTTTCTATTTGTTTTAATAAGTCAACCCCCCTCTATATCATTATCATTTTCTTTTTTTTTAAATTAGTTTTACCACATCATTCGGAACTTCTGGCTGCAAAAGAAACCCTTCTATCGGACTTTGTGTGTGTAAGATCTTTTGAAAAGACAATAAATATCGATGTTGCTGAAATGTTTGGACTTCCTTTTTTGTTTGGGGGTGGGGTTCTTTCGGGTTGATGTTCAGAAATTTCGACTGGTTCTTCTGAACTCTTGGTATTCGAAAGCTTCTGACACAGACAATCTACATGTTATTCTTGAAACTCCTGGAACAAAACTTAAGATTGGCTTCGGAGCATCAGTCCACTCGTTTTTCCTCCTCCTGCTACTCTTATAATCACTTCGGACTGCGATATAATAATAATGAATTCTTAGGCTCCTGCTCTTTCCGGGTAGTGTCACTGGACAATAAATCGTAGTAGAAGAGAAGATGCATCGTTTTCCTAACTCAATCTTATCACATCATTCGGAAGGGATTCCTGACTGCAAAACAAACCATCTGAACATTGTATGAGACAGTCTCTCAGAAACAATTTCTATCAATGTTACAGTCATCTCAGAAGCTGTGTTTTGCCCTCTCTTCCCCTCCCACTGTTTGCTCTTTTCCTTTCCTATTGTTCGCACTTTATTTGCGTTCATTCTTTTTCACCCTTCTCATGGAAAAGGCGGAAAACATGTCGTTTCAGCATGTGAATACTTCCTTTTCCGCCCTCCAAAACGACAGTTTCCCGCATCTCTCTGTCACTCGTAATTCGATAGCGATCGATGCGAGAAACCGAGAGAGAGAAACACGGGCGGCGCCCTTCAGTTCTACAGTTTCTCACTAAACAATTGACCTTTTCACGGGCACTTGCGTCATTTTTTAGGCCAAGTTTCTCGGCATTCCTCCTATCTTTTCGTGGTGAGACCCTCAAATAGACTGGCGAAGCTTATAAGGAATGATTACGAACTTTCAGAACAACAACTAATAGCTTCCGATTACGAAGCGTCAAAGACACATTCGAATCGACATTTCCCCCGTAAATAAGCTCATCAATCATGAGTTTGTGCACCTGTGGCATTCCACATTTCCTGACTCTCTATCCATGTTCTGTTTCCATTTCGTTTCCCCCGTTTCATCACCGCAATCGTTTATTTTCTTTCCCTTTTCAATAGAGTGTTGGTGACGGAGAGACTCAGAGCAGTGGAAGCTGAAAGGCGCTTCTCGTCAGTCGTCTCCGTCGCGTCGTTTTCCGCGGCCCGACGCCGTCGTTTTCTTTACGGAAGAAGGATCGAGAGACGCAGAGAACGAAAGGACGGGGAGGGAGCAGGGTCCTCTGGCAGAATGCCAATACTGGAGGAGCCAGAGACTCCTCTTGTTGTCTTTGGTTTTTCTTTTCTCATCACCCCACAGAATGTTCTTGTTTTCTTTCGGTTATCCCCCATTTTAAATTGGCTGCATACGGCTAATTAGCTATTCGAATTCAGCGATCAGACTTCGTTTCCGTTTCCCCTCGTTTCTATGATCTGTTGTTGAACTGAATGAACTGAACTACACTGCACTTTCCCATAACACTCACCAGCTCTGATAATGGAATCAATCGAGTCTCGATGCTCGGAAAACGTACAATTCCTTTTGCTTATCCACCCTCAATTTGTTGTTTTCCGCCTCTCCTTTCTCTCAGAAATCCCCGCTTATTATTCATTTTCTTCCTCCTTTCTTCCTTTTCTTTTCTAGAATATTCCACAACTCCTTGTTCTTTTTTCTCCTCCAAGCATCTGTTGTTGCCTACTCCAATTTCACTTTCTGAAAAATGTACTTCCAACTGTTAATCCCCTCCACATCTTCACCTAATCCCTCAAAGAACATCTTCAAATTCCTCTCTAAACTTCAAATTCTCAGGTTATGCAAACTCGGGAAACTCGCGAATCGGCGGACGAGAGAGACTGAAAACTGGAAGAAGAGGACTGATTGATTCATGGTTCCGCATGAAATGTGAGTTTTTGAAATTTTTGAAGGTGTCACTGACTTCTGAAGTTCTGACGCTTTCTGCAAAGATTCCTCCTAAAAAGTTATGGAGTTCCCGTGCAAAACTATTCCTCCTGGGGACACTTTTTTGGGTCAACTGCTTCGAACCCTCTTGATCATCTTCCCCATCTCCAGATGTCTCTTCTGCCACTGAACACACTTTCCGAGGCGGGCTGTCTGTTCATCGAAGCCCGTCTTCTCGGCAATCCAGGAAGCATCGTCTCGCAGATCGGACTCACCGTCGACGCCCCGAACACCTCCATCGCCGTCTTCTGTGAGTCTTTTCTTTCATCGAAATCTTCAAATTAAAACTAAAACTGGATCCTTCCTCCTTTCTCTTCCAATTGCGAGGAGGGGGAGGTCAAAAGAAATGAGAAAGCGAATAAAAAGAAAAGAAGCGGGGAAAAAGAAACCCCAAAGATACTGGTTTCTTGCCGTCTCTTCTCCCGATTTCTCGGAAGAAGCCGAGGGTGTCGGGTTACATTCGACAGGTCGCTGGGTGTACCTAACCGAATTAGAAGACATCTGAGGAGAGCAAGAGAAAGCTGATAGCATACTATATTTGGGTGTCACGGGAAATCTGAAACCGAGAAACGATCAGTAACAAGCTTTTTTGGTTGTTTCCACCGGAAGCAGGGGCCCGCTTCCATCATCCCTTTTTTTAGAATTCTGGTCCTCTGAAACTCCCTCAATCCCATTTTGAGCTTATCAGCATCAATGGCAGTACTGATAAGCATCCACTTGTTTATCACCTTGACCCCACTATCACTAGTCACCCCTGTTCACCAACTGCTGCTTCCCCTGACCGCATAAACATAAAGTGGTGTCAGTTTCAACACGGGTCACTGCTCCGCGAGTCCCATGTGTTTTTGTGTTCTCTGTTCCGTCCGTCTATCCAAGTTTCCCCGTCATCTCTCCTCTCTTTTCAACCATCTGCCGTCCATGTTAGTGTCAATTTCGGATTTCGAAACGAGCGGCGGCGTTGTCGGGACCTCTAAATTGAAATGAAAGTGCTTTGGGTCTGGCGTCTGCGTCTCTTCTCGCCTTTTGTCCCCAACCAACCCACTCAATGTTTTTGCATAATCTCCGACTGAATGAGGTTGCGACGGAAAGGAGCAGGAGCCTTCAGGTGACGTCACCTTTGCAACATTCCCAACCTTTTCTGGAGAATAGATGGAGAAAAAAGTTTGCTTCGAGGAAAGGAGGCTTACCTTTCTCTCTCTACTTCCCGAGCAAGCATAATAATGCGCTCGCCCCTTTTTTGTGCTCAACGGCTCGAGTGGATTTTCACATTTTTACGCTGCTCTTGATGCTCGTAACAAGCAGTTTTTGTGCAACAGGGAATCAGATACAAGATGTACAGCAATAACTCTCCGGATCCCCGATCTTTCTTTCCTTCATGGAACACACTTTGCTTCATAGACGCATCGATCATCTCAACCATCTGGTCTTACTGGCGTCACCTGCTACGTGCTGCTCCTCAGTTCGCAAACCTCTCATGACCTCTACGTGCTCGTTTCGCCTGCTCTTCCGCCTTCTTCTCTTCCTCACTAGTTCGTTTTCCAGTGATAGTAGTTGTGTGGGACCTTCATGTGTTTCGAGCGAGTAATTCGAGCAGCCGCCGAGTTGAGTGACGGCTCCCCGGAGGCAGAGGAGAGAGTGTGTTGGAAACGACGCAACGGGCTCCAGAATCAGAAAAGGAGCGACGACGGAGGTCTGGAGGGAGGGACAAACAATGAATAGATGAGCAGAAGAGACACTATTGTTTCTCACTTCCCGCTTCCGCTATTCATCGTAACTGAAAAAGAGTGACATGTGGGATATGAAGAAGAAAAGAGTTGAACTTTGAGATGTGGGATTCATGATGAAATCGGGATGATTTGCAGGTGCACGTAGTGCTTGTTTACTCCAGTTCTCTCCAAGGTTCTTTCCAGCGTAATTCAGTAAATGGGCCACCACTCCGATGGGAAATTTCTCGCCAAAACACGCGTGCTCGACCTTGGTAAAAAACTCACTTTCGGAATAGAATTCCTCATTTTGTCGAGGTCGATTGGACGATGGAAATTGGATGGATGCGCGAAAAACATGCCACCCAGAAGGGACAGATTGGAGTGTACTGTACTTCTGGAATCTTTCAGTCCACAGTCACTCAGACTCACATCCTTTGCCACGTCAGACTACAGCAGGATGCCGGATCGTGTCTTTCGATCCTCCCGACACTGATAACAACCTGAACAGGTGTCCGAGAGAACACAACAAAACAACAAGTGGTCATCCATCCATCCCTTCCGTTCTTCTTCTTTTTCTCCCGTAGTTGTGTAAATACATGACGCACCATCGCACACTGTATATGCATATTACCTGACACGGATACTCTCTCGTCACCACGATATTAGTGAACCACGGGGTGACTGACAGTTTCCACGGGGCGCCTCTCCCGGTCCCCCTCTCTTTCTGCGTCTCGCTCCTTTCATCGGATCGTCAATGATCGTCGTCTGTCTCGTTTACACTCTCCACGCCCCTTCCCTTCACTGATTTTCGCACCATCTGCGTCTCCCCACCGATCGCAGTGACTCGAGTCTCTTGCGGACGGGCGGGCGCCCTTGGCTCACTGAGAATCTTCTTTTTCTCCATTCTCCTTTTCTACCAGTTATTTCCATCTGAAATTCTAAACTTCTGAAGTCATGGACGCTGCCGAAATTGAGGTGGCGTTCAGTAACACTGATGTCGTGTTATCTCTCTTCTCTCCGTTTTCCCCGACAAGAACAACACTGAAAGGTGAGATGTTTGGCCTAAAATTTGTGATACTGTAGCCACTGCCCGCCTGATCGCACTCTGAACTTCATTCTGCAAATGTGATTAGTGCATCTTGTGTTTAAAATAAGAAACGTGAGAGCCTCATCGCTGATGCAATCTGTTTTCTCTCCTCATTTTGTAAGTGTTAGTATGTACGACAAATGAGCAAACAAGAAAAAGAGTTTTGAGAGAAACGGATTTCCGCCGCCACTTTTTCTGCAAAACCGCACGTTCGAGTGGACGATCTTTGGGAGTCTCCTGGGAAGTAAAGGTTTCAAAAAGTTATCAGTCTAAACTAGAGAATCTTATGAGAAAGAGCCATCCTGGACCGTAGACTGAGGAACTGGAACTTGGGCCTTGTTTGCTAAAGAGCTATTTTCAACTCGACTCTGGAAGTGTTGTTTTGTTTGACATATCGATATTGTGATACTGTTTGCTTCAAATCAGTCAGGGAACATAATCTCTCTTTCTGGACAATGCCATTCCATATGGCACAATGCCAACTTCACTTTTCCCCATCTGCACAAAAAAATCCGTCGGTCGGGTCGTCGATATCAAACTATTTGATGATAACACACTATCACTCTCGCAAACAATGTGCTGCTCCTCCACTACTATCACAGAACTGTGCTCCGAGCCGCAACAGTTACGTGATTTCATTGCGTTCGCACCTCCGATCAAAGCCGATAAGCGACGTGAGAAATGAACTTGTTGACGGAATCGGAATCGAATGAATCGGCAGAGTTTAATTGGGCACGTACCTGGGTGGAAGACAGCGGTTTTTGATCATAAACGGAGATGAGATACTGTAGATTAGGTAGGAAGGGATCGGGTTGTGGTCAGCAAACGGGCAAGCGGATAACTTTGTTTATTGGGTGCATAACTGGAAATAGAGTTATTTTAGACCAGGTAAACTAAAATCAACGTCCTCTGAATTTCAGCTCGGACCAGTGGAGTTCTCCTTGTCGCCGGAGTCGGATCCTTCTTCGCCTACCGTGTTGCATCGAATCTTCTCGGCAACCGATTCGTCTGGGAATGTCTCGAAGCTCGTCGTCTCGATCAGATCCCCTCTGCCGACCGACGACTTCTCTACTCTTTCGTGAGTTTCCTTTGCAAATTTTCGAATCGGTCAGTACAAAAAGATGATCGTACCCGACCGAATTAGTCGCACGAATCTGTCATTTCGGATTAGTCCCATCGATGGCAAATCAGATTTGTTTGCACGAGTGGTGGTCTGATTCCAATTGGTTTGATCTCGAGTTTGAGACGAGATTGAGAAGCTTCTGAGGGAACCGCTTGAAAAGTTACACCTCCCTCCAGCTCCCCGGTGGTCGCTCATAATTGATGTGACACCTCGGCAAATCCATCCATCTCTTCTCGAGTAAATATTACACCCATAAACTCTTGTCAATTCGTTCAGAATGAAGCGGAAGAAGACGCAGAAGATGCGGAAGAGGATGCGGAAGAAGGAGAGAGACGGAGACAACGCAGAGACAGTGAGGGATCGAGGATATCAGTCGGACAGGTCAGTTCGGGAAGGGCATTTGCTACAGTATTCTTTCCCACTTGACAATCGTAAAATCAGTAGGAAAGAGTGTGTGTGAATGGGAATGAAATGAATACGACGAGATCGTAAAACAAGGTGGAAAAGCAGCTGAAAAGACATAAATCTTGTGGCCCATAAAGCGTCTCTAGTCAAAGTTTGATCAAACAACTTCAGGTTTCAATTGGCCGATTGAATCGAGTTAGACGGTCTACGAGGACGCCACGTGGATTGTTGGGAAGTCTTCAGGAGACGCCTAGAAGGAGAGCTGGAATCGTGAGCAGACAGTCATCCAGACATTCCGTGGCTTCTGGTCACTCCGTCGTCTCCATCCCGTTTTCCTCTGCTTCCTCCAACAAATCCGCATCGTTCCAATTGTTCTGGGAAGGATCTCAACCAGCATGGGATGATTTCGATGCTCCCAGCACTTCTTCTGCTACTCAAGCTGCTCCAGGATCCATTCAACCAAGCATTCTGAATCGTTTAGGACACGTACCGTCTACGTCAAGCATGAGAAGATTTGAAGATGGACAATCTGTTGGAGACTTGTGTAGTGTATTCAATGATGTGAGCTCTAGGAAGAGCAGGGAGATCATAAATGAGAAATGTTGCAGGTAATGAGTGTGACTTCATTGGCTGAAGGTTGTGATGATCCACTGCTAGATGAAGAGTTCCGGGAAGAAGAGGTGAGAGTGAAGTCACTTGGCACCGAGAATCTTTGGTTTTCAGGAAGAAGGGGCCGGTGGTATCTGGCAAAGGTGCACTGCTGACAACACAAAGTACATGTATCAAAGTTTTGCGATAGGAGCCAGTGAAGCAGGATCGGAAGACGGCGGGTCTCCGAGGAGAAGGCAGTTCCTGGATCTGTAAGTTATCATTTTCAGAAACTTCGAAAACCTCTATTTATTAGTGCCCCCGACGAAGAAGATAAAACCGAAGAAGTGACAATGCTATCGACCCCAGAATCTGATTCAATGTCTAGAAGTCAGAACTCGAAGGGAAGATCCATGTATGATTCAGCGATCGGAGCAGAGATTTCAAGCAGTGAGGAAGGGTCAACTTGTCCGAAACGGTGAGTCGTTTCCTGTATTATTCGAAATACGTTGATGGTCTCTGCCTGGTCCCTTGAGCTGATATTGCGTGGTTTTATGGTAAACACACTCTGTTAGCTTGCTGAGTGAAGAGGTGGAAAAGAAGACGAAAATGTTATTGAGAAGCAAAAAAGAGAACTTCCGCGCGTCACCTCTATAACCCTTCATGATATATGGAATGGGAAGTAGTGAATTATTCCTGTCGAATTCAGGAATCCCTCGTTCCCTTATCATGATTTTTGAATTCAATGAAGTATGACTAGCGCAGTTTTGAGCTAATCCAAATCCAGCGAATAGCCTAAATCCTTTGTTATGGAAAAAGGAAATTGATGGATTTCCATGCAATTCGAATCGAAAATGAAACGTCATCAATGAGATTTTGAATAGAATAAGCGAAGAGAGCCGGAGATATCTGGAAGCACTTGAACTCGGATTGTCTGTGAAGAAGCGGGCTTTATGATGCGGAAATGCGTCAGAGCACTGTAATGTTAGGATAATCTTGACGCTAATGTCTGAAATATTCCCCATCTTATGCATCAGATGTTCTTCACATTCACTTGAATGCATACAACTGTTTGTTTATGTAGTTCTTTGTCATTAGCACATAGAGCCAGGGAGCCAGAAAAGTCAGAAAAACCGGCACAAACTCCATTGTTCTTTCATGATCTATCAAAGTTGATCCATGGTTCTTCGAACAGGATCAAATGAATCAACGAAATAGAGATCCTGCAAAGTTGTGTTTACCTCATAATTGATGGGAACAGAGATGAGATTGAATATGCGCGAATGCTGAATACATGCAGCTATGTAGACCCAAAAAGCCACAGAGATCAAGGAAAGAATACTCAACGTCAGAGATTGAACGCTACATCATTTCAGACTGTACGTTCTGCAAGAAGGAGACAACTTGTCAATCGTGGCACCGTCGTGTGCAAGTCTCGAGTGGTGTGATGATATTGCCCGGAATGACCCAAGTAGACTTGGTTTTGATGAAGAAGGATCTCCATTGAAACTTCGAAGGGCTAACCTCGATTGGGACTTGGAATCGGAGATTGCTCAACGTGCCCTGTCTGTTGCTTCTTCTTCGTTAACTCGAGAAGTTGAAACAAAGTTCGCACCAAAGTCATCCCGGGATCTGATGGTGATGGCTTGCGAGATGTTCCAACCGTACTCTCCACCTTTCAAAGTTAGTGAAAACCTTTTGAATGACAATCAGCAACATCTTTCCAGCACATTCAAAACATCTACCACAAGAATCGTCTGAAGCGAGTCGCTGTTCCGAACGTTCCCGAGTCTCTCGAGTCGACCGTCGGACTCTTCATGCGGACTGCTCTCTACCACAAATGTTCACTTCTCCGAGAAACCACGTGGCAGATGATTGAGAAAGTGAGTTGTTTCCGAGTTTCTCGTTTCAAATATTGCCAACCCATTGAACGAAAAGAATGTCCCTACAACTTTCCGTGTGCTCTTGAACGGAATGAAAAAGGAACTTGAATACAATGACGTGTCACTCTTCGCACCTACTTCCTGCTATACTGCTCACGGGAGGTCTCGGTTTATCGGTTCTTGACTGGAATTCCCCGGATAAGCCTGATTTAAGCCCACACGTTTTCTCTCAACGAGGCTAATCTTTGTTGTGAATGAGTCCTTTTTGAATAATTGAATGTGAGAAAAGAAGGGAGATGTCAGCAAGACGGCCTTCCATCTTGTTCTCTTCTTCTGAGAATTTATCGAAAAGTGGGAATTTTATGGTCCGCGATGTCCATTTTCCATTGTCCAAAACCGCTGTTTACGCCTGTCGGAGCATTTTTCGAAGATTCAGAGTGAGCACGCTGTCACTCCTTCTCACTCATCTTGCGGTCGTCCGTCTGGAAAACACATCAACGAAAGAAAAGAAGATTCACGGAGGGAAATCTGCTCGGCGCCCGTCTTTCCTTGCTCGAATCTTCATGGCGCAACTGCTCCCGCTCTGGTCTCTGCTGGTCTGCAGGCCTCACACGTAGAATATTCTCGAAAGCCGTGTTTTCGTGCCAAGCTCATCCGCTTCTTCGCACATCACAGCTTTCGGCATTCATGCATTTCGCACGTGTAGAAGAAGATTCTGAGTCAGAAGGGAAACGAAGATTCTGTGAGATACTGCGAGAGACCGAGTTCAGAAGACTAGGCGTCAATGTGCATATTCTGAAGGGTGTTTACTTCAGAAAAAGCTTCTTGTAGAGGGGATTGAAGCACTGGGAGATCCTGGAATAGCCTTGATCAGTTGATCTTCACCTTCCAAAAGCCGCTATCACTGATCATAAATGCTTTGGATACTTGCATCATCGTAAACTGATCCGAAAATAAGCTGAGTTGAGCTGGATTCCATTCCCAATTTCCGAAATGAAAAATGAAAAATCCCAATCTGGAATATCCGCTGTGTGATTCATGCCAACTTGCAAGCAAAGATTCCCAGAATGTAGGTTGATTTTTTGTTCGCCAACGGATACTTTGGTCTTCTATTTCTGGAATGTTGAGTCCCCCAGAACGAGTAGGCGAGAAAGAGTTACTTCTGGTTGGTCGGAGGAGACCACCTTTGAGTTAACGTCATTCTGCCAACTGACTCCCTACCGGTGGATCTCATTAGGCACAGTCTACCAGTGAGTCAGGTTGGAGAAAAGATCACTGGTTTAGCGGGATGAGGTGTATCCCATTAGAAACAAAGAAGGAGTACGGTAGATGCAAATGAGCAACCTTTTCTTTGTTTTCGATTCTCCTGTGAATGTGTTGACTCATATCTGTTTGTTTCGCTTTCACGCACAAAGATGAATATTCTATAGCTCCTCGCTTCGGCCCTGCGCATTTCCGAGTCTTCGAAGGCTGTTCAATCTGAAAAAAACTCCCCGTGGCCAGAGAATTGCTACGAGTTTTCGTCGTCGCTTGCTTCATGCCTCGGGCGAAACTCCGTGCCAAAAACATGTAGGTCGGGGAAGACGTGAGCGAAGAGAAACGAGCAAGAAAGCTCGATCCCTCCTTTTCATCGAAAGCACGTGTTCTCTTTGGCGCAATGCTTACATGTTGTCAACAAGTGATATGATAAAGAGAGCTGGTTGCCGAGGTATCATTGAGCCATGACACGTCACACTTGTTATTGTAGAGAATCAGAACGGAGAGATCGCAGAATCTGTGGGGACAATAAGCAGATTATTAACAAGGCGATTGGATGAAAGCTAATCCGAAAGCTCTAAATTCCGAAATCCGACGGGAAGAAGAAGAATACGTGGAATTAGGAATTAGTCGCTTTGTGTTGTGTGAAAAGATGGACAGAATACGTAGAAGATGGGAACATCAACAGGTGGACACAATAAGATTCATTGTAAAAGTAACAAGTTATGAAGAAGGTTCCAAACGACGCGATGGTTTCTTGACGTTGTGCATCTTGAACTCCTCATAGTTCCCGGGAACATTGCATCCTGCCCCATTGCAAATACATCTTGTACCGTACACTGGCTCATTCCTTTTGTTAGTGAACATAACCTGAACTTTTGGCTTGTTCGGAAGCATCTACCGTACCTCACCTCTGTCATACAAATGAATCGAAGGGTTGGGTTTGTATCGAAAAGAGCGAGAGCCGGGGCATAGTCGTCCGAGTCCATTTGCACTCCGGAAACCACAAAGCCTTGGTTTTGATTATCGGGAAAGTAGTTGCACAACTTGAAGTCCCTTCCGCTCTCATAGTACTCGACCTCCCCGGTCGTCTTGTCTTCCTGTTGTTGCCAACAGGATATGTGCTTGTTATCCAGCTCCTCTCGAGTTCTTGGGATGGGAATGAGATGGGAAGCAGCGAAAGTCACGAACAGGACCAGGAAGGTGAACACGATGATGAGACCGGGTACGAAGTATTTCATGGTGAATCGTGGAGGGGATAACTCTCTTGGGGGAGTATCCATGAGACGAAAATGGCTGCTGGAAGGAGAAGAAGGACGTATGGAGTTCTGGGCTTCATCCTTAGGATTAGGGAAGCTCAATTTAATAAGCTTTGGGCTCTTAGGGCGGAGCTCTCTAAGAAGAAGAAGAAGCCATATTTTTTCTTTAACTTTATTGGTGTTCAACAGGTTGTTTTCGACATGGTCAGTGACACTAATAACATAATTATAAGTTCATTGCAAATGAAAATCGTGTTATCAGAGACATTAGAAGCGTCCTTCCGGCATCGGGAGTTGGTTGAACTCGAGGAAGGTGGTGAAGTTCTTTGGCAGGTTGCATCCGTCGCGTTTGCACAGACAGCGCATGCTGATCTGGGATGGAGATCCGGCGGCGTGGAATTGGAAGCCCTGGAATGAAGAGATTTGGTTGTGAAGTTTTGTTTCGGTTGATTACCTCTTGGAGACAGACGTTGAGGGTAGCGTGCTGGGGGTCGTTGTTGGCGAACATGGTCATGATGGTCGAGTAGTCATCCGAGTCCTGGTTGACACCATTGACGAAGAACTTGCTGAAGCTTCCCGGGTACGGCATGTAGCTGCACAGCTCATAGACCGGCTCGCTGAGGAAGTACTCTCCGTGCGGCTTGGCCATGTCGACCGGGTCCCAGCAGCGGATGAGACGGGATCCTTGGTCATAAGCATCCTGGACTGTGTTCTTTGTTGGAACACGCAGTCCAAAGGCCGAAGTGGCAATGACGAGAGCCGAAGCGAAGAAGAGTCCTTTCATGGTGAAAGTGATCTCAAAGGAAAGAGATCAAGAAAGCGAGGTAGGCAAGGAAAGGACCGAGAAGAGAGGACTCTTTTCGGTTGGGTAAGCTGGTGGCGCTGAGTGATTTGGCGCTGCTCCTAGGGCCTTATATTTGACTGAACTGGGCGGGGCTTCGGCCAAAAGAAGGCGGAGATTGAGCCAAGACAAACGGGCGGAGCTGAGAGGACGGCATCGAGCTCGTCACGTCGTTCAGCTTCCGTGTAGGAGCATCAAGAACAATAGGTGTTTTCAATTGGAAAAGAACAAAAAGGCAGAGCGAGATGAGCTTGAAAAGAGTACTGTGGACTGAGGGACAAAATGGGATTGAGATTAGCGGAGTTAGAAAGAGCTAAAAGTTCTGTGAACTGTGAACAGGGAGCAATGTATCACCGACGTTGATAACCTCGGGGTGCATTCGTTGTTCTCACACGTCCCAAAGTAACAGAATTGTAAGATCAAACGTTGACTCCTCAAGTTGTTTTTTCCACTAATCGTAGCTTTCGAGTCTGTTGTTAGTTCACAGGAATTACACCTCCAACACTTCTGCAAAACCAGACCAATCCTCCCATTTCTCACTCAAGGTTTCCTCGAATTCTACAGCTATTGGGTCCAATGTACACCAGGCGAAATTCTGATATGGCACGTTGGCCACAATGAGGTCATCATCAGAATCAGAAACAGAACACATATTCATGATTCAGACGGAGCTCTGCGTCATCTCGACACGGTTCCTTGAGATCTTCTTGAACTTTGAATGTTTCATTTCACCAGTTCAAGTCTGGCGGTGACGTGTGAAAGAGTCATCAGAACCTTTGAGTCTTTTGTCTTGGCGGAACACAATAGAACTAGTCAGCCCTTTGTCACTGCGTTCAAACTCTGAAAACGGTTATCCCTCTACATCTTCGTGCTTCCTGAGGACTCAGTGTAACCGTGTTAGCAGCTAAATCTAGAGCACAGGTTTTCCCGGAATCTAACAGCTCTTGAATAGGAGGATTTCTGGCAACAAAAGACTGAAAGTGGCACTTATGCCGAGTCTGGAAGAGTCTTCTGAAAGTGACTAACTCATGACGAACTCTGTTGTTTTTAAGTTCGGACCATCCGAATCATGGACCAATGTTCTGAGCTTCTTGGATCCGGAACTTATCTGCAACTACCGTACCTCTTATCTCGTGATTCCATTAGGTGTCATGCGACTCGACTCATTCTGAGCTTGTTTACTTTCCCAATCTGCTTATCTCATGACCCGACGTCAGAAATTCTGTTTCAAAGATTTCGATAACGTTCTGCAACTGTTTTTATTCGTTGAACTTCGATGAATCTCGAGTCCTGTACGTTGCTGATGTATGAGTTATCATCCCACAAAAACAATCTGTCGTTCCTTCGAGGTAATCAGACATGTTCCGGAAATAGACGGTACATGCGTGGGCCACCGGAGATTGGCTCGATGAAGAGGCGATAATAAAGTGTCGTCTCGGTGAGACACAATTCTGTTTATTCACTGAATCGAATACTTGGCTTTTGCTCGCCCGTCCGGATGGCCAATTCGATAAGCACAGAACTTCGAGAAGCCGTGAATGTTTATTCTTTTCGTTCGGGAATCTCGGTGGAAAAAAGAAGCGAAACAGAAGGCAGTCCGGGTGGCCAAAAAATCAGAGAATACGCCGGAGGGAGATTGAATTATTTACGAGATGGAGAGTAGGGGTCCGCATGATCCAAATGGAATTTCTCCGGGGAATTGAATGAATGAATGAATGTTCTTTGCACACAGTTGCCAATTGGCCGATGGACTTCTGACACCTACAGAAACCCGTTTCGGTGTTGAATCAACAAAATTCATCAACAAAATTAAAATGAGAAGATGTATGTCATAAAAAGAGTGGAATGCGTAAAAGAAACATTACGCACTTCCATCTATAACAAAGGCTTCCTGCTCCTTTCCGTTTCGCATCTTCGACATATCCTCAACAATCTTTTGTTTATTTTCAGCGCTTCGACAACGCTCTTCACGAGTGCGACTTCATGAACAAATGGCCCGGATACACGCCAACGACGATGAAAAGGGACTTAAAGACTCTTCATGAACTGGTGAGTTTGAGCTCGGAACAAAGTTCTAGAGCAAAGAAAACAGGAGCAATTAGACAAAGATCGGACTCTAAACTACCCTGTTTCTTTGGTTAATAACCACTTCCTGTTTGAAAATGTCAAAGAAGCCAAATAAGTAGGTTGGAAAAGAAAGAATAACAAGTTAGGACTACATAGAAGATGTCGAGATTGACATTTGAACGGGGTAATGCCACACAGAAAGTTCTCGTTCAGCCTAATCTCGTAGGGATCGTTCGAGAAGTTCAGGAGTACTGTACTTGTTCAACCGGGTCCTATTATACAACGGATTTCTATGAACTATTGTTCTTTTTTCTAACAAAAGGCTGTTCTTTCTCCATTCTGAATTCCTCCAGAAAGCACCACAGCTCGCAGAAGCTTTTGAATCTGCAAAGAATTTTCTGGAGTCGAGAGTTATCCGCTCTTCAAATGACCACACATCTGATCTTATCAATGATACATCTAACAACACATTTATTTCAGGCCACCAACAGCTCGTCTGATCTAGAAGAAGTCCACCGAAAAGCCTATCAAGTGATGATGGTTCTCGAAGCGAAGAGAGCTTATGATGAGCGTCTCGCCGGATTGTTCTGCGAGAATTGGTTTGATGTCGACAGTCCAGCCGATGTTTTCAGGATTCTGTCGACTGATAGCGACAAGGAGCTCCCGCCAAAGGTTTGTGGAGGGAATGGATTACTGTAGATTGGGCTCTGAACCTTTATGCTTCCAACATCAATGAGCATTATCAGGGATAAGGTGGTGAGCTCCGAAAGTTCTTGCCCAGAATAGATTTCTCTCAGCTGGTTTTACGGGTCTGTGAACCGGAAGAAATCCCCTCACTGATGTGATGTTGATGAACAAAACAAAAGAATTCGCCAGACTTGTAATGACGAGTGAAAGTAGATTTTGAAGTGAGGGATAATCCAAGCTTCTGGTGTAACTTGATCTCTTTGCAATGACCTCTAGCAAGTGATGTGATATGCGGATATTATGACAAAACAAAGCTGGATTTGTTCGGTCAAGTATGCGTCGAAGAGCTTAGTCACTTTCGTGCAGAATGCAACCTTGATTGTAGCCAGTAATCTCCAGAATACAATTTCTGCAAGTTACATGACTTACTGATCTTTCTACCCTTGCAACGTCAATGCCGCCGAGTCATTCTCTGAATCAGAGGACGTGCGTTTTTCGTTTTCTTTTTCTATTTCTGCTCAGGTTACTGGCTACCTCATCAACCTAACATCGAATGTACCGCATAATCCGTTCCATCGTCATGCGCATTTTTCGACGTTTGACGTCTGATGATCAGATTCTGATCCTTATGCAAGAATATTCGAGAATGGATCGAAAAAGGGTGAAGAGTGAGAAAGGATTGACCATGTTGTTTTCAAAGATTGCACTGATTCTGTGGGAAGAATCAGAATACCATGAGAACGACACCTGAACTAATTTAGCTCGTTCCCATCTGTAAATTTACGATGATGTCTGGCGTGAGAACATACGTAGAGACGGGTTACGTCAAATGAACATGAGTAACTCTTGTTATTTCCGGTGATGAGATATCTCACAGTTCACTGATTATATTCTGACGGACTTCGAAGCCAAACTCAGCGATAACAAGGTACCAAGAAACAGTGTTGTGTGCTGTGCTCATTCTCGTGTTCTCATGACGAATTATGTGGGAACTTGGGCTGTTTACGAGTTGTATTCTTCATTTGCAGAAAATGAGAATAGTGGGAATCTCTGAGGGGCAGAAAACCAAACAGTCTTGCAAATTGCAAATTTCAGATTCTGTGGAACCTGTTGTGTCGCATCAGCGGAGTGTCCATTGAGATAATCGACGCCCGCGGTCTCTCCGAAGGTCCCCAAGTCCATCGCTTCTCCTCATCGGCCTCTCCGACCTCTGCTCCTTGCCTGAAATGGCTCCGTCTCGGACAACGACCAGTTCCCCTGTTCTACATCCCTGACGACGAATAACTCTTCTTTTCTCTTTTATTCCAATTACGGGTATTTCCTCTCGACTCGAAGTCCCCAGTCACCTCCGGGTCCTCCTTCTTTCCCCCGCATCCTGCATCCCAGTGTAGGAGGTTCCTTTCAGCTCGAGGTACCTCAAATATATCGAGTTCCGTTCCCATCCCAGTTTGCCACTTTCCCATTTTCCACCTCCCGGTGCCAATCTCACCTTCCCCGTAGGTCCCTTTCGCTGGTTTCCAATCTCCCGTTTTTCTGTAATCTAGACCGTAGTCACTGTAGTTTTGTCTCCTTGTGCTTCTTCTTTTCCTAGGCGATTCATATTATCATTTGTCATATTATGCAATTCGCGGCTTCTTGACACTTTCTATTCCTTTGACAGATTTTTATGAAAATCTATTCACTGAATTAGGTGATTTATTGTTGAAATAAATTAGTTCTTTGAAAATTGAAGTGGGAACTGGGAATTTTTGCGGAAGAACGCGAAACGAGTCAACACTACAGTAACCCGATGAGACAGTGTGCCAACCGCGGAGACGCACACGACCAATTTGAACTTGGAAAATTTCAAAATTTTCCGTTGCTCTTTGTTTTTTTCGCCAATTTTTCTTGATTTTCCTATATTTCATCAGTTAATTCGGTGATTCTTCGTTGCAACATTAGAAAAGTGACAAAACACACTCTTGCTCATTCTAAAATTCGCCGGAAAGCGCCGCCTTCACCGTCGTGTCGCCCTTTTGCTCAGTCTAAAACTCAACGAAAAGCGCAGCCTGCTCCGTCGTACTCCCACTCTTTCACAGTGTGTTTCAGGTCTTTCTGTTCTGATAAGCGATAAGCGAAACGCCGAAAATGGTCACCTGCACCATCGAAAACGTAGGATTCTACAAGAAACTCAGTGATCGGTGAGTCGATTCTGCTCAAATTCTCTATAAAACTTGTATATTTTTAGAACCGCAGTGCCGGGAGTCCGTCCAGCACGTCTGAACGAAGATGGTAGACCCTACGGACATTTTCGAGGACGAAACAAATTGGATTTGAATCTCGGCACAGAAGGATTCGCTGATCTTGGAGGCGGCGACAAGTTTCAGTCGTTCTTCGACTATCTCAAAAAGACAAATCCGAGAGGATCGTCACTCGAAGAAGTTCGTTTACGGATTTCGAGAATCACCGAGTTCGTCATTTCCAGGTCGTCGATGCCGATTTCATCTCAAATCGTCGTATCCTGAAACAGTTCACGATGGCTGGTCACTATGTCAAAGCACCGCTTCGAATCTCTGCTGTCCGAAAGAACGGTGTCATCTTTTTGTGCGAAGTGACTGATAACTCGTAAGGAATCTGTTAGTTTTGTTTGTCATTCCATGCTTCAGACCGAATTGGGAAGATCCGTATCCATATGGTTACAAGTTCGAGCAATACATGACTTTGGACGACAACAATCAGCCGTACGACAAGTACGCGAGTGTCTCGAATGCCGAATCAACGAAGGTAACCTTCCGAACGACGTTGACTTCGGAGAACGAGACAATCAAAGTGTTCTATGCCGCCGAAGTTGATGCTATCGATTCGGGTTTGTTCAGCTATCTTTGTGGTGGCTGACAAGTGTGTTTCCAGAAGGTAAATTCATCGAAATGAAGACATCTGCATCGAGCCCCGCGATCTGGCTCAAAAACAAAAGTCTCGATCACTACGCGCAGTCCTTCCTTGCAAACATTCATTCGATTGTCTACGGCTACAAAAAGGTTTACCGAGAGGAAGTGGTCTATGAGGTATTCCCTGAACTTTCTCCACCTTCTCTATTATCATATTGCTCTGTTCAGGTCAAGGAGATTCCGATCGGAGAGATTCCGGGGATGGTGAGCCAGAACCTGGATACGAGATTCATCTGGAACTTCGACAAATGTCTCGAGAAGCTGTTCTCCATTCTCCAAGAAATCAAGTCCAGGCTGCAGTACGACGACGAGGCGCTTACAGTGCATGTCACGAAGGATGGAGTGCTCTACGAGCCGGAGGAAGCCGACAATTGCACCTTTGTCGACCCACAGTTCCTGAGACATTTCGACTGATTCGAATCACAAGTTCTCCTAGTTTCTCATGAACGTAGTCCTCTAAACCACCCAAATTCACGTTTCTATTCGTAACTTGTTATTGTATTAGTTAGTTCTCGAATGAATTGGTTCATTATTCAAATTTGAAAGAACTGTCATCTCAATCATCTTTCACTAGCATTATTTACTTATCATCTTTATCTATTACACGTGTCAATATGTCCATAAAATTTAGAATACAAAAGAGACAAGACAAAGGCAAGAGACGGGAGATAAGATTGCTCACGGGAGTTGTGCATTGAGCAGCATGTCCTGAAGTGGCTGTCCGTTGTTCTTCGTGACACACTCGGCTCTCGGTCTTCTGTTTCTCTTCAAAATTGTCTTGTTGCAAAGTTCGGCTGGCCGTTGGATATGGTTCTTGCGGAAGTACAAGGAGCAGGCACTGAAAAGAAGAATTGAGGGTGGACAAAGTATTTGTGGAAACTGACTTGCACTCGATGGCTCCCGCATCGGTTCTTCTCCAGAGAGTCGTCTCGCGAGTTCCGCAGCTCGGATTGGAACACACTGAGTTACGGTGGAAGATGGAGGGCTGAAAGGGGAAGTGAGATATGACTATTCAAGAAATGATACCTTCTTCGGGCCACTTTTCCTAGAGGCAAAGCCCGAATTGTTCTCCTGATTGACTTTGAGCTCTGGGATGCTTGGATAGGACTGGTAGGTGGCGTCGAAGCTACCGAACATTGATTGAGTTGGAGCGAACTGTTGGTGGCTTGGGGGAATGTAGGAGTTGGCTGAGTTGACTGAAAATAATCAAAAATAAAAGAAAGACAAGATACAAACTCACCAAAGTACTGTCCAAAGTCATTGTGGAACTCTGTAGGCTGCGAGACATCGAAAGCCGGATAGTAGGTGTTATCCGGGGATTCGATGGGAGACGGGTTGCCGTGGTTGGGACCAAAGTGCATTTCCTCGCGATACTTGACTCCATCTTTCTGGTACTCGTAAAAGTATTGGGTAGACGGATTAGTAGGAGAACAGTGATTGGAGGACGAAGACGAAGACGAGGTCGAGGAAGAGGGGTACATGTCGAGAGGAATGATGTTCGAGTGGTTGCGAGTCCCCCTCGGACAGTCTTATTCTCGTAACACCGCCCATTTACTCTGAAAAAGGGGCGTGGCTTGCGTACGCTCGTCCCGACAACCTAGATAAGACTGCGGGACCATCTGTCGATGAATATATATTGTAGTCTGATTCCTTTGATTCTCTGTCAGTATGTCTTAACGAATGAGGTTTTGGCACAAAATTCATTATATTGGATGCACAAAAGAAACGATGGGAGAAAACTGGCTAAATGCGTGCCAAAGAGCTGGAAAAACCTAGAGAAAGAGGAAGACAGTCAATCGGAAATTGAAGAAATTTCACGGAGAGAAATGGGAATTGACAAAGGAAAACAAAAAGAAATAGGGGGGATGAAAACGAAAACGTCGGCCTATAAAGCATGTGATGGTAAAGAAGCCTAGAGGGAAAAGGGAGGGGATGAACGGCAAAATGGACGAAGATTGTATCAAGGTTATCATCAAAGAATGCGAAATTTAAGAAAGGGACGGGACCAGTTAAAAAGAAACTAAGACCTTAAAGAGGACATGGGGAGAGAGATGGAGCGAGAGAATACGCGGGGCGAACTGGGGAGCAGAAGCCGTGCAGACGAGCCATGGACATCTTAGTTGATGACGACGAGTTGTCCGAGAAGCTCGGTGAGCAGACGAGAAGCGTGATCCTTCGACAGCTGAAACGGGAATGTTTTAACGGTTTGGGATGAACTTGTTGACTCACCTCAACCTTCGGAGCATCAGTCTGGCACTCAACGCTCTTCATCACGATCGGCTCAGTAGCTATCTGCACGTTGTGCATCTGTGGAATGAGCGATTGCATCGGATGCTGGTTGTGTTGCTGATGACCGTGATGGTGGTGGTGCTTGCGACCGCTTCCGTGACCCTGAAAGAGTAGATGAGAAGGTTCTTCGAAGAGTTGAGGGGTCTGTAGGAGGACAGGATTATGAAGTAACACAATTGGAATGGAGCTAGTTGTTCTCAAGACACCTCACTCAACCCTCCATGGATACATTTCTTCCCACTCACCGCGAGTCCAAGTGCGACAAGCCACGCTGGCGGCTGAAGAAGGCTTGGGTCATTGGGCTTGGTCTAGAATTAAGAGCGGACTCGACTGATTACTAGGTTCTTTGTAGATGCAAAACTGAGAATACGAGCACTAACTGAACTAACAAGTCAAGCAATGGGAGGAGTGGGACAACTGAACATGCTAGTTGCAGATACGTAATCATGCGGGATAACGGGCGAACTGATACGATAACTTACGTCCTCCGAATCCGGAGTGTGCGACAGCGATCCGGCGTCGATTGGCTCCGATGGTGGTTGCGAGTGCATTTGACCCATTGGTGGTCCGTTCGGGCCCATCTGATGAAGCAGCGGCATCGGAAGGAACGGCGGGAAACGCATCGGCATCTGGAATTTCTGGAGAACAGAGTCTTCAACCCAGTGGCTTTATTCTTACCGGAGCAGGGAAACTGGTCGGGAGTCCCGGCGGCAACATCATCATCTGGCCGTGTGGTGGACGGATCGAGCTCATCTGGTTGGCACAAGCTTCGAGAGAGTGGACCGGCATGCCGAATGGGTGCTGAAAATCAGGAATTCATACAATATAAGAATTAGTGTTCACTAGGTTCTTTCTCTAAATGTAACTAACCAGCAGCTTGACAGCGATGACGCATGGGAAGCTGAAGCGGACAGACCCCAGCTTGTAAATGGCAACTTCACAAGTTACGAGAGCATGAGCTTTGGTCATTAGAGAGCCTTTCTCAGGGTGTTTCCAAAAGATGTCAACGAGTCCCTCGCTGCTCACAACTTTGTTAACACTCTCTTTCTCAACAGTCAGTGTGAACAAGCCGTATTTTCCATTCAACTTGAACGCAGACGGATCATTGCACAGAATGCCTTGATAGGAAGGAACCGCAACCAGGTTGCCTTCGGAATCTTCCAGCTTCACCATAGAAAGGAACGTGTGCGGAGCATAGTCAAAAGAAGCCTTTTCGGACATAATGACAGTCAGAAAACAATCGTTTCCAGCAGAGAGAAACGTAAGAAAACAATCAATGATTACAATGTCTCGTGGCCACAAGGAATGACTCATCCGGAAGCTAAATAGTTTCTGGCAGCTGGCAAGGCGGGCATTCATTCTTCTCTACTTTTCATAATCCCAATTTCTCCTCGTTTCACTCACAGTTCCAATCACTTGGCTCCATTCCCCAAGAGTGTGGTAGTTCGTCTCGTTCTCGGTTCTCAACTTGAGACTGTCGTTGAAGTATCCCGTCTGGAGCCAGAACAACATGTCTTTTGAGTTGTACGGTCCTGCAACGAACTTATTCGTCAACTGTCATAGTTGATAGATCCCCTTACCATAAGTCTCATTGTCCGGGCCCAGATAGTGCCAGCGAGTCTCCATTGGTCCTCCGTTGTTATTGTTCTTGTGCATTGTCACGGCTTCTATGCGGTATCGATTCACCCTGAACTGTTATGATAAGATATGAAAACAGTCGATCAAAAGAACGGAAGAGGTATAAAAAGGCAAAGGGACCTTTGAAAGATACGATAAAATGGGAAACAAGGAAACAAAGAACGGTTTATGAACAGAGTGGCGGGAAGGGGAATAAGGGAGCGATGAGTGTTCAGTCGTCTTCGTCGAACCACCGCTCCTCGTCGTCTCTGTCCCGTATTGGGTCTGCCGCTCCGTTTGTCTCGCATGTAGAGTAGTCGAAGAATCTGGAAACACAGCAAGTTTCAATCAGAACTAAAATAGAAAAGGAAAGGTTTCTGTTTCTGACAAATTAGTACGAGAGAACGTCTATGACCGAAAAAGAGAAAGAAAAATGAGAGTGGAGGCCCGATCGATTACATGATGAAGACGGCGGCGGACGCGAGAGAAAAAGGGGATAGGGCACTTCTCGGTGAGTGCGTTCTTCGTTTTAATTTAGAGGTCAGTCGGAATCACTTCATCACGAACAAATGTCCGGTCTGATTAGATCGGTTTGTGATAAGGTCATCACAGGTTTAATTCTTCATATCAGAACTCACTCTCCGTCTTTCCCTGCCAAGAACTTTTGCTGCATGAACGCTTCAAACTCTTGCCGGAGCAGCTGGGGAGTGTCATCGTCGGCCAACTCGCTGTACTGTTCTGCCTCGATTTTCGCGAGTCGTTCCATTTCTCTCCGCATTTTCTCAATGTCGTCCTCCACTTGCTGAGCAGCACCGTCTGCTTTTTGTTCGTCCTCGTCATCTTCTTCTTCAGGCACGAAATCATCTGTCTGATTGTTGACATGCGCCATGAATCGGCTGATGTGGTCTCGACCGCCATCGTCAGTTCGTGGTCCTTCCCATTCCATCTCTTGAAGATTTCTCCGCTCCGTGATTTCAGTGCTGTCCTCGAGACGATCCAGAAGCGTCGACCATGTGCACTCCGTGGCGTCTCGGGAGACAGTCGGGCGGAGATGTTCCATTCGTTCTTCATTCAAAAACCTTCCGATCATGGCATCGAAGAGGTACGGTTCTCGCTCCCTCATTTTGGCATCTGAGAAGAAGGTACCGTCTTCTAGAAGTCTCTGCATGGCATTGAACCTTCGATTTCGCTTCTGAAACTTTTTGTTGGTAAAAACTGGAGACCGTTCGCATTTGACAAACCTCCTTCTCAGTGATTTCCTGCTGCCCGCGAAGTTGCTTCACGATGGCTTGAACGATGAAGTCGTCGCTATTCTCGAACTGCGCACAATCTGAAGGTTTCAGATACTTTTGGTACCTAGAAAACGGGAAATGCATGGAGAACTAGCGAAAAGGACGGTACCTGGTCATGAAGACTGCCAGCTTCTCGGATGACAGATCTCGCAAGATTTCCGTCTTCTCTTCAACTGTCAAATCGTCTTCGTCCATTTTTTGATGCTTGAAGAACGCCCGCTTGTCAGCAACGATTCGAGCGAAAACGTTATCCATCTGAAGAGCGGAAACATGAAGGTTCCGAAGCGGAGTGTTGAGACAAAGTGCGCGAACAGGGTAGGAAAATGGCTGTAGAAAATTTGAGAAGCATAAAATTAACAGAAAACAAGAAGAAGTCACGAAATTCCTAACTTTGAGGACAAAAAAAATACGAAAATTCGCGGGCTCCGCCCCTTTTTGCAAGTCGGGCATGCAATTTCGCAAGTGCCCCGCACACTTCTGCATTTGTTTATTTATTCAATTACACGTCTGCTCTAAACTGTTTGAAGCCAGAAAACTTCAAGAATGGCCTGTTTCGTGACTGTCGGAACCACACTTTTTGAAGATTTGATTAATGAGGTGTGTGTCAACTTATTTAAGTTACTCTATCCCCAAAATTTTGCAGGTTCTAAGTGAGAAATCATTGGAAAGCCTCAAAAAAGTCGGAGCCAAGCGGATCCGTCTACAGATTGGAAAGGGAAATTTTAACGAAGAGGTGGTCAAAAGAGTTTTCAACGGAGTAACCAATGACGAAGGATCTGCGAGTTACGGAGGACTAGACATCGACTACTACCGATTCAAGCCGTCTATCAGTGAGGACATGGCCGATGCTTTTGTGAGTGTTTCTTTCTAAAAAGCTCTTCAGTTCTTGATTTTTCTGTTTCAGATAGTTATTGGTCACGCTGGCGCCGGAACGTGCCTCGAAGTGCTCGCCCTCCAACTTCCCTTCATCACCGTCACCAACGACAAACTCATGGATAACCATCAGGCGGAACTGGCCGAACAGCTCTCCGATGAAGGATTCCTCCTCCAGTGCACTCCATCTTCCCTCTCGGAGACCATTCTTGACGAGAAACTCTTCTCGTTGAAACACTTCAAAGCCCCGTCGAAGGATCGCGTCGCTGAGCACATCAAGGAGATGGTCGGAATCAAGAAGAACGAATAAGCAAGTGTTGTGTACATAAACATAAATTATTCTGCTTGTAATCTCGTGGAACCGGTTCATCTTTCAATATGAAAAAGTGCAATATACAGGCAGTATCACAATCAATATAAGGGGGTTATAATCACAGGGTTAGTTGATGATTTAGTATGGTGAGGAGAGTGATTTACATTGGAGAAGGGTCGATTGGTCGACGCACGAGGCTTCGGCAGCCGAGAAGACGGCATTGGCTTCGGCGCACGTGAAGTTGATGAGATGACCGGCGCTGCACTGGTGGTAGGAGGCCGAGCAGAGGGAGTCGGAGAAAAGTCCGTCGGACGAGCACTCGAATGGAGTAGCTGGGGTGTCCTCAACCGGTTGCTCTGAAAAACAGAAAGTTAGTTGGAAGCAAAAGAAAGGACAAGTTACCTTCGTATTGGCACTTCAGAGAAGTTTGTGGGTAGTCGCAGATGGAAGTCTGCTCGTTGAAGACCAAGTGGGATGGGCACTCGAACGAACCCTCCTTGCCGTTCTTGCAGGAGAGAGCACGTGGCGAGCATCCAACCGAGTAGAATCCGTCAGCGAGTCCGGTGCAAGCATTTTGCTCTTCAGCAGATCCTTCATCGGAAGCAACTTCCTCAGTAGCAGTGGTTGTGGTGGCGACTTCCTCCGTTGTTTGCTCGTAAAGAGCGACTGGAGTCGTGACAGTTGTCTCGTCAGCAGCTGGAGTAGTCTCTGGCTCTGATGTGGCAACAGTAGTCTCCTCGGTGACCTGCTCGTAGGTTTCTTCTGGAGCCGTGGCAGAAGCCTCATCAGCAGATCTCTCGTAAGTTTCGGCAGCTGGTGTGGCATCAGAAGACTCGACGTAGGTGGCCTCAGTCGTTGGAGCAATGGTTCCCTCGGTCGGTTGTTCGTATGCTTCAGTTGTAGTGGATGGCTCATCAGATGCTGGCTCGACAGGGGCTTCAGTGGTTGGAGCAGCAGTCTCGACGGTAGTCTGTTCGTACGAGGAAGCAGTGGTAGTCGTCGATGGCTCATCAGAAGCTGGAGTTTCAGTCGTGAGAGGAACTTCTTCGGTCGTCTGCTCGTAGACTTCGGTTGTTGGAGCGGAGGTTTCATCAGAAACTGGCACATAAACAGCGGAAGTGGTAGCCTCCTCGGTGGTTTGCTCGTACACAGCAGCTGGAGTCGTGACGGTGTCGTCGGAAGCACGCTCGTAGACTGGAGTTGTAACCGATGAATCGTCAGACTGGGCATAAGCTTCGGTCGTGGAGACTGATGGTTGATCGGAAGACTTCTGGCATTCGGCGGCGTCGACTTCGTATTCGCATCTCTGGGTAGACTGGGCAAACTTGAGTCCAGCTGGGCAGAACATGACGATGGCGCGTCCGTTGGTGCAAGCGGTGAACGAAGAAGAGCACTGTCCGAATGAGAAGTATCCGTCTTCCTCACAAACTGCTTGTGGCTTTGGGAGCCCAGAGCATTCGGCGACATCACGTGCCCAATCGCAAACGTGAATTGATGGATTGAACACAAGCGAAGATGGGCAGTTCATGACACGAGCGATTCCTCCGGAGCAGGTCAGGAAGTTGGTGGAGCAGACTCCGTTCGGGTAGATTCCATCTTCCTTTCCATCGCAAGATGGCTCGACATCCCCGCTTCCGTCTCCGGATTGCTCATCAGCGGCTGGCTCGTCAACTGGAGCAGTGTGGTACTTGCAAGCCTCGATATGGGTTCCCCAGGTGCACTTCTGGTTCTCCGAATCGAATAAGAGCGGAGTCGGGCAGTTGACGAAACGAGCGGTATTGGCAGTGCAGATGTGGTAGAGAGTAGTGCATCCTCCGTCGGAGTAGACACCATCCTCGCGGTTCTCGCAAACTGAAACAGGATTGTGTTTGTTGATAGTCACTGATAAAATCGGCTTACCATTATCTGGCTCTGGAACTGATCCACTTGCTTCTTCTGGAGACGCAGCTCTGGCGTCGTCGCTTGAAACGGTCTGATCGTCGGATCCAATTTGAACGTAAGCTCCGTCGGTTGTTGTCTCCTGAGTGGTAGTTGGGGCTTCGGTAGTCTCGACTGGAGCATCATTAGCGACTTCGGCAGAAGCTTCTCCGTACGATGGATCTGGGTACGCAGCTTCGATTGGTGTCTGTTGATAAACATCTCCCGAAGCTTCGGTTGACGTCTCCGCCACGACATCTTCGGCAACATCTCCAGAAGCCTCGTCGGCCTGTCTGTTATCGGCTCCGTAAGCATCTCCGGCGGCTCCACATCCGACGACGTTTTCTCGCCAGTCGCAGAACTCTCCGTCATCTCTGTAGATCAGGTCGGCTGGGCAGTCCATCACGCGAGCGATTCCACCAGAGCAAGTGAGGAATCTGGGCTCACACGGTCCGAGTGGATAGAGTCCATCGGGGGTGTTGAAGCACTCTGAAAATACCGGTTTAGAAGATGAACACGAGGATTGCAGTGATTACCTTGGACGAAGCGTGCGTTGACGGCGAGCACCAGCAATGAGAGAGCGACGATCGACCTCATCACCTGAAAAGGAAGATTTAAGGATTAGGATTTGAGGAAAGAGAAGAAAAAAGGAATGGAACGAGAGAATTCCCGAAAATAATAGAGAGGAAAGAGAAAACGGCAACATGGCACGGAGCAAACGAATGAAATGAATGGGTTTGAGTGACTAGGGCAACTGCGACCAACAAAACAGCAAGAACAACAACGAGAATACAAGATTTCGCGCGCGGTGATCAAATTTTGAGAATTTTAGGATAAACTTTTGAAAGAGTCAATTTCGAAATTCAGATTTCCTTCGCGCCAGTTGACGATAGAGCGCGATTGCTGACTTACAGTAACCCAGATTATTTTATTTGAATTTCACGGGTTTCATTCAGGTCAAATTTCGTTCATTAGAGATTCAGAAGCTGTAGATAACACTAGAAATCAAGTCTTTTTTTTGAATTCTATTGTTACTGAACGCTTCGAAATCATGTAATGCATCGGAAACCAAATAAATGGAATCATGATTGTCCTTGGAGCCAGCTTTTTCTTTGTTTCAACGAACAACTGGCTTTTTCAGATTTTTGAAAGTATTTACTAAGATCGTGATTTTAGGGAAGAGGCAGAATAATTTTAGGCTCCCTGTCGTTTCGAAACCCGACGTTTCGAAACCGCGTGAAATCGAAATTCCCGTACGGTTCGAAAACCCGACACTTCGAAACCCGTCGTTTCGACACCACGTAAACTAACGCTTTTTGAATTTTTTTAATGGTACACCATGGTAACGAAACAACGGGTTTCGAAGTGTCGGGTTTTCGAACCGTACGGGAATTTCGATTTCACGCGGTTTCGAAACGTCGGGTTTCGAAACGACAGGGAGCCTAATTTTAACGAGTTTGAATGGTTTAGAGTTTGTAGCGGATATCCAGCTTCTTCTCCTCTTCGGTGGCACTGGATCCGTCGAGGTACTTGGCAACGTACCAGCAAGTCGGCTGCACGAGGAAGTCGTTCTCCTTTGCGTACTTGAGTCCTTCTTTGACGAGAACACGTGCGATTCCCTTGCCCTGTTGGTCCTGTGGAGTGACAGTGTGCTGGAAGTCGAGCACACGGTTCGGGAGTTCGGCGTAGGCGAGATACGCTTTCGAGCCGGTGTTGAATTTGATGAAGAACTCGGCAGCCTTTCTGCAGTGTTCGACGCGGAACGACATTTCTGAAGGGACTCGTGGTTGAGAATTATGTTTTTTCAGGTGAAAACACTTCTTTGTGATCTGCAGACAATTCAAAGACAACAAACTCCTGAAGATTCTAGTGTGAACTGTTCATTTTTTCAATATGAAAATGTGCAATATATACAGGCAATGTTACAATCAATTTGGGGCCGTTTTGGGGACAATAATCACGGGGTTAGTTGATAAGTTAGGTATTAGGAGGTGCTCATTGGCACTGAGGAAGGGTCGAATGATCGACGCACGAGGCTTCAGCGACCGAGAAGACGGCGTTCGGCTCGGCGCACGTGAAGTTGATGAGGCGGCCGGAGCTGCACTGGTGGTAGGAGGCCGAGCAGAGGGAGTCGGAGAAGAGTCCGTCGGACGAGCACTCGAATGGGGCGATTGGGGTCTCGTTGATGAGGAGAGTTTCTGAAAGAAGATAATGTTGAGCGGGAAGGAGAAAAGAAGTGATTTACCTTCAAGAAGACACTTCAACGAAGTCTGGGCGTAGTCGCAGATGGAAGTCTGCTCATTGAAGACCAGGTTGGATGGGCACTCGAAGAGATCCTCATGTCCGTGTTGGCAGGAAAGAACACGTGGCGAGCATCCGATGGAGTAGAGTCCGTCAGCCAGTTCGGAGCATGCGCTTGGCGTCTCACCAGATGCAAATCCAGAAGATTCTCCCGAGCTTTCTCCAGAGGCCTCTCCGGAACCTTCACCAGATGATTCTCCAGAGGATTCTCCGGAAGCTTCTCCAGAAGACTCTTGGCACTCAGCAGCGTCGACTTGGTACTCGCATCTCTGGGTGGCCTCGGCGAACTTGAGTCCAGCTGGGCAGAACATGACGATGGCGCGCCCGTTGGTGCAAGCGGTGAATGAAGAAGAGCACTTTCCGAACGAGAAGTATCCGTCTTCCTCACAAACTGGCTTTGGCTCTGGGAGTCCGGAGCACTCGATGACGTCACGTGGCCAGTCACAGACCAGGATGGATGGGTTGAAGACGAGGGAGGCTGGACAGTTCATGACACGAGCGATTCCTCCGGAGCAGGTCAGGAAATTGGTGGAGCAGACTCCGTTGGGGTAGATTCCGTCAACCTTTCCGTCGCAAGTTGGTTCGAGTTCTCCGGATCCTTCACCAGATGATTCTCCAGATGACTCTCCAGAAGATTCGCCCGAGGATTCTCCAGAAGACTCTCCGTCGGTGATGACAACGTCTCCTTTGCACTCGTCAACGAGAGCAGCCCAGGTGCACTTCTGGCTGACGGAGTCGTAGAACAGTGGAGTTGGGCAGTTGAGGAAACGAGCAGTGTTGGAAGTGCAGAAGAAGTAGTAAGTGGTGCAGCCTCCGTTGGAATAGGCACCGTCCTCGAGGTTCTCGCACACTGAAATGATAGATTATGAAAACGTTTTCTCTGGAAATATTTGACTCACCGTTCTCGAGTGTCTCGGATCCCGATCCACTGCCTTCCTCTCCAGAAGCGCTTCCTTCGTCGTCTCCAGATCCGGATCCCTCGCCAGATGCTTCACCAGAAGCCTCGCCTGATCCTTCACCAGAAGACTCTCCAGAAGATTCTCCGGATGCTTCGCCCGAAGCCTCTCCAGACGCTTCTCCAGAGCCTTCGCATCCGACGACGTTGAATTCCCAGTCGCAGATTTGTCCGTTCTCGTTGTACTTGAGGTCAGCTGGGCAGTCCATTATGCGAGCGATACCGCCGGAGCACGTGAGGAACTGTGGCTCGCAAGCGCCCAACGGGTACAGTCCATCGAGAGCGTTGGTGCAGTCTGAAAGAGGGAAAAGTTCAGAGGATACAGGATTGGGAGGGTACCTTGGAGGAACCGAGCGTTGGCAGCAAGCACCAGCAGGGACAGAGCGACGATCGACCTCATCACCTGGAAAATGAAAATTGAGTGAAGAAACGAATAGAAAATCAAAAAAAAGAGCGGAATCTGAAAAAGAAAAGCGAAAACCTTTGAAATGATGAGATTGACTGAAAGTCACGAGAACTAACTGATGAATGAGAGAGGAATGAGTCACTGAACAGTTTGTCATCCAGCGATCAACGGAACAGCGAAAAAACAAGAAGAATGCAAAATTTCGCGCGCGGTGATCAAATTTTGACAATTTTAGGGAAAACTTTTCAGTGAGTCAATTTCAGAATTCAAACTTTTTTCGCGCCAGTTGACGATGGGGCGCGATTGCAGATCTACAGTAACCCGCACGTGCACATCAAACTATATTTTTTCTAGAATAGCGAGAAGAAACAGCAGGTTTCAATGGACTTTCAACGAAACCGATGACGCAGTTGATGAATAAGTGGGCGTATAATCTGATACAATTACGCAGAGTTGGGCTGTTTGATTTTTGAAAGGACAAATTTCGAATTTCAAATGCCTGAAGCAAAAGCAAAAGATCATTCCGACTGAAAACACATCATAATTGTCCCCTTACCCCAGGAATCTCCAATTCTCAGTTTTCCGTCGTCACAACCTTCACCAACTTGCATCAACACGTGTCTCAACCCCGTAATTTCAAGCATCCGGTACATTCTTTTTCTCGAAAACACAGCTGAATTCTGTCACTTCCTTCTGTCAATTCACTCTTTTTTCATGCAGTCTTTATGCAAGACGGTCTTCCCCATTATACTACCATTCTGCACACTTGTTCTGCTATCAGTATTCCTGTGAATCTAATGGGAATCTATGTTATTCTCACACAATCTTCCAGTTCGATGAAAAAGTACAAGTGGTATTTGCTAAATGTTCAACTGTGGTTTGTTGCCCTGTAACTCGAAGATATCACTTTCCCCCTGTTCAGGGTCTTCCTCACCGACCTAATCCTCTTCGTACTCATTGCTCCTCGCTTCTACTTCCCTCTTATCGCCGGTACAATGCACGGTGTCTTCTTCCATCTGGGTGTTCCCTACGAGATTCAGACAATCATTGGCTTCGGAACAGGCGTCGGAATGATATCTGCGTGTACTCAAGCCATCCAGTACCGACACAGTCAAATAGTGCCACCGAGTAGTTATCTGGCAAGGAAACCACGTGTGAGAGTTGCTTTGAACTGTATCCGTTACTTTGTATTCTGTCAAGTCTCTGTTCCCGCAGTGCTCACCGAACCCCGAAACCAGATAGAAGCAAAGATGAGAGTTGCAGAGGTGAGTTAGCAGTGGGAAAACACTTCCAGCACTAATTTCCCTCTTCAGAAGTTTCCCTACTACCCCGAATTCTTCTTCGATCCAAGTGTCTATCTCCTCCAAGAGTCTCCATTCTTCGTGGTCCTTCCGGGTCTCTTCATCATTCTCTACGTGTCCATAGAACTGTTCTTTTATATTTTTCAAAGTTTCCGCCAGTTGAGCAGACGGATATCTCACATGTCCGAAAGAACGAGACGACTGCAGAGGAAGTATTTCTTATGTGTCTGCACACAGGTAATCACAGAGATGAAGGTCTGAACCTGAACACATTCGTTTTCAGGTGCTAGTTCCCTGTGTCTTTTGTGTCATCCCAATCGGTTTTCTGTGTTTTGCGATATCATCGGGTTATCATGTACAGTGTAAGTTCACATTTTGTTATCCCTTATCCATTGGTTTCTTCCAGTTTGGAACGACATTGCCGTGCTAACATTCGGTCTTCACGGGATCTTTGCCACATTGATCATGCTGGTTCTCTACCAACCGTATCGTTTGTTTTCTCGCAAAATCTTCTGTTGTTACTTTCGGCAGCTCTCCAAAATACATTCTTTGGCTGTTATGTGATGATAATGAATGGTTTCATTGTTCCTGTTCTGTTTACAGCTATCATCTTCTCGGGTTCTATTAGAAAATCTATCCATAATGCGACGGGGTCATAAAATATTAGAAAATCATTACCCACTGTCCAACAGGTGTTCTCCCCACTGCATGAACACCTCTCTGTTTCCTTCTTCTTTCCTCCCTATCTCTCTCCCTTCTCCTCCTTCATCTCATGCTTCCTCCTCCCCATTCTCCCCGTCTCCCCTATCCCCACACATTCTCTTCCCACTCTTCGGAGACGCAGAGAGCACCAGCCATCGGGTTCTCGGCCACCACCCGTTTTTCCCCGCTCTGCGTGTGTTCAATTATTGCTTTCCGTCATCTTTCTGTTGTTTCGATCTTCCATGGCTTCAAATGACATCGTCCAGATCCTCACTCCATGAAACAATTCGAGGAATGGATTGCGAAGGACGAGCCGAGAAGTCGGAGAGACCGGTGTCCGGGAGAGTTCCCCTGAAGGAAGTCGAGTACGGGAGTGCAAAGTTCTACATGATAGCCGGCATCAAGTGGTTAGTCTTTTAGTTTAATCTTGTGACCTGCTTGTTTTCAATGATCTCATGTCTGACGAGTTCCGTGTCTTGTGATAGATTGGTTTGGCTTCACAACACGAGACTTCTAGAGATCAGAAACTGGGGATTTCAGGACAGTTCACATCGGGAACTCGATAACTCACAACTTCAACCACATCAGAATATCAACGGATGACTTGAAAGAGACGGAGTTCAGTCGGGTGGATCTGGAAGTGTGTGCTCCGAAGTTGTTCCCCGGGAGAAATACTTTCTGGCATCTTTTCGACTATCGGAGGAACATTTTCAGCATTCCGTTTCCTGATTCAGAGCAACAGTGAGTCTTTTGAACTTCTGACAGGTGTTAGAAGTGTGTTGTTACAGAGAGAATCGTAACGTACATCGAACCAAGAAACCGACGGAGGGAACTCTAGAGAAGAAGAAGGGATGTGGCCCATACATCCGTTTTGTGGTTCAACCAAAGAAAAAGTATCCTCCGAAAGTCGACATTTGGACTCTTCGGAATCCAGCGTTTCCATTTGCGGATTTGACGTTGAAAGTGGGAGAAGAGGAGATTTATGTGAATAAGAAAGTGAGTAAAACACTAGAAATTGAAGGAAAGATAACTGGAATCCTGAGTTTTCAGATTCTGAGTGCCACGAGCAGATTTTTCATGTACATTATCGGAAGCAATCGGGTCAAAATGATAGGGAAACCTCACCAACTTCATGTGACGCATGTAAGATTTGAGGACCTGTATGATCTGATTGGATATATTTATCACGATTGGCAGTTTGGTTGTGAGTTTTGTTTGTGCGACAAAGGAAACAACTCATCCTCAATTCCAGTCAAAAAATCGCTCTATCTGCAAGAAATCGCAGAGCAATTCGGAGTTATGATGCATGCAAACAATGCGGAAGACTTTGAGGGACGGACGTCGATGGAATACCTGTCTAGAAGATGTTATGATGGAATCGCGAGAGAATCGAGGTGTTTGTGGCATGAAGTGTACTTCTCGAGTGACGGAGAGACCACGAATACTTCTGTTTTCGAGAAATCGGACAATGAGGAGGAAGAAGAGGAAACAGAGGACAACAATCTTGATGATAATGACGCAGACATGTTGGAGGTGATTGAAACTCTGCTTTTCATCTCTAAATCTATCGATTTCCAGCCGCCCAACTCTCCAATGACTGTCTCTCCAGGTACTTCCATGAGCGCAGAACTTTCTCCATCTCCCGACCCGCTGGATCCTTTACTGGTCAACCGAGACTTCTCCCAGCAGTTTGACAACAATCATGGAGACTTTTTTGATGATGTTAGTCATGAAGACATGCGGTCAGTCAGCTCGCTGATGGGGACAGGGCCACCACAACAACCAGCACCCGCTCTCCCGGATCTTGGCTATGATGGCTACAATCCCTTCCCTCCGAACGATCCGTACTTGATTGAAACTCGACAAGGAACATTCACATTCATGTTCAACATTCACAACACCAGCAGAGGATTGACAAGAGGACACCGAGAAGCAGTGAGCACTTCTTTTGGGCGGTGGGATGTTTATCTATATCGTCGATTTCTCAACAGTGAGGAGTTCTTGTCATTGGGGATTTATGTCAACGAACTGAGTCCCGTGTGCAACTACAACACAGAGGTACGGGTGACCGTGTCCAGTCTGAACATGAAGCCGTTCCGCAAGATTCTCACGAAAATGTTCAGCTACGGTCGCATTTCTCTCGGATACCCAAACTTCATACCTTGGTCTGATGCTTTGAATTGGTCGGAGAATGGCAGTCTGACGGTGACGATGTACGTGATTCTGAAAGTGACAGACATGCCGATGCCCATAATGCATTACGACATGTTCCCCGGACAAAAAGATGTGTTGGTGAAAGTGGAAGACACTGTTTGCCCGGTTTCGAAGGATGTGCTCTGCGATGCTTCTCCGGTTTTGAAACAGATTTTTGATTCTGGATTTGTGCCGATCCGTTCCAGAGTCTATCAGATTCCCGACTTCAGTTATAGGCACTTTATACTCACTCTCGATCTCATTTACAACAGAGTCACAACAATCCGAGGTAAGATAATAGTGTGAAGCTTTTTCAAAATGAATCTTTCAGTGGAAGACATAGAACCACTAATGCAGTTGGCCCACAAGTACAAAATTCAGTTCATGATTGACCAGTTAGGCAGGGAATACGTTGACAAATGCTACATGATTGACCAAGATATGATGAAGTTTGCAATCAAATACAAATCAAAGACGGCTTTTGTGAGTTCAATCAAAACTGTTCCCATTGAAAACGCTCTTCTTTCAGTACGCTCACTACAATCAACAAGAGTTCTTCAAGATTAACCGAGCAGAGCCATTGACAACAAAGTGACATTTCGCAAATCTAGTTCAACACCTTCTCTAGCTTTATTCATTTGTTCTTTCTCAAGATTCCCGTTTGCCACGTTTCCATGTGATTTCCAGGTTGATGTTCATTCCAATGGGTCCTCATAAATTCATTCATTTTGTTAATTTCTTATCAGTTTTACGTGACCTTTCCTAATCTCTTTTATCAGTTCCAACTTGTCAACCCTCCTTCAATCACTTCTCACTAACAATCACAATGGGTTCGGCAGAATTGGATAATTTCGGAATAGAACATAAGGTACGTTGCAGTCGGAGGATCTCGGGGATCACAGGTCCGTCCATTCAGGCAGTCGGGTGGATTCCAACCGAAGAAATCGCAAAAGGAGATGTCAGCATAGTATTCAAAGTGTTGTCCAGTGCCGACGGAAAGACGTTTTGTGCGATGAAAGTGGAGAAGTTGGGAAAGGGCGTCGAGTCGAAGAACATCGAGAAGGACGTGTTGGCGGCATTCCGCGATGATCCGAACTCGCTGCAGCTCGTCGACTACTGCTACGTCGGCAAGTTCCGATGCACCATCATGAGTCTTGCTGGCCCCGATTTCAACTCCATTCGGACCCTTGTCAGTTAAACAATCTCTTACTTCCCCATTCCACGTGGCTTTTCAGATGAACAAGAAGTTCAGTGACTCCACGATGATCCGACTCGCAATCCGCTCCCTCATGGCCATCAAATCGCTCCACGAACACTGCTACCTGCATCGAGACCTCGAGCCACCCAACATCGCCCTGTCGACGGATCCCAACAGTCGCAACGTGTTCCTGGTGGATTTTGGAGCTGCGAGACAGTATGCCAGATGCGAGGGTGGGAAGTGGTTGCTGAGAGCGCCAAGAGACAAGGTTCCGTTCCGGGGTTCCGTCCAGTACTGCTCTCCGAAAATGCATGATTTGGAAGAGGTGGGACGCGTCGACGATCTCTGGTCCTGGCTCTACATCTTCGCCGAAATGCGTGTCTACTTGCCATGGACCGATTCCACTCACGCATGCAAGTTTGCCCCGCGGAAAAGAAATCTGATTGATGAGGTTCTGGAGGAAGATGCGTGAGTTTGCCCTGATTGTCACGTAGACAATTCATACAAAGTTTCAGTTTCCTGAAGACCTTCCTTCCCATCGCCGCTCTTCTGAAGACCTACAAGTACCCAGACCGCCCGGATTACCTGAAAATCTTCGAGATCCTGTCTGCAAAAATGGAAGAGATGGGGGTGAAGTGGATGGATCCGATGGATTACGATCTGATTCTGGAACGGAACTTCCGTTCATCGAAGACGCCGGCTCAAGACGAAAAGATTATTGCGGAGCACGTAGCGACTGCGTTCAGCACTGTGGTGGTTCCCGGAGGACAGCAGTACGTGATGAAGAGACACTCGGACTTCTTCGCAAAAGTCAAAAAGGAGGAGAAAAAGGATAAGAAGACGAAAGAGAGGGAAAAGAAGAAGGTGGGTAAGGGAAATGAATCAAAAAGAATGAGTGCGTTTCAGAAAATGACGAAGGAAGTCACGAAGGAAGTCACGAAGGAGACCACGAAAGAGGTTACGAAAGAAGCGACAAAGGGGAACTCGAAAGAAGTGATTGAGAAGAAAGAGACGGAGAAGTCGATGGATATGCCGAGTAAGAGTGCCGAGATGGCGAGCAAGCAGAAAGTGAACAAGACCGGAAAGAAGGTCATCGCTGTCAAGAAGACCAACACGAAGACGAGTTCGACGAGTTCGGCCAGTCGTCAGAGTTCGACGTCGCCGGGAAAAGAACCCATTCCCATCTCGCTTGCGATTCCCATTGTGCCGACGAAAATAGAGAAGGTCAAGGTGGCGAGCAAGGGACAGAAGGTCAAGATTTAGAGGGTCGAAACGGTTTATTGGGTCTCTTCAATTCAAATAAAGCACTTGTATTTACTGATTCGTCTTGTTTTCTTATTCTTTCTTGAAATTTTGAGGTGGGATGTTAAAAAGTGGAACAGTCCAAGTGAGGGGTGGGTAGCGGAAGTAGAGGAACATGGTCACGGCGCTCGTGATGAGTCCAGCAGTGTTGGCAATCTGAAAAATCTGTTTAGGAACCCATATAACTTGGAATACGAACCACAATGAACTTGTTTCCTGTGAGAATTCCGAAGAGGAACCATTGAGCCATGAGTGCAGCGACAGCGAACTGCATAACTGCCGGGATGTATTCTGTTGTTCCCATTTTCACTGCTCTTCTCTGAGAGTTTCCTTCCATTTTGTTTGGTTTCTTATTAACCCACCAGCTCATAAAGTCTTCCTCCAAGTCCCAGAATCTGTGCTCCAGCTGCCACAGACCCCATTGCACTGTTCACATTTTCTCCTTCATGCGAATCAACATACAAGAAGGCAAGCTTGATAATGGTTGCAGCAGCAATCAGCTGTCCAATCAGGTATCTCTGGAATAGTACATCACAGTGATATCACTTCATTTTTTGCTTTCTTATCAGTGGTTCAACACAGTCCATTGATAACAAAAAGAGTCATAAAGCATAAAAAATATGACAAATTTCAAGTTTTTCACCTACTCTTTTTGGTTGATAATAGGCGAAGGCGGAGATGTAAAAACTGAGGAAAGTGAGGTTGAACGAGTTGATTACAATGTTTGAAGTGTCACCGGTCATGAGTCCATGGCGCAGCCAGAAGGTTTGACTGGAAAGATATGGTTTTTCGGATAGGGTACCGAGCATACTCACATAATCAACGGAGTGACCAGCATGACAGAACTGAATCCATCGGCAGTTCCTCTCTTTCTCCAATTCAAAACAAGATACATTGGAAGAAACAGGAAGGACATGGAGAAGGCTCCGATCCAGACAGTGTAGATTTGGAGGAACATCTTGGAGGAATGATGGGACGGGAACAATGAATGAATCTCTGGCAGCACGAATCCGAAAGTTTCGACACAATTGTGATCAGTCTGAGACAGTTTGAGTAACAGTCATTGGGGGCGGAGACGGAGGAGAGATAAGAAGGAAGATGGGAGACGGAGAGCATTGTTTGTAGTCGGGGGACACAAACCACAAAGGACTAGGCTGAGTGATGAAATCAGCGGTTGATCGGACTGATTTGAAACAGAACTATACGGTGTTGGTGCATACTTTGTAGGAATGGGCGAGCAGTTGTCAATGAAATAATTAGGTTACTGTTGGATCGTAAAAACTAGAAAGATCCGTGGAACTCTTCGCTACAATTGTGGCTCCTGATCCATTGTCTCCGATTCCATTCTATCCAAGGGCTTCATTTTCATGACACATCCAGGTTCTATCTTCTCCATTCCACTACAATCCATCCTCCTCTCCATCTTTCAATCCTCCCCTCTCGTCTATTTCTCTTCTCTCTCTTCTCGCTGTTCTGTCCTTCTTCTCTTTCCACCCTCCAACTCTCTCCTTATTTTTTGGTTTCTTCTTCCATTATTTACCCTGTTTTTGCTGTTTCTCCTTGAATGTAAAAACGAATGGAATGCAGTCAGACTTCGTCAAGTTTATTCAAAAAGTCTGGAGACCTGAATGCTCCGATTACCTTTCAGAAATTCGGATACACTTGGTCAGTCGCACATTTTCCTTTTTCGATTGATTGATAACTGACTTTTAGGCGGATATCCCCTTCATTCAGTGAACGACATGGAGTTCCTGCAATCGACTTGAAGTTGGAATGCATCGGAATCGAGGAGGACGTGTTTCTGTCGGTTTTGATCACTTATCACAATGAGATGAGACCCGGAAAACACAGTTTCTGGCACATTTTCGACCGGCAAAGGAGCACATTCTGTTTTCGGCGCATCGTGACGTGAGTCGGAAATGAATGAAAGAGCTGATTCTCACAACATGAAGTTTCAGGGGTGTTCGACACATTCGAAGTGACGGAGTGACTGTTGCCAGTTTCCCAATTGATCGATTTCTGCGAAAAGATGAACTCGGCGAGAGATACGACTCCGTGGAGCAGAAGAAATGGCCGTTTTATGCACCGGTAACATGGAATGTTCGGGATGATGGGAGAGTTGAAGCAGAAACCGTAAAGACGTGGTAAGTCGATTACTGTGTCTTCAAATTTTAATTCGATTGTTTAGTTACAACCGCTTCGAGTACAGCATTGTCCTGAAGCTCTACGACACTCGTAACTCTCTCCCGGATCGATTCCATCTAACTAAATGGCCAAAATCCAATCGGTTGGCTGTACAGTTACCGTTCTTCGAACCAGTGTGGCCGGAAGTCGAAGATGTAATCCTGAATATGAATGAAGAAGAAGTATCGTCAGGGAACTGCTGGAATCATTGCGATGTTCTTGGGGCTTATTATCATCAGTGGAAGTTTGATGGTTAGTTGGTGGATAAAATTAGCTTCTCATTTTGTATTCAGAACGAAGATTGCTAGAATTGGACCGGATTGCCTGTCGACTAGGCTTTCTCAAGTTTATGGATGGTATTGGATTGGGAGGAGACTTCCAGAAGATGATAGGATCAAGACGAACTGCTGATGTAATCCTGAAATCCAAGAAGACCACGGATTCAGGACGGGTTGATATTCTAAATCATTCGACCCAATGGACAGTTGACAGAATACCAAGAACAGGAGATCCGCCAGTTATGCTGAAAGTTTTCTGTCAAAACAGAAATGTCCAGTGGTATGTCAGATTTCGCTTCCGCTCTCAATTCTCACTTTCAGCACATTAACGGGATTCATGTCAACTTTCCGGGAATCTGAGTATTTCTCCATTGGTGTTGTTCTGGTTGGAGATCTGAATAAGGAATGCGTCTATGACTGCACAATGGAAGTAGTTCTGAAGATGGCGGAAAACTCGAATATACGGACGACAGTCAGGAGACACATGAACTCTGTGCAGAACTCAATGAGGATACCTATTTTCTGCTCGATGCAAGAATTGGAGACTTGTCGGGATGAGAATGACTCGAAACTAGAATTCGAAGTCAGATTCCAAATCCATGAAATTCTCAGTGATGATTTTGGAATCCCGGGCAGCGGAGCCGAACTTCTAGAGATGCCTGGTCACAACGATGTTCAATTGAAACTGGACGGAAAGTGTATTGCCGTCAACAAAACAGTGAGTTCTTGTTATAAATGCATCACAACAAACACAAAGCTTTTCAGTTCCTTGCACACCACGTCGAGTTCTTCCACACCATGTTCTTCAACGAGAACTTTGAAGAGCACAGGAAAGAAGTGATAGAGATGAGTTCAGTGAGCTACGAAGAGATGCTACAGTTCTTGGATGCCCTCTATCATGGAACGAAGGTGTTCAGAAGTGAGTATTTAGTTTATTCACTCAGTCAATCTCTTTTTATTTCAGCTTCTCAGTACTACCATGTCCTTCGAATGTCCGATGAGTGGATCTGTAGAAGTGTGACGGATATTGTGGAGAGGGCAATGATAAACACGAAATGTGCATGTGTGAACAAGAAGAAACTGGCGGAGAAGTTCAAGTTGAAGAGTCTATTGGAGAGTTTGACTGAACTGGGAAACAAGAAACGGGAAATCGGAGAAATCGAATCGGTGGACGAGGAGGATCCGGAAAAAAAGAAGACACGGGTTGATGCGTTTATAGTTTAAAAAGTAGCAAGTATAGAATAAAAACATGATCAATGTGCCTTGACGAACCCGTTTTCTGCTTCATGTTCTCTTCCCTTCACAAAACAGAACCATGTTGCGTGTTTGTAGGCGGGGAGAATCAGAAGGAGGTAGAGGAGGAAGTTGAGACAGACGTGCTTCGTGAATCCCCGACACTTGAAGAACACTGCCATGGGCTGGAATGGAATTAGACGGGTTTTTTTCTGGACAGAACTCACCGGCATGACAACCATCAAAATGATCATAACCATTCGATCGTTATCCGTTTCGATGTACCTCGGAGCATCCAAAACTGTAGCAGACACTGGTACCGCAACCATTGTCACCTCGTCGTTTGGCATTTTGAGACAAAGAATTTATAAAACAACAGACTGCAGTGACAGGAATCAGTAGCAACTGGCAAGTGTCTCTATTTATTCGACACAGCCCTGAGTAATCTTGTATTTGCTATTTGCCTAGTTCAAAATGTTAGTCTTCCATTTCGTTTCTCCACCCCAGTCGCAATTTCAAAGATGAAAGAGAACAGTTTACGGTTTTTTGATTACACGAGCACAAAACACAAACTGAAGTAACTGGGAAAGTGCAAGGCCTCTTGAAGAGCATTCGGTTTTTTCTCGATCAGGTGCCACGAAATCAGCCGGCAAACCGCACTCGTCAGCTTTTGGAAAATCTGAACATATCCCAAAAGATCTAGAAGAATAAGACATCCTCAGGAACATCATTGAAACAGAGCAACTCTTCAATGTTTGTTTGATGTTGACATTCCTGCAAACAAAGGAACCAACAAGAGTCCAGGGGACTAGAAATCAGAGAAACAAGTGAACATCAGCGCCCAAGTTCGGAAGGAAGATGTTGAATCCGTTGAAACTTCAAATATCATGCAATTATCAAATTTTGCATGAATTTCGCAAGGAAAAAGCCAAGAATTTTCAAAATCGTTGCGAGACCAATGCACTGCAAACGACATGCTCCTGTAAGATTACGGTAGGTGTCTGGTTGAATTTTCGATTTCGATTTCTCAGTTTTTGCTCATTTTTCTTGTTTTCAGGACAAAAAAACGCTTTTTTTTCTGATTTTTCAGGTAAATAAATTCAAATGGTCTCTCTCAACAACAACAATTCCGACTTTTACCAAACAAACTCCACTGTTCGATACTTCTACGTGAGGCACAATGGAGTTCTGGCCGATCCAGTAGTTTTCGAAAACTTTGGAGTTCAATGGTAAGTTCTCTTGCAAAATTTCAAATTTTAAAATAGCTCGTTTCTTTAAGAATTTTTCCAGGCAGTTGTCGGTACAGAAATCGATCATCGGCGATGGAGACGTCGACTTGAAGCTGATGTGTCTCGGTCTGAAAACCGGTCAGAAGTTCTACGTCTCGTTCATCACCACCCTCTTCAGTTCTCTGGAAGCGGGAATTTGTAGCTGGCGCCACGACTTCAACGTCGATCGACACACCGTTTTCATGCGCAATATTCAAGGGTGAGTCCTCAATCCTGCAAAATGTTTTGAGTGACGCCGACTGTTTCAGTGAACCACTCGTTTTTGGAGAACCAACTCCTTTGTCGAAATTCAATAATCAAGTTGAAGTGCAGTTCACGAGCGGAGTATTCCACAAACACGAGCTTCCGATGCCCGTTATCGTCTGGCCACGTACGACTTTCGAGGCGAAGTACAAGAATCGGGACATCAAATTGAACAAAGAAGTGAGTTGAGGCCTCAGAAATCCCCAATTCATTCTTTGATTTGCAGTATTTCCTCCACTTTTGGCCAGAGTTCGAGAAGTTCATGAAAGAATGTCTGCAAGAGATGTCCAAGGGCGAATTCGAGATGCTCTACGAAATCCTAGGAGTCGCGTGCCATAATTGGAGATGCAACAGTAAGCCTTCCTATGAAAATCTCATAAAACTACTAATTCAGCGCAACAGTTCGAAACGCTGAACGAATTCGCCAAGGAGATCGGCTTTGTTCAGTTCAGAACAGCTTCTGGACGAGACGACGACGAAGAGGAAGTGCCGATGAAGCGATCGAAAGATCAATGAGAGTTGCGAAACAAATTGTATTATGCAGATACTCAAGAAAATTTTATTAACACAAGTCTCATCAATAAATATTCATCTAGTTGGTTCTTGACTCAAATGATTTCCTCTTGAAGGACAGTCAATTCAGAGTACACCGAGTTGACCGAGGAATGCCTTCGCGGCCTAGGATCCGACAATGACGACCGCAGGAGTCTCCAGTGCTCCCAGAACGCGGTTATCGACATTTTCCACGAAGCTTCACAATTCTAAAGCTTTTCTCAATAGAATCCTTCATAAAAAAGAAAATACTTTATGTCTCGAAAAAATAATTTGGAAACTTCTACGAATACCATTTCCCCCTCTGCCTCTCACTAGAACATTCAGTGTTTTCATGAAAATCCTCTTCAAATTCCCCTTTCCCTCCGATTCCATGAAAACCTCCGTTCACTAGTCGAATCTTCGATTCCAGGATGTCAATCCGGCCGATGATGCCGGAATCTTCATCGAGTCCTCCTGTGTTTTTCCCGGGTTGTACAGGTCAACACTCGAAAGATCCGTTTACTCTCAGCATGTTCCAAAAGGATTATCAGCTGTCGCCACCGAGAACAATCACTGAAGATGGCGTGATCTGGTGAGAGTTTCATCTTCGGATAGTCATTCTAGTTCATAACAAACAGAGTCGGGCTAAAATACAGTTCTTGAATGGATCTGTTTTAGGAGTATCGAACCGATGATAGACCACACACCCGACCGACATGTCCTCGACATTTATATCAGAATGAACAATGCGCCGAATGATGGTGGTGCCATTTACACGAGATTCTCTCTCCAACAACCAGGAAACGTCAGACACTACTTCGAGCACTGCTTTGATTCACAGAGAAACACGTTCCAGTTCAAACGCGCTTTGACGTAAGATTCCATGAAGAAGGATAAGAGAAGAGAATTCAAGAAATTTTCAGAGTACCAACAATCAAAAAAGCCGATGGTACAACTGCACCATTCTACTCGCATCGTCTCTTCTTGAGAACGAAAGATCATGACGAGCCTATTTATATGTGCGAGAGTATGAGCAAACGTCTTGATTGGCTGCCGAGAGTCCCTTACACATTCGATCACAAGTTGGAGTTTCCATATGCAGTGAACATGAACAATGGGGTTTTGGAGAACTATCTGCACAATACAGTGTGAGTATTCCTCTTGTCAACGTTTGTTTGAATGTTGCTGATTCAGGGAGAAAGGAATGAACACATTCGTCTACTTATTCTATATTGACTACCAGAAATACGTGCCGAAAGCGCCGGCGATTGACTCGATCTGCTGGCCGAAACCGACATTGACAGGAAATTATCTTGGCGGAAAGTCCATCTCACTAGACGAGTTCCATTTTTCCAAAATGTGGCCAAACTTCCGGATGTTTATGAAAAATTTCGACCTGCTGAAACCAGCTGACGTTGACGATATGCTCGATGCGATGGGGTATTACTATCACATGTGGGTGTTTGGAAGTATGTGGCTTTTCAGTTTTCCCAGAACATTCCAAATTTTCAGACACTCGAGCAGCACAGTTGACTGTAACTGCGGAGAGATTTGGATTCTACGACTTCCCGCAGAACTTGTTGTCTTCGGGACACGTCGAGTGCTACAAATCATCCCAACGAGCCGTTCTTATCATTCACGATCAACACCCATTGAGTGTAAGTTCTCAAGTTGTCACTTCTTGTCTTCCACAGTCAAATTTTCCAGACAAGATACACACTTGTACATAAAACATGTCCTGCAGTCACGAAGAACTTCTATGCTCCCATGATTTACAACGAAGAAGATTCAGAAGTGGGTCCGATTCGTCGTCGCTTTATTGTCAACGGATTCATGTGGGCAGTGAGCATGGAAAAGAAGAGATACAATTTCGTGGAGTACCTTTCGGTCAGTTGTTTGGTCAACGGACCCTACGATCTTGGCGAACATTTATGCTGGAAGATCGAGATTAGTCCGAATGTCAAGAACCCGAAGTATCTGAAGAAACGGTCGCACTATCGTGTTTTGGACACAGTTCAACGGACGATCTGTTTCCCAACATGCTACTTATTTGAAGACGTTGTCAAGGAGATGGGGGCTGGAGGACCGTTCCAATTCAAAGTCACAGTTTCCATGATTTCTATAAAAGACTACGAGATAGAGAAGGTTGCTGGAGGAAATCCGGTTAACGGTGTTATCGATTACACAATCATGTGCAGTGATGGAGTGAAAGTACCTGTTAATAGAGATGTGTGTTTCAAAGTTTCCTTCATTATAATATTCCAATCCTTCAGTTTGTACTAGAAACATGTGAGCTATTCCCGAAAGATCACGGTGCCCAGTTAGAGATTGACGAGAAGTCCACTGACGTTATGCACTTCTTGGATCACCTCTATCACGGATCAAAACTTTATACTGGTAAGAAAATCTTACATTGCAAATGACAATGCGTTCTTATTCAGATGACACTTGGAGTGGAGTACTGGGTGTAGCTTGGGAGATCTCTTGTCAGTCTGTGCTAGATGCATTGGAACGAGCCGCGATTCGAAGTGGAAAGAACGCAGACTACTACGAGGGGTATAACGAACTCCAGATTGCAAAGGTCAAGGTGAGTTAGAGAGACTTGGACGGATAAAGCATTTTGTCATTGCAGTTCTACCGCGACTACTACACAGTTTTCGGTATCGCCCCGATAGATGAGTTCTTGAAAAAATTCCCCGAACCACCTGTAGAATTGTTCGACAATGAAATCAAAGAATCTGCTAACAACTACATTTAGTCAACCGATCTCCTGCATCTCCTTTACCATTTCACCCAGTTTCTCCTTATCTCTTCTGTCCCGTTGTCTCGTTTCCCGTTTCATATTGAGATACAAATCCAGATGCTTTATTGCCAATCCTCGATATCGTCGACTCTTTCGATCCCTTGCCCAACCCGACTCTTTTCCGTTTCACCCTCTTTTTTGTACCACGTCTTTTCTCTTCTATTTTTTGAGTTTCAGAATGGGAAAACATGCACTTCAATTGTCGTTTTGATTATTTACAGTCGCCTTCTTCTTTCTAACATGTCATGTGAAAATAATAAGTTCAATGAAACAGTTTTGGAGTATAGCATTGTGTTCAGCGCATAGAATCGTTCAGAAATATTAGAAAATCTATTAATTGGGACCTGGTCAGCAACACAATACAACCTAAAGGGGTCACTCGGTAGTAGAGGAAAAAGGTTTGGCTGGTTGTTCTAGACAATGAGTGCACGTCACGATCTTTGCAGCATTGTTCTGAATGATACCACAAGACTCATTAGTTCTGTTTTCTCATGGTAACAAGAAAACAAACTGGAAAGGAAAAAAATTATACACTTTTCATAGCCGTCGCGTGTACTGAAACCACATTCAGACTGTCGGGTCTACATCTAAAACAGGGAATCAATTCCAAAGTGGTAGCTCGGTATTGTGCACACATTCCGTAACAGATCAGACAGTGAATTGTCGCATTGAAAGAGAAAACGAGGTGGAAAAGAGAAGCGGAGTAGTTGATGATTTTTCTAAAACGTTGAGAAACGAATACAAATCAAAAGATGATTTCGAAACTCACGAGTATCCAATTGTGGTGCCAACAATAGAATCTAAAAGACTACCGATTCCAATTGGGACAATAGCGAAGAGAAAAGACATTGTCATGTAGAGCACAAGTTTTGTTGATCTCCCGGTGCTGAACGATATGGGATAAAACTTCAAGTGAACAGCGGATACCCCATGTTCAAACTAGATCGGACGCTAGTCTTCTTGTATTTTCGGACCTCCAAAACCAAAATAATCGTTGCAATTGGAAGAATAACACATGGGATCAGCTCACTTATCAACCCATCCAAGAACTGATGGGCTTCAATCACGGATCGTTCACTGAACCATCCGTTGCTCCCTTGATAGTAACGAACTCTACTGATGTTCTCAAAGAAACCGCACTTCTCCGGTCGAATCCAAGTGTTGTAAGGGAGAATAGTGGTCCGCAAGTAGAAAAATATAGAGAGAGGAGTACAGAATATGAAGACAACGATGATGGAGAGCCATCCGAAACAAGGATTAGCTAGTTTGGAAATCCTGAAATCATGGAGACTTTCGGGATTGTGTTAGGAAGCAGTACGTGTGACTCAGTGGGTTTTTGATGACAACAGTTCTGATAACAGTCATAGAGACTCCCAGCCAAACAGAGACTCTTCTTGAGAATACAGACAACGTGAGGCTCAGACGATCAATGAAGATTTCAAAGTAGGAGGCTGGGATAACACTGAAAACAGTACTGAGAGATGAAGTAACATCTCCTTTTTCCAGACCATTCTGGTTCAATTCCATCAAACTTCCATAGAACATAAAAGTCGTAAGATGTGATTTCAAAGCTTCCAATGAGAATGAGCAGGTCTGAAATGGCGATTCCCAAGAGGAGAATGTTTGTTGAAGAGGTTCTCATTGACTTTCTAGTGAGAATTATGATGTGGAAAGTGTTGGAAGGGATTCCGATGACGGATAGAAAAAAGGCCACGTACAGTTCCTTCTCGTAGATAGAACTGAACGAACGAATATGGTACGGTAGCTGGATTAAGGACTCACTCAAAAGATTGATATATTTTGAGCCAGAAGTTTCTGGTGGTGTTATCAGGGAACAAGTAGATGTCGTAGTCTTCGTCAGTCATGCTTCGGAAACAAATAGCACATATTACATTGGTTCTTTCAGATGAAAAATGTTGATGTGCAGAGCTACAAGAACAGAGAACACAGCTGGGAAGGAAAGCACGAATGAAACCAGTATAGAATGGATTTCGACGAAAAGAATTGCATGGAAAAGTACTTGTTGATTGAAAAAAGGAGTTCTCAAAAACAGATTACGTTGATCTGGTGTGGAGAACAAAAAAACATTTGGAAATAGTGCAGAAAGTAAATTTTATTAGGGTACAAGTTGCAGAAAAATAAGAGGCCTATTGGTGTGATCCAGTACTCTCGCCGACTGCCCGCACAGCAACCAGATTGTTGCTGTGCCTTGGAGAGATCTGAATGAGTGAGGAATTGTTTTGGTGCAGAACAGAGAAGTTCCACGCACTCTTATCCTAAACAGACCGAATGTAGCCTCGCGGTATTGACTTGACATGAAGAAACAGATGAGACAGTGGATTATGGCGTTGAAGGACAGTATGAGGCGAAGGAGGGAGGACATGTACAACAGAATCTTTCTGTTCAACAGTAGGTTTTGTTTTGTTTTCTAACTACAAAAATCCTTACGAGTAACCGGGAGTGTCCCCTACAATTGAATCAAGAAGACTGACAGCACCTAATGGAATCGTTGCGAAGAGAAAGGTAATAGTCATGAATAGAACCAACTTTGACGATCTTTCCCTCTTCTGACTGAAACAAACAATTCAAAACAGTTGTTCCAATATGAACTGTGAATACTTGTTAGCATTACTATTCGATCCAACTTTCTTCTTGCCGTGTCTTCTAACTTCCAACACCAATAGAATCGTGGCTATTGGAAGGATGATACACGGAAGGAACTGCCCGACGACAGTGTCTAACAGTTGCTGTGTCTCTACCACAGCTCTCTCACTAAACCATCCGTTGTCTTCTTTGTAGTAACGAATATCGGTGTAGTTTTCCGGGAATCCACACTTTGCAGGGGGTGTCCAAGTGGTATAGGGGAGGATTGTGGTGCGGAGGTAGATAAAAATGGAGAATGGGATGCAGAAGATGACAACGGAGATGTTGATGAGCCATCCGAAACCTGGAGTTGATAGTTTGGAAGCCCTGAGTGTAGACAGTGGTTTTGAGATCTTGATCAAGAGCTTACGAGTTGTTCAGAGGATTTTTAATGATAACGGTCCGGAGAACTGCTAAAGAGACACCGAGGCAAACAGATACTCTTCGAGACAAGGTGGACGAGAAAATGAGAATGTCGTTGAACTGCAGTTCATATAATGGTTGTGGAGGAACACTGAAAGGATCACGACGGTTGATGGGAAACAGTTACTAACCCACCACTTTGAATCGATCTTCCTCGGGAACCACTTGATCATCAGATCTCTTACTGAAGGTTGTAGAATAGTGAGGAGGATGGAGAAGTCAAAGAGGCTGATCCCCAGGAGAAGAATGTTGGTGGAAGAGCTTCTCATGGACTTTCTGGAGAGAATTATCATGTGGAGAATGTTGGAAGGGAGCCCGATGACTGCGAGGATGAAACCAAAGTAGAGCTGCGTCTGGTAGATGGATCTTGAAAATGATTAGATTCAATATGGAACTGCAATCAACAACTTACAGTAGAGTAACGTACACACTCACCCAGAAACTTCTGGTCTCTTCGTCAGGGAACAGATAGGTATCGTAGTCTTTACCTGTCATTTTTCAGATAATGAATGATCAGAAACTCGTTACCTTAGGGAGGGTCTCGTAGTTAATCAAACGGAAAACATAGAGTTCCTATTCGTAGAACGTATACGAGGATGTTGAGGAGGAGACGACAACAAAAACAATGACACAGGGAGACTAATCTCGAGTTTGGGGGAGCGGAGCGGAAGGATTTGGTTCTTGATAAAAGGAGGAGGTCAGAAAACATTTAGAGATCACACATTCTTCCCAGCATTCAACATTTATGTTAGACACTTTTCTCCGCAATAGACCGCACAATCGTCACGTTCCGGGTAACGTTTGTCCGGGTCTTCTGAAAAGTTACGCAATGCATCTAACTATTCATTGAATAACCCACCTTGCATCCAAACAACTCCTTTGCTGTATTCCTGTACTCGATAGACATAAAAAAGCAAATGAAACAGTGAACGATTGCATTGAAGGATAAGAATAGACGGAAAATGGAGGATAGGAAGTTGAGGATTGCTCTGAAAGCTTTTGAAATTATGCGTATCGGAATCGGCAACTTACGAGAATCCAGGTGCATCCCCGAGAAAAGAAATGACCAGGTCAGATATGCTAAGTGGTCCTATTGCAAAGAAAAAGGAGATGGTCATGAACAAGACAAGTTTTGTGGATCTGCCGCTTCGAGAGCTGAACTGGAACTTTAAAAGCCACATGTGGACAACACACTCACCTTGCTATGTTTCCGATCTGTCGTTTATTCTGTTTTCTCACTTCCAGAATTAACAAAACAGTAGCAATGGGTAGAATGATACAGGGTATAAGTTCCCCGATGAGTCCGCTCAAAAACTCCTCGAATTCGATGACGGATCTTTCATCGAACCATCCGTTGTTGGTCAGAATGTACTCGGTCTCAGTTCGATCCGCCGCGTACCCGCAACTTCCAGGAGGTGCCCATGATTTGTATGGAACGACTGTGTATCGAAGGAAAACAAGAATGGAAAGTGGAGAGCAGAAGAGTAAGATGAGAAAGTTGGAGAGCCATCCGAAACGTGGGAGGGATAATTGAGAGATTCTGAAAGGAGAAGAGTGCTTGAAGTTTCTAATGGAGAACCGACGCAGGGTTCATTGGGTTTTTGATAATAACTGTTCTGAGAACAGCGAGGGAGACTCCCAGCCAGATGGAAGTTCTCCGGGAGAGATCCGACAGGGACATGCAGAAGTAGTCGAGATGCGTTGCGAAGTACGTTTCTGGAACATAACTGAAAAAGAAACAAATAGCTAAATCAGGTTTTTTGCCACTCTCTACCACTTTGAATCTATATTTCTGCGCTGCCAATACTCCAAAAAACTTCTAGAGGCGGTTTCAAGGATCGTGAAGAGAATGATAATATCACAGATGGCAATGCCCAGAAGGACAATGTTTGTTGAAGAAGTTCTCATTGTTTTTCGGGAAAGAATTAGCATGTGTAAGAGGTTGGTCGGTATCCCGATCAAAGCCAGGGTAAACCCAAAGTATAGCTCAGTGCTGTAGAAATCACTGAAAGAACAGTAGGTTGGTTCATCTTGAAGATAGGGAGAAGGAAATCACTTGAAAAACTTCCAAACGTTTAGCCAGAATCCTCTAGTTGATTCGTCAGGGAATAGATGAGCCTCGTAGTCTTCACTTTTCATGATTTGATGCTCACTAACATTGTTCATTGTTATTAGGACGAATACAGAAACAGAAAGTGAAATGAGAAGTTAAAAAAAGAGAGTGTTCTTGACTGCTTCTTTGAAGCGTGAAGTTTGACAATGGCGAGCTTATCCAACAGAAAAACGAAAACAAGGAAATTAGTGATTTCTTCTTTGAGACAGCTCATGATTGGAGGTGTGGGACACACATAATTCGCTGCGTAACAACGAGGTGTTCGTTTCCTGGAACGAGTTATTTTGAAGGTACGTAATCCCACACACTTTACTCATTCCTTCTGCTCTTCTTCTTGGTAGTGCCGGAAATGGAGGCCTGTTATCTGGTTTTGTTTGCTTTTGATTGAACCAAAGAGACAGTATGATTTCGTGACTTCTAAAACATTAATGGTTATCCATGTATCTTCAACAAAGTGACCTTGCAACTAAACAGCTCTTTTGCTGTTTCTCTATACTCAATGGATAAGAAGAAACAAATAAAACAGTGAATGATAGCATTGAAAGAGAAGAACATGCGGAGAATTGAGGTTAGGAAGTGAAGAGTCATTCTGAAAAGAAGTTTGCAACTGGATCAAACGGCATCTAAACCCGCCTGATACCAGAAGGCTCGGTGAGAAAAGAAAGCGCCAAGTCGGTGATACTAACAAGGGAAGTGTTTGAGGTCACCACGTTGCAATCGGCTCAAATTTGGTACACTGGTAGAAATAGGTCCAAATAGATGGTTCCCAAGTGGATTTTTACGGGATAAGCTTTTTGGGCTTCTTCTATGCAAAAAACTGTAGAGGCGTTTTTGAGATGCGAAAAAGGTACGTATGGAAAGCTGAGAGCGCGAGGATCTCAAATATGTAATCAAATCCAGCAAATTCCACATTTTCTGGAAAAATGGTACAAAAAGCTACGGTTTTTTGCACGAAACGCGGAAAAATGACCGCGCGCACCTATTATCCCGTAAAAATCCACTTGGGAACCATCTATTTGGACCTATTTCTACCAGTGTACCAAATTTGAGCCGATTGCAACGTGGTGACCTCAAACACTTCCCTTGTAAGTGGACCAATTGCAAAGAGAAAGGAGATGGTGATGAACAAAACGAGCTTTGTCGATCTGCTGCTCCGAGCACTTGTTGTACTTCTAATCGGTTTCTTTTTCTGTTTTCTCACTTCCAGAATCAACAAAACTGTAGAAATCGGAAGGATGACACAAGGAATGAGTTCGCCGACGAGTCCAGCTAGGAAGTCCTGAGCTTGGATAACAGATCTTTCGGCAAACCATCCATTCTCCATCATTCTGTACTCGATCACACTGATGTTCTCAGAGTATCCGCAACTTTCTGGTGGGATCCATGTCTCGTATTCAACAGGGATGTAACGTAGGAGCATAAGAATAGAAAGAGGAGAGCAGAAAAGCAAAACGAGAGAGTTGTAAATCCATCCGAAGCGGGGGCTGGAGAGGTGAGCTATTCTGAAAAGCCGGAAGTGTATAAGATCCCTTTCTATTCTTACATGTTACTCATTGGGTTCTTGACAATCACTGTTCTCAGAACAGCTAGTGAAACTCCCAACCAAATGGAAGTTCTGCGAATAAGATTCGACCAGCACAACCAGAAATTGTCAAGCTGCATTTCAAAAGACGATTGCGGGACAATACTGCGAAAAGAATAGTATGCTATTTATCAAATCATGTTACCATTCAGGATAATCATAGTATGGTTGAGAAAACGCCAAAAACATTCGAGTAGACGTTGCAACATAGTTGGCGAAGGTGATAATGTCGCAGATCGCAATGCCCAGGAGGACAATGTTGGTCGAGGATGTTCTCATTGTCTTTCGGGAGAGAATTATCATGTGAAACAAGTTGGTGGGCACTCCTATGACTGCTAAAACAAGACCAACGTAGAGTTCCGTGTCGTAGATATGACTGAAAGAGGCGAGACTATCTGGCATCAGACAAAAATTGCTTACATGAGGAATGTCCAAACTGTCATCAAGAACCCTCTTGTTCCTTTTTTAGGAAAAAGTTCCGCTTCGTAATCTTCTGTAGTCATTTTCTAAGTTCTTTTAGGCTTGTCAGTTTCGAATACAGTTGCAACAGGAATCAAACAAAAAAGGGGTTTTCCAAATGTTAGAGTATGCCCACTGACAAGATTTGTGGACCGCTGATTTATTAAAAAACAAATACAAAGAAATTAGAAAATTCTTCGAGACAGCTTTTCAAGGGTGTGGGACACAAAACTTTACACAGAATGAAGTTATTTTAGAGAGAGAGAGTCACATACACTTTACTCATTTCCTTCGTAGTTTATCTTCTCGCTATTGCTGACAGTTGAAGACTGTCATCCAGCTCTCTTTGTTGTTGAACGAACCAATGTCACGGTATGATTACCATTGATCCTGGATTTCTGAAACTTTCAAGATTATCCATATTCTCTCCAAAAATTCACCTTGCATCCAAACAACGCCTTTGCTGTGTTTCTATACTCTGTGGATAAGAAGAAACAAATGAAACAATGAATAATAGCATTTAAAGATACAAAAAGACGGAAAATTGAAGATATATAGTTGAGGATTGATCTAAAAACATATGTAATCGAATGAGACGGGACAGGTGCATAACTTACGAGAATCCAGGAGCATCAGCGAGAAAAGAAATTGACAGGTCAGAGATACTGAGCGGGCAGATTGCAAAGAGGAAGGAGATGGTCATGAATAAGACAAGTTTTGTGGATCTGCCATTTCGAGAGCTGAACGGGGGAAACTTTGTGATACATTGACGAAACGATAACTCACCGAGTCGCCCTTTCTATTTGCTTTTTACGCTGTTTTCTGACTTCCAGGACCAATAAGATCGTGGAAATTGGAAGAATAACACATGGAATGAGTTCTCCGACGAGTCCACTCAAGAAGTCTTCGAAATCAGTAACGGATCTCTTATTGAACCATCCGTTTTCCTCCAAGGTGAACTCTGTCTCCGTGCGATTCTCCAAGAAACCACAACTTTCCGGAGGAATCCATGTTTTTAAGGGGACGACTGTGAACCGGAGGAAATTGAGAATGGACAGAGGGGAACAGAAGAGCAGAATGAGGAAGTTGGAGAGCCATCCGAAACGTGGGAGGGATAGTTTGGAAATCCTGGATGGACAAAAGATTATGGATATTTGTGGTTAGGTCTTACACACGGCTCAATGGGTTCTTAACAATCACTGTTCTAAGGACAGCCAGGGAAACTCCAAGCCAGATGGAAGTTCTACGGGAGAGTGGGGACAGGGACATGAAGACTTCGTCAAATTGAACCATGAAATAAGATTTTGGAAGGAGACTGGAAACATGATAGTTTGATTGTTTAGATGCTCTTGAGTTGTTTTACCATTCTCGATCTATATTTGATTGCGAATCATCCAAAAGCATTTGAGCAATCATTCGAAAAATAGAAGCGAGTATTATAGTGTCGCAGATGGCAATGCCCAGGAGGACAATGTTAGTTGAAGAGGTTCTCATAGTCTTTCGGGAGAGAATGAGCATGTGCAACAGGTTAGTGGGTATTCCAATGATTGCAAGGGCAAAACCAAAATACAGTTCAACCTCGTAGAAGTCACTGGAATAGAGGAGTTTAATAAGAGTGTGATAGAAGATAACGAACTTGAAAAAGTATAATACTTTCATCCAAAATCCTCTGTTTGTTTCATTGGGAAACATGTAAGCATCGTAGTCTTTATCCTCCATGTTAAATTGGTGGAGGCTGAAGCCGTTTGATCCTAGTTTGTTCAAAAACACAAAACACCAGGAAATTAGAATTTTCTGGGCTACAGCTCTCGATAATTACGGATGTGGGAAACGAGAAGAACTGCCTAACAATAAAGTGTTCGTTCCACGAATTAAGTTATTTCGAAGAGAGTCTCACACAAATTATCTTATAAGCTTCAAGATTCGATGATTACACGTAACGTAACGTTATAAAAGAGTAGTTTATTTGATAATGTTTCATGCTCCAATAGGAACTTCTGGCAACCTGCCACAGACGTATCCTCTCATTGAAATCCCCGTCGTTCCGTTCGAGTTGCATCTGAATATCAACCGTTTCTCATCAGTAAAACCATGCCTACGTTCTATCATCGGCATTCCCATTTCCTAGATTTACGTAGTCCCAATTGGGATATGACTCTTGATTCCTAATCCACAGCTGAATACAATTCTGCCATTGTGTGCCATCCCCTCTGTCGGGTCGATTTGGATCCCAAGTGTAACCAGCGTAGTTTGTCAAGTGAATGTCAGTGAAGGTGAATTGCTGAATATCACAGAATGCAAGGGTCCCTTAACAAAAATGTTACCTGCATGTTGGATCCAGTGCAATACGGGATGCTCTGCCAGCCAGTCGAGGAACACTCTGGCTTCCGTACACCGGCAACCCACCAACCACCAAACTCTGGGTAACCAGCTCCGAGAAGAGTCAGGGCTTGGCCTGAAGAGCAGCACACAATTCGCTTTGGTGAACTGATTTCCTTTTCTCATTAACTTACTCGCCACAAAATCCCTCTCCTCAATGGTTTCAAGTCCGCTAAGCAGAGCCTTCTGACTTTCACAAAGGGGGCCCACTTCAGAGTATACATAGTGATCAGTGGGTCCTCCAAATACCTGAAAACCCGAAAAATTTTCATTCAGAGTTGGTGGAGAAACCTTTATGCACCAAAAAGTGATTGGGCGAGCGAATGTGGTCCAACCAACAGGGCAAGACAGGAGTGCTGGAAAGAGATATTGGATTTGGAGGACTGGTTAGGTAATGAGAGTACCTGTGTAATTGAAAACCCACTGATCACTCAGTTCATAACTTATTTCATAAGTGTAATTGGCTATGGAAGTGGAGGCAGTTCCCTGGAAGTTAATCAAGTCGATTCCGCCTATCTTCTCACTTTCATACATAAACAGTTTCATTCCCAAAAGTCGGTGGGTTATCTCCAATCGGACAGTTCTCCTGATAGTTCCCTGTCACTTTGAAAGCCACTAACAGACCATTTGAAGAGTTGAGTTTCTTGACTTCCCATACTTTGCCAACAGTGTAAACAGCGCAGCTTACAGGACTCACTGGAGAATGAGCTAGCTAAAAATGATTTGGCAACTGGAAGGGCTGAAGACTCTTCTCACCACACAACTCTCTAACTGATAGCAATGGACAACACAATCATCCCAGGAACTGGTTACAAAGGATTGGACTGTTGAGTAATTGGTCGGTTTCCCCCAAGTGACAATCATAGAGTTCGAGGAAACAAACGACAAGAGTTCAATAAGAACGAATATGGAAAACATATCGGGAAAATATGAAAATCGGGAGAAACAAATGAACAAATGAGCGACCAGCGGGTAGTCCCGTGCTCTCATCAATTGTTCATTTTTCGGAAGCTTTCAGGCTACATTCGGGAAAAGTTCATCGAGACAAAGGTGCTGTGATGTTTTATTTCTCGTCTACACGTGTTTATGGCGGTAAGAAGTCGAAAAATACAAAAAGGGAAGTATGCTCTCGCGTTGTACTAGTTACATAGAGAGTATCATGGTATATGTACAGTTAGACATTGGTGTCATGATGAGTTGGCTCTTTGTGTTGAGAACTCGTAGTCATCTGATGGTCACTTGCCATCAGGTCTCCTCTTCTCAACTGGACTCTTCCGAATCCTCCTCCGTAAATGTCGGTGTTGGATTTCATGAAAGTGGCAAGGGATCGGACCGTAAAGTTGTTCAGCATCTCGTTTGTGTTTTCCTTCTGAAACATGTTCATTTTCCTTGTTCCCTGAATGCTGCCCACCTCCACAGCAACTCTCTCCTCAACACTGAGAGCTCTCTGGAACTCTGGAGCCTTCGGACGGATCGGTTTGTCGACCGTCGGTTCGGTGCACTGTACAATTCCCTCAAGTTTGTTTTCGATGAGTGTCAGGACACCTGTAATTGAATGTTGTCATGAGTTTCACAGGATCCCGAACCGAAAATTAAGTTCTCGATGGCGATAAAAGTGTTCCTGTTGACGACCTTGGTGAGTGCCATTCCAAAGAAGAACATGATCGAAATGATGGGCGAGAACTGGGATCAGCGTTTTTGGGTTTTGATCTTCAACCATTTCACCTACGGTTGCATTGTTCGGCATGATGTCACCCAGTCCGATGGTGCTGAGCGAGATGAAGGAGAAGTAGAAACAGAGGAAGGCAGACATTCCGCTCCCCGGTTCATCTCCACTCAGTTCATCGAAAAAGTGGATGAAGATGGTGCAAAATGCGAGATATGCTGCAAGGAGGAGCAGACAGGCTTTGATTGGGATACGGATGATCTCATTCTCATCTACATGTCGGTCACCGTTGAGTTCTCTGTAACAACCTTCCGGGTCCAGAATCCATGTTTCCAATTCTTACCGGTATCTCTGGATCAAGTGAGCATACAACTTTGTTAACTTCACCAAGAAGAACTGTCCTAAATCTCGGAGAGCCACCAAAGTCACCGGAACAAAGATGAACCCGTAAACACATACAAGGATCTGTCCCAAGGTAGACTCCGGAGCAATAGAGCCGTAACCAGTGGTTGTGTACACATTCATACTGAAAAAGAAGGCACTCTCAAAAGTCCACTTCCAGTGATCCTCGTCCTCCAACTTGTAGTATGTGCTGCCCTTGTACTGTCCCTCCAACTTCATCAGTGTCACATAGGCTTCCTGCAAACTGATTTTCGGTCTCCACCCTGGCATACGTCACTCACTCGAATATAAATCTTCATCTCTGACTCGGTGGTCGTTGTGTTGATGTCGTTGACGGTCTCTGTGATATTCTCGGCGATTGAGTGCAGCAATTCTTCCAGTTTCGTCACGTGGTCCATTGTGGTCTAGATGGGGAACATGACTCCGGCTCAGCTTTTGTGCTTTACCTGTCTCTCATTACGGCTCTCAATTGTCCAAAACATGAATGCCCCTAGAATAGTGTACGAAAGAACCATGAGAGCCACACAAATGTGTCGGAGTCCAATTCGTTTTCTGTTGAAAGCAAACCAGTACATAGACCTGTCAAAGTGCCTTGTGATTGGAACCACAGGCTCCCCAACAGCCCCGGGACTGCTCAGAATGCTTATTCCATCCCTGCTCCGTCTCGGTTTCATCCGTTGCTGCATCCGATTGATTGAGTCCTGGTTCCTGTCTCTCCCGTGAACTGTATGTGCATTCCGTTCATAGTATCTCTCCACAGCTTCATCATTGGACAGTCTCGTGGCAGAGCTGCTTCTCTTAATCGGCAGATGCTTCATCGACGGTTCAACCCGTGGCTTCTTCGGTTCATGTTTCGGTTCATGCTTTGTTTCAGGGTCAGCAAGTCTCTCCGTCTTATGACTTGTCTCTTGTTCTCTAAAAATTGCAAATGATTGATGATGACACTTATTGAAGTTGTCAAGATTTGAAGAACGGGAACGAACTTGATCGGTTTTTCGTTATCCGTGTCCACTGACCCAGTTCCAGACTCGTCATCATCCTCGTTGATCCCTGTAACACATTGATTCTCTCCCACTTCTTCCCCTTCTGTTTACCTTCTAGAACCCTCGCCGTCTTCCCCGGATTGCCACTCTGAACATGGTCTGATTAGCCGAACAAACCTTATAAATCCACTCACTTGGTTGGTCATTTAACGCCTCGAACAGGAACAAATGCGCGAAAATGATGTCAGTGATACGGGAAAGAGAGAATGGAGAAGTGGAAACGAAAAGAATCGAGAAAAAGAGACTATCAGAGTGATATCATCGGTTTCATAAAACTTTTTATCGCCTCTCTCGTCTAATCCTTCCCCTCTCATGGTTGAAATAACAAGTGAAAGGAGGCGACCGAAGGGCAAAATGTGTCCCACGGAAGATCAGAGAATTCGTGAAGATCAGTTCCAATTCCTGATGGTTTCCAGGAAGTGACTCACGGCTTTTGGGCCTTTGTCAGAATGTTCTCTGCAATAATAACAAGCACATCGCAAGGTACTTTTGTTATTGTTCCGACCGGAAGACCATCCAATCAGTTACCATGAGTTACCGAGCCTGCCAAACAACTCTTCTGTTTCCATCCATTCACAGTCTTCATTTGCTCCATCAACATGTTCAAAACTGCCCTGGGATACTTCTTCCTCCAGCTCTCCGTCGTTGGACTGGTAATCAACTTCCTGGTACTGATAACTCTAATTCGACTGATGAAGAAGTCCGACAAGCACTCGGTCCACTTGATTTCCATATTCATCATGGTCAACGACATTATCAGTTTGATTTTCGACCTTTGTTACTTCTCTCCTTCGGTTATTTCAAGTGTAAGTGTCATAAATCTGACAGGCATCAACACTTTCTTTGCATACGAGGAGGGGGGACTAGGTCACACAAAAAAAACGCTTCGGCTATAAATTGTGTCCCACGAAATATTTCTAGGCAAAGGAAAACAAGTTCCTTGTGGGTCGAAAAGCTTGTATTCATTTGGTTACGGTTGATAGGTTTTATTGATTCGAAAACCACTAGGGGATTAGAACGGTAGCTAGTTGTGTGCCTTGTCAACAATCTGCACAGTAATGAGAATGCCAAATAGGAAGGGACTATAAAAGTCATTTCCTCCAAAACAACGTTTCCTGCACTTCCAGAACTACCTCGTCTCGGACCGTCTCGATTCTCCGGCCGTAAAGTTAATTGCGAGTGTCGACTTATTCACCTGGCACATGACCAACTTCCTCTTGTTTATTATGGTTCTCAACCGTCTTGTTCTGGTCGTTTTCAATGTGGAAAACTTTTTTACAAAAACAAAAGTCTACATTTACATGGTTTTTGCAATTGTGGGTTCTGTTGCAAAGATTGCAATCGATTTGCTAGTTTTACCATGTTGTCTGTGAGTAACGGTCATGAAGGAACAAGAGTTAGTATTGACTTTGTAATTTTTGAGGTATCTATTGGATTGGCAACGTTTTGGATACACTCCTCTGAAACCGGAGAATCAAAAGAAACTGGTAGATCTGTCAAATTTGGTCATTGAAGCTTCATTTTTCGGGATAGTTATCATTTTATACCTCGTGGTTGGAAAAGGCTCTGAATCTGTTGAAAATTTATTCTCCAGATCTTCATATCAATCCACAAATCTCATAAAAGTGTTGAACAGTCCGCCGACTCCAAGTTCCATCAGAAAATCCGTGCTCGAGAGCGTTCCTACTCTGTCCAATTCGCCTACATCTCCGTGTTCTTCATGTTCAGTTACTCCTCGTTCCGTCTGCTTCCATATGTTTTTGGAGAAAACTGCACAGATTGTCATGTTATTGTTCCTGTTTCCTATGCAATCAGTTGCACTGCCAACGCTTCCATCTATATCAGTTTGGCTCAAGAGGTTTGATCCAAATTCATGTTGAAACCTGAATTTTGTTTCAGGTCCGCCATGAGCTCTTCAAGAAGATCTTCAAGAACAACTCGGTCGAGTCGAATTACGAAAATGGAGCTCCGGTTCCACCAGGACTAAACCCGGAACAACTCCAACAGATTTTCTGATTATCGAGTGTTTCCTGTCTGTGTTGACTCTAAGAATCAGATTTGTGTAGACGACGGAAATTAGAAAACCCCTTTTCCTCATCTTTTCCATCTTGTACAAAATGCATAAACACTGTTGAACGTTTCTGTTATCGGTAATGTTTGGTGTGTAACCGATACCAATCTGTAGCTACCGTAAACTGTAGAATACGAATTTTAAAATGTTCAACATGAATCGAAAAGGCGCGTAGATCTATTCCAAAATTTTATAAGATCTTCAGAGACCAACAAAAAGACCATGGAGAATTTGGGTTGCCCTCCTGGAAGACATAGAAACAGACAGCAAGCAACCCACGGAGATCGGTATCGTTTTGAGTGGACACTTTGGAGCGTTGTCCGGAGATCATAGCATTTTGGGTGGTATCTTTCCGCCAGTGAAACGTGTACCGTTTTGTTTCCACAGACAGTGATAGTTATCCGAGGTAAAGAGTGTCAACAGATGCGGACCAACTTCTTCACACCAGATCGGTCTCTGATCGTACACTCTCTTCACTCTCCTCACAATTGCTTCCAACAACTTCTCTTCATACTTTGAATCAAGTCTGCTTTTGTAGAAATCCAAATGAGCATGCCACGTTTTCGATAGACTCGGCAAAGTTGTCCTGAAGTGTCTGGAATAGGCCATGTTTCGTGACGCTGACATCACGCGGACTCCCGGGTACTGTCCCCAAGTGAAATGGTAGAACATGCCCTCCGTCTTATCTGGCCGCAACAATCCCTTCATCTCTGCGAAACTTCTTGACGCCGAATTGTTGTAGTTCAGGAAGAGTAGCTGGTCTTTGAGGTCGTCCCGCCCAGTGTACTCTTTTGGGAGTTCCCTTGTTCTTTGAACTCGAATACTCGAGAAACTGATCTCTCCAATATCAGCTGGAACTGTTTGAAGGAAAGAATGAAGTGGCATTCGGAGCATGACAAGTCTCTCGTCGATGTCTACGTTGAGAACCCATCTGGAATGTTGCCGGGCACGGAACAGACAATCCTGAAACATTTTGAGTAGGCCTTAGAATCCTTAGAGACACATACAGTCTCCTGCATCATGTGGAACATCCAATCCATTGTCTTGTACTCATTCTGGATCACAGTCACTTCTGCCCTCCCGATTTGCTCATAGTCATCCAACAACCGTCTTGTGTAGTCGTTCACGCTTTTTAAGATTGTAAAATAGAAATACTCAATCCCCTAGAACCAATACTCTAGTGTTCAGGTAACTAAAAAGTGTATACCATGAGAATGTGATGTTCAGTTGTCTCCACAATCTCCATCCATCTGCTCTCGTCTCCATAGAGCGGGCCAACACAAACTGACACATCATGGACTGGTTCTAGAAAAGAAAAACGTTGCGCTAATACTCCAATGAATGTTACTTTCATAAGCCCTGAATGTTATGGGAACTGGGTCAACCACAACCTCGTTTTCCGTGTCTGTCAACCCCATGAACTTTGCTCCAGCTCTCCGAGCACAGTAAGCAGAGCTGACTGGAAACATGTGGGTTGCGAAGGCAGAGCCAGGAAGTTCCTGTCGGTTGCAGTCAAAGTATCGGCAGAAAACTGGTTTTCTAGAAATAAGACGTTAACAGGCTGATAAGAATGGTACTCACTCACCCATATCGGTTCTGTGTCGCAGTTGTCACAACTATATCTTGATCATACACAAAGGCAGCAACAGGACGCAGAGCTCCGTACTCGAGATTGCCCTGAAAATGAATAGAATAAAGTATACAAAGAAACCAACTCACCCATCGTGCAATGTTACTCTCCCTCCACTGAGTCCGAAGTTCATAGAAGGAAAAAGTAGATGTTGTGATGTTGTTCCATGGCTCTATCTCACACTGTGGTTTGAAGGTCTCAATGGATACAGTGTGTATCCTGATGTTACTGTCGATGGGTTGTCTTTCAACTGGTTTTTCATAACTTGTTGTTTTAGAACGCTCGAGTAGAAAGTAGTTTGCAATGAGCACTGCAATGGCCAACAAAACAAGCAACACTTTAGTTGTTTCGCCTCTGAAAAAAGTATTGGGTCAGAAAAAGAAGAGGAAAGAAAGGAGAACCTGTGCGCCTGGGCCATACTATCGAGTGCCGACGGAACAAATCGAGGCTGACGATCATTATGTATCGCCATTTTTTGGGAGCAAGAACAGGATCGGGCGGGAGATCGACTAGACAATGGTTCGAGGCGGCAGATGCTATCTGGAACAGGTGAGGAACAAGAGTCTGGAAATTGCAGATATCACTCATAGAGCTTTGTAGAACTTCTTGTTGTGTAACTTGAACTGAAAACAGTAAGGATTAACTTTCCAATCTCCAGTTCCCAGTTTCTTCTTAAATTTCCCCAACTTTTCCCCCGATCCTGATCTTCACAGGTGATGCCGATCTTCCCGCTCTTTCTCTCCGGAGGGCTTTTGCCAATCCGGTTCTTATTTACAAAAAGTGACAATACAAAACGGTCTCTATGTTCCGCAAGGAGATCTTTCCATTCCTAAAATGACAATCTTGATCAGGTATTCATTTTTCCATTCTTCATTTATTTTCTAGCCAGCGGAAACTATGCTTTTCAGGAGGAACTCCAAGAAATTACTCTCCTGGTTTTTATTTGTTGTATTCTTTGTTGTTCTATTCGGCCTTTTGAGGTCCTACCGTCGAGTTTCTGTTCAGGAACTTCCTTTGTATGTACATGTAGATACCGTAGCCTCCGCAGAAGATTACGCGCCGACTTGTGAAGTAGAGTCATGGAATCAGTTGACGATGGATGGAGTGCCAAATGAGGCACTGAGAAAGAGTTGGATAGCAATTGAAGCTGGAAGCTGGGTGAGAAAACATTCCAAAAAACTTTATGATCAGTTTGAATTCAGGGCAACATCTATTGGAGTGACCTCCGAGTTGTCTCAGCTTTCGTTTACAAAGAGGAGATTGTGGTGACAACGACAACTCAAAACCGATATGGGTACAATCATAGAATCTGTGACGCGTACTTTGAATCTTGATTCAGAAAGCCAATCTACTGTCGGTACTTTGATTGTAATCGCGTGGAGATTCCCAATTCGACATTCGAGTCCGTTGTGTTTCCGATGAGTTCTGCGTACTGTGCAAGGAGAGCTGGGGCAAAGTTTATGGGATTGACGGACACGGAGGAGGGGGAGGCTCTCGACCCTGTTCCCATCACGTTCAGAGCATATGATAGTGAGCAATGTAAATAGGAATATCTGAACGTAATGACTTTATAGAACCAGTCCACGACGTGTCAGTTTGTGTTGGTCCGATTTATGGAGACGAGAGTAGGTGGTTGGAGATTGTGGAGACGACTGAACATCACATGCTCATGGTACCCAACTTTACAAGACGCTATTACTGGAACATTGTTTAGGGCATTCGTTTCTTCTATTTCACAATTCTGAATGAGATGGATTCCTACACTAGACGATTGCTGGACGAGTATCAGAGGTTGGGAAGAGCTGAAGTGACAGTCATCCAGAGTGAGTATAAGACGATGGATTGGATGTTTCATATGATGCAGGTTACGGTATGTTCCTGATGACTCATAGGTTCTCTGAGAACTTTACTTCAGGACTGCTTCTTCCGTTCCCGTCATCATTCAAAATGGATTTTGAACGTGGACATTGACGAAAGAATCGTCATGACAAAGATGCCCCTTCCAATTTTCCTTCAAACAATCCCCGATGATGTCGGGGAAATCAGTTTCTCAACTCACAAAATCCAGAGAAACGATGCCCTCCCAACGCAATACGTGGACAGAACAACCCTGGAGAAGGAGCTTCTGTTCCTGAACTATCATACGACATCCGAAATAATGTACATTGGAATGAAGGGATTGGTGCGGCCAGATAAGACAGAGGCAATGTTCTACCACTGGACGTGGGCACAGTACCCCGGTGTCCGAGTCATGTCGGCGTCGCGCAAGATCGGATACGTCAAGCACTACAGAACAACGCTTCCAGGCTTGGTACAGAACTGGATTCATCACGGACTGAAATTCCGTACTACAAAACTAGATATGAAGTTTGAGGAGAAGCTTCTGAAAGCGATTGTGAGGAGGGTGAAGAGAGTGTATGATCAGAGACCGACGTGGTGTGAAGAAGTGACTCCACATCTGCTGACCATATTCTCGAATGATAACTATCACTGTCTTTGGCAACAAAACGGGACACGATATACTGGTGGAAGGAAAGATTGATCTTTTGTTATTTTCTACTTTAAAGAATTCTAATAAAGCGATAACGATCTCTATCGGGGGCCCGTTGTGTGTTTCGCTGCGCTAGGGGGACACCTGAATTTGAAGTGATGTTACAACCGAAGAACCGTTTTAGGTTGAGATTTTTGCAAAGCAAAGTCAGTTCTTTCACGTAGGCATTTTGGTTGGATTGAGTAAGGAGATGCAGATGTTTCAGATAATGCCGGAATTCGAGAAGCATGAAGCATTCGAAAACTACGTGGTTGATATCTTTGCTGTCAGAGGTTTGTAATCTTGGCGCCATGAACCGAAAACAGAAACTAATCAGCTCCAATAACTGAAAACTCTGTTCCCTCCTCCTCAAACCTTCCGTTTCCATGAGAACGAATAAGAACGTCCTTGTCGGATGATCATCTGTTGTTTGATTTTCAATATTTGAATCGCAAGATTACCATCTCCCCGGCCCGTTGGCTGTCTACCCATCAACCGACCGGAGGCTTCTATGAAACTATAGGACAACTCTTGAAAGACTTCCTCCTCCGAGAAATCTTCGCGGAGATCCGAAGTGTGATACTGACATCTGCACCCGTTTTCTTGTTTCATAGGTGTGGTTTGTGGTGTACGCGACGCGTCGACGTGTTCTTGGTCAAAATAAGTTCACGATCAAAAACTATTCGTGTGAATACTTACAGCTTTTCAGATCCACATATTCTGCACATGCAAGTGGAGGGGTCAGGGAACAAGTTACAGATTTACATTTCTCTCATCGGAATGACAGCTTTCAGAAATGGCTTCAGCAATCTGCACAGCATTGACTGAACCTGTACAGAGCTCTCCGTTCTCATGTCAGTATGAAGTAGTGCAAGGCTTTCAGTCACGACTCTCAGGCTCTTTCTATCCCCGAAACTCGAAAAATCGCTCCTAGATTTGTGTGAGAACTATAATCTCGCCGACGCATCTTTCCGAAGTTCCTAAGAGACAATCGAAATCGAGGACACCTACGAACTTCTCAATCTAGCAACGATTCTCGTGTGGCCGCTTGATTTCGATCCGCACCCGCCGCCCAAATTTCCATTCGTGATCCGTGACTTCAAGATGTTTATCGAAAGAAGAGGACGGGAAAGATCAGGAAAACGGAATTCTGGATTCGCAGTCGGCCAGCAGAACTCTGTTATCCTGAATTTTCAACGCCTCCCCCGTTCCTGTATAAAAGGGGAATCCGAGCTGGCCCTACGGCTTCTCTCCTTAAATTACTGTCACCCAATAACCTTGACTTTTCGGTACTCCCGTTTCCACCGTAGTCTTAATCTTGTCAGATCTCGATGAAGAATAAAAAGTCTTCTAAAAACGTGCGAACAATCCACGGCGTTTTTTCAGATTCTGCAGGGGAGATCAAGAAATTTCTGAATAAAAGGAGGCAGTCCGGGTCGAGATCTTCAACACATTTCTCTATCTGAAGCACTTCATTTGTCTAGTTTTCGAAAATGAAGTTCCTTGAAACTGGTGAGTCTAGAAATACCTCTTCTTTCCTTCCGAATGAACAACATAACTTTCAGCCGATTCCAAAACTTTGATTTGTCGAGTATGCGACATCACCATCAACGTCCGCCCGCACTTCGGTTCCATGACGTGTCTTGCATGTGCCTCGTTCTTCCGTAGAACTGTTTCCTTGAGCATTCAATATGTTTGCAAGCATCATAACGAATGTCCGGTTTCTCATGGTAGCTACCGTATCCACAACTTTTGTAACAATCCTATTTTTCAGCGGTGAGAAGTGGATGCCGAGCATGTCGTTTTCAAGGTTGTGAGAGAGCCGGAATGAATAAAGGATGTGAGTGAAGAAAGTAACTGATCATAGAATCAATCATAACGTTTCAGTGGTTCGAGGAAAGCGAGACATCAACAAAGTCCCGAAATACGTTAGAGAATCAATTAACAGAGGAGATGATACCGTTGTAAGAGGTAAGTTATCTTCCGATGCTTTGAAAAAGAACACTGAACTTCTTTCAGATTACACAACTTCAACATTCGAAACTCTCCACGGCTATCAATCGAAGAAAGACGATTCTGATCTTGAATCTGAAAACTCCTCGGTGAAATCAGAGAACGAAGAATTCTTCACAATCCTGAATGTATCTTCGGAGCAATTGATGCAGTATTACCTTGAAATCAACGACAAACCGGCTGTGGAACTAGGAGGAATCCGAATTGATAACCTGATCAAACTGAAAAGGAGTACTGATCAGTTTGCAGCAGTCGTGTGTCAGAACTGTCCGGGAACGGATCTATTGGATAGGGAAGACCTGGGAACTCTGTTTCGATACTGCTCTTTTGCTACTCTCTGGATGGATTCTCTCTATTCGGAAATTTTGTCCTGTGGGTCTCTGAAGGTATGTAATTTTGAAAAAAATAACTATAAGAAAGAAACAACTTCAGATCCACAACTCAAACTACAACCTCTCAACCGACTCCGTTGATTTTGAATGTGAAACTGATAAACTGTCAAAGTAAGTTATCCTTCCCCTTCTCGGCTCCATAATCTTCTATATTTCAGCCTCCTCAACACAGCAGTCTCCCATTTCCGCCAGACAGTCGGTCAAACTCTTTGCCATCTCAAACTCGACGAGTTCGAGTACGCAGTCCTCAAGTCTTTCTGTATCTGGAAACTGGGGATTGTGGATTTCAGTTTGACACTGAAAATAGTCGCCCAAGAGCAGTATCTTGGCATGACACTCGCTCTTACAGATTACTACAAGGTAAACAAAAAGAGGAAAGGTTCAAAGTACACTGTTATGTTTCAGACAAGAAAAGATATGGGACAGTTCGAAATCGCGATGCGAATCGCCGATTTGACACTTTTATTGGGTCCGATCTTTGTAAGTTTCAAATAATGATCAGCATGAGTAGAAGAAACAAGTTTTGATTTTAGAATAGCTATCGAGAGATGTTGAAACTGGAAGAGAACCTCCAGGAAGTCTTCGAACTGGGGAATGTTTAACTTGTCGATCTCACACCGTACGAATTAACTCACAGATTGTGAAGATTTGACTCGGTTTTTCTAGAAATGTAGATGTTGTTATTGTAGTTTGATATAATAATCAATAAATGTACCTGTGCTAAGTGCAGAGTAGTTCTGACTGTGTTTCGATACTGGGTAGACATGGCAAGACAAATGAAGAAATGAGAAGTAGAGTTGGCATCCAGAAGAAGGAAGAAGATGTCCATGACACAAGATATCTCGGCGCTGAAACCCAGAATAGACATAGAAGACAGTTCTTTCAGCATACATTAGCACAGGGTCCTGAATGTTCGCTTGAATAACATAGAGCATCCCCAATGGAAACTCGGCAATGAAGAAGGTGACAGTGAGGTAGGTAACCAGTTTGGTGGTTCTGTCTCCTCGAGATTTGTCGGGAATCGTTAGTGACAGTTTCTTTCGGTTTTCTTTGGCCTTGCGGAGTTCTTTGATGAGAAAGAAAGTGATGATTGGGAAGAGGAGACATGGGAGAACCTGCAAGGAACGGAGGTAATCAATAACCACAATAGATTTTCTGATATTTCTTGTGTATGATCACATGTTGCCCGAAACTCACTCGAGAAACCACCGAATCAAACGAAACCAACAATTTGAACAGAAAGTTGTTATTTGCAGCAAACAACGGGATGGAGACCAATTTGTAAGTGGGTATTATCGTTCCTTCGACATATTCAACACATCTGGTAACAGAACAATAAAGCATACAAAAAAAGAAGAAAGTTACCCCTCGCGAACCACACATGTCCCGTTTTGTACTATCTCTTGCCGAACCAAATGCAGAACTGTGAATGTAGAACTGAGAATTGAAGTGAGGACGAAGACGACCACTCCAAATAGCGGGGCAGTGTAGGTCTTTACTCTGAAATAAAAAAAGTTATTCTGGATGGCCACCGCTGTAGTCTAACCGTTTGCTAGCACTTTTTCTCACCACAACCGCTCGTATCAAAGCCATGAAGAAAGTGAGCCATGTGGAAGTTCTTCTCGCTTCGTAACGAAGTCCCAAAGCGAGGAGAGTGATGAAAATACGATTAGGAGTAGGGGGTAGAGAACTGAAATCTAGCAATCAACCATATGGTGGAAAGAAAAAAAAACTTGCCAACTCTGCATCCTTCTGTCAATTTCCTGAACCCCTGGAACAAGTAGCACATAAATATCACACAAAGCAATTCCGATCAGAATGACATTTATTGAAGTGGTTCTCATGGATTTTTGGGTTAGGATTATCAGGTGGAATATGTTTATGAAGAAGCCAAAAGTTGAGATGATGTATTCGTAGTCCATGAACATCTCGAAGAAGCAAAGTGACAGCAATCTCCGATCGAGTAAGAGGGGGTAAACAGAAAAAACATAACAGCGGACACCCGCCGACGGTAGGTGCTTATTACATCACGGGGGACGTTGAGTCAAGCTGTCTGTGAAAATAGGGTTCTCAGAAGATTTGATAATCGGTTGGAAGTTGTGAGTCAAGTGGGAGAATGGAGAAGTCGAAAATCAAATGGGTGACACACTGATCACGCTCGGAGCGTTGCTCTGAAATAACAATAGTGTCGGTCGGAAAGTTATAGCGATACATACCTTGTTCACTTTTATAGATTTCATTCCGCAACACAAAACACTCTTGGCAGTTTTGCGGTACTGCGTGGATAACCCAAGACAAATAAGAATGTGGGTGGAGGTGTTTATGGCAAGCATGAAACGGAAGAGAGCTTGAAAATGAATGAAGATTTCTCTGAAAAATGATTCAATTTCCTTTGAAATTGTCAACTGTTCCCTTTCACCTTATTCCAATAGACAACGGCACAAAGCTATTCACAGCGCCGAGGATTCCGAGAGGAAACTCAAAAAAGAAGAATGTGACTGTCAAATAAAGAATCAATCTGGTAGTCTTCCCAGAGCTGTTCCTATCTTTTCTATTTGACACTTTTCGACTGTTCTTGTCAGCTTTCCTCACTTCTATCACCAACAAAAAAGTTACTATTGGGAACAGAACACATGGAATCAGCTGAAATTACCAATTAGAAGACATTCGTTTCGTGCGATTGTGATTTACTTTGGAGACTGTGCCGTCGATAAAGTCAAAAGCACGAAGAAGAAAATTGTTGTTATCTTGGAAGAGTTTTGAGAGGCTCATGACATATAGAGTCTCATTTTGATTGCATCCTCCGATATATCCACTAGTGGTGATTGCGTATTGACAAAAGTTTAGTAACGATATCGGGAAGCTGATAAAAAACACAATCAGAACACAATAAGATCCTGATTTCAGTCTGGACAATTGCTCAAATGTTGGGTTTAGTGGATTACGGACCACTAGAGTTCGGATGAGAGCAATGCTGAAACTGAGCCATGTGGAGCATCTCCGTGTGAAGGATTGAATAGAGAACATCAGAATAGTGACTTGAACAGACAGGTATGAAGAGGCGAGTGGGCAGTCGTACAAGTTGACTATCATAGTTTCAATTTTGTTTTTGATTGAAACTGATAAAGAGAAGATATCGACGAGGGCGACGGCAGCCATTAGGAGGTTGATGGAAGAGGTTCGCATTGACTTTCGGGTGAGAACAATCAAATGGAAAATGTTGAGCAAGATACAAATGCAGGACACTTGTGGTTCGTATCTCACAAGGTTTCGAACGATTGGACTGAACGAGAACTATGGTGTTGGTAGAAAAGAAAAACTCACATGAAAGCGTCTGAAAAATGACAAAGAAACTGTTGGGTTGCATTACTGAATCCTTTGAAATCAATCTCCACATACTTACAAGCGGACATGATTTCCTACAACTTCATATGAACAGAACAATGGACGGACCGAGAAGAAGAGAAGAGGTGCTCCAAATTCAATTGTCACTTTGGTGTTCTGTACCAAAGGAAGGCAAAGATCTTTCAAGGCCAAGTGAACTGGTACTCTCGGTACTCCCCTTGTGCATTGATGTAAAGTGTCTGATTGCTTTTCTCTTTTTTGTAGAAACTAATCTCGCCTAAAGTCCCTTTGCATGCTGGTTTTGATCTAGTGTTTTAGTGGTTTGAGCTTTTGAGTAACTCGGAAATCACTTTGCTTTAGGTAATCCCATTTGCACCTCCAATCATTACTTTGCTACCACTTCCTTTTTCAGCAGACAATCATCAAAGCTCCGATACAGCTTGAAGCAGCATGACGTTAAGTTAATAATCAACACATACTAGTACTACACCTCCTAACTAATCGGCGGAAGCAGAGACCAGGTGTGAACCCGTTGGATCCAAGTCACTGGATCTTTGGAAGAAGCGGAAGTGTGCAGAAAAACTGATTGGTTTTCTGGTTTTTATTCAGTTGCAAATGAGAAAATAATACAATTTGCATATATCATTCAAGTATTATGAAAATCGAGACGAATCAAGAATCAAACAGCTCTTCGCGGACTGCTCGGTGGGGCAATAGATGACAGCGATTTTCCTTTCTGAGACATTTCCATTGGGATGAAACTGGATTTGTGGGACATTGACTGAAAGAAAATGCTTTTACTAGATTTTCTTCCTTCACTCACCATTTTATCTTTATACCCAAACATTCTCCTTATCGTATTCCGATATCTACAGGAAAATAATAGACAGAACATCATACGGGAAGAGGAGTTCAGGGCCCATACCCACTTCATTGTGATTTGAGCAAAGTTCACTTTTTCACTGAAACAATAGTTTTTCTGATTATAAAAATAGGAAAAACCCACTAGTCCCTTCCAAAAATAATCTCGATGACAAACATTCCAGAATAGGCAAATTGAATGAAAAACGCGAGAAGCGAGATGACATTCACTAGTTTCGTGGTTTGTTCGTTTCGCAGTTGGTGCGGACTCAGCTTGAAGATGTCGTTTTTGCGACGAATGTTTACAGATTTTTGGATTTCCATGGATAGAAATACAATGAGAATGAGCAAGAATACACATGGAACCATGTGGGAGAAGAAGCCGTCGGTGACGAAGAAGAGTTTGGCGAAGATCCCGTTTCCAAATGCATACAGGTCGGAAAGAGTCAGGGAATACTGCGTTAGAGGCTCGGAGATTACAATCGAGTCACATCTGAAAATGTTCTGAAATAAGAAGTGACTCTATAGCTTGCTCACCCAGACTTTGGCTTCCAAGGCCCCACATCCTGGATCTGATCTTTGAAATAATGCATGAGGGACATGACAAAGCTGACAATAAAAAGGAAGAATGTGAGTAACCAGCCGAAACCGGGAGCAGAGAGCATTTGGAATCGATTGTCTGGCAGGTTACGGAGCACGAGAACACGTATCAAGGCGAGAGTTACGGTGAGGAAAGTGGAGAGTCGGAAGGCATTGTCGGATAGGGAGAGGAGGATGCGATCGAAGTAGATGTGTAGAATAGAGGAGGGCAAGGCGCTGAAATTAAATGTAAGCTACGAATGGAGAGATGGATTTACCACAACATAGAACTCTCAATGACTTCTTCAAACTTGAGTTTCAGAACAATAAGTAGAGAATACATTTCAGAAACACAAATGGCTATGAGAACAATGTAAATAGAAGACGTTCTCATGTATCTTCTGGAGAGAACAATCAAATGGAATATGTTGATTATGAAACTAAACAAACAGATCATGTATTCATGCTCCGAAAGGAACAAGAACAAGTTGGTGGCTCTGAACGAGGGAAACATTTTGAATGACCGAGGTGCAGAGTCCACTTACTTCGCGGCGGGGTTTGATGTCATTCCTGCTCGGATTCCAGCAAGACGGCAATCACGGAGAATGGAGAGAAAAAAGGAGAGAAATTGGATTTGGTCACGGCTCACTGGGGCAGGGAATGGAATGCTGCGGTGAGCTGAAATGTGGCAATTCCAGGAAAGTGAGTAGTAACATTCGTAGGACTCGGTTCAATTAGAGTCTGATCGGTGAACACGTTGTTCTGGGTAATCGGTGATGGCGTAAAGTTCCTTGAAGAGAGATCTGTGGCAGCGGAACTAAAAAATGGATGAAAGAAAAAATAATGTTTAGTAGTAATTCCAAAAAAAGAAGAAGAGCGTTAGACACATCTTTCTTTTTATTTTAATTGGATTTCTGTGTAATTATTTACGCCCTCTGGCACTTTTTATAATGGTCTGCATCCCAAAAAACAACAACTCGGATCTTCGTTCTTTGCACGAAATGAGGCAGTTGGGAACGCGCAGGAAATCTGAAGTCATCAGAAGCTACTTGCTCTCCATCAATACAAGTAACAAGTGCATTTGATTCTCGCACCCAGGTTTTACCAAGGAACCTCAATCAGAAGTGTAATCGAACTCTCCAAAACACAAAGTCAGTCTTCATTCATTATCTTTCCCAATAAAACAAGTATCAATTAGATATACTGCGCCCCTGGAGCATGAGCAGTGACTTTCGAAAACAGCCATAGACGACGGATGAGGACGTATTTGAGCATGTTCACTGAAATTGGCACGTGGATTATGATGAAATCGGCACTTACCTCCGACCAAAAGAGCAAGACCAGCCTCGAGAAGATATCCAGCTATCATTCCGGATATAAAGTGAGATTCAGGAGACGTTGCATTCTGAGGGTACGAGAGAGAACTGTTCCCGACTCCAGAAGCAGTGTAACTCGTGAAGCAAACGGGCCAGATTAGGAATTGAACAGCAACAATGACCAGGTTGACAACAACAAATCTGAGAGCCCATCGGAGTGCAGGCTCATTGTTTTGAGCAGCTCCAAAAAGAATAAGAATGTTCAGAATGACGAAAAGAAACTGAGGAACCCGAGAAAATCAGTTATCTGTTGTGATAAGGAAGGCAATTCCTCTCATGACGGAGAGAACAGCGAAGAAGGAAACAAGAGGACGGGCGGGGATGCAGAGGAACTTTGGAGTGTCCAGGTTGACGGGATGGGATTCCATTTTGGAAAGAAAACGTTTATAGAAGTGAGGTGAGTAGAAAAATAACTGGAAATTTGTTGAATAAACACACAGACTGTGAGTGAAAGAAGGTTGACTATTTATCTGTGTTTTCAATGAGGAACATGTTCGGATTAGTCAGCAATGACTCAGGGTTCACGGACTACACAAGCATTTTGTGGCTGAATGTGTCGAACTAAAAGATCGCTGACAATGTTGCAAACCACATCGAAAGAAGTGTCTTGTGAGAATTTAGAATAACTCGATAACCCCAACACTGCACCCACTCTTCTCCACATCACCCGACCACTTTTGGCTAGATTCTGGCTGAACATTCCTGTCATTTCAGTCACAAACCATGTGCCAGTACGACGACTCTTTCCTCGAGTCTCAAGATTTTACCAAAACAATTCTGCATCCATTGGTGATTGCCGAAGTTCCGATGCATCTTCTCGGAGGGTACATTTTGATCTTCAAAACTCCCGCAAAGATGTCTTCTATCAAATGGAGCATGTTTGCTTTGCATGCTTGGTGAGCTATTTTTTCTCTTCGTTATTGGATATTTTGATTCAGGAGTTCTCTTCTCGACATTCACATCACTTCCATCACAACTCCTGTGTTTTATTTCCCATTCACAGCTGGCCGAATAATAGGTCTTGTTTCTATTTTGGATGTGTACAAGCCACTAAGACTTTATATGATGACCGCTATCTTAGCTGGTATTTCAAGTTTATTTTTGTTGGTAAAACTGTATTCCAGGAACCGTGACATCAATCGTGGGTCTCTTCGAGAACAGATACAACGCCTTGAAATTCCAAAACAAAATCTCGGATAACTGGCAAATGGTGCATCTTTTGTTAAATTATCTGATGGCATTTACATTCATGGTACCATCCTTGTTGATTGTGCCAGACCAAGCAATGGCTATTGCCTCTGTTAGAAAACAGTTACCCTGCGTACCATCAAAAGTTTTCGATGACCCCGAGTTCTTCGTGATGTCAATGGACACCAGACTAATGACCTACTCAACTGCCGCTCTTTCTGTCATATTCTGCACTCAAATCTTCTTTTTCTTTTTCCGAATCCTTCGATTTCTCTCCAACAAGGAAAATGTCTCAGAGAACACGTACAAGATCCAGCGGAAGTTCTACGCAGCACTAAGCATTCAGTTGGCCATCCCTCTAATCTTCCTGCTAACTCCAGTTCTTTACATGATCTTTGCTTTCATGGCCGGTTATTTCAACCAGATTCTCAACAACCTGCTCTTTGTGATGGTTGCACTTCACGGACTTGTCTCCACCTGCGTCATGCTCTCTGTCCATGCTCCTTATCGAGAATCCGTCCGGAAGTTGATTTGTTTCTGGAGGAAAGATAAGCATTGTCCAACCAAGAGAATGTCCATTGTTGTTTCTTTATGAACTTCTGATTCAATGTGTGACCAAATGTTCTTTGAGTCCCTCTTTCTCGTTAATAACACCAATTACTTCCTTGATCTGTCTTTTCGTGAACTCAAAAACTCATAAATAACCGCTGACAACCCAATAAAAAAATCAGTTTTTGATCTGCTTCCACCCTCGAATTACATGCCCCGACGTCTCGGAGTCTACCCTGAATGTAATGTAATCAAGGCCTTCACCTACTTCTACACGGGACAACAACTGAGATTCTCTTCTTGATTTCTGGAGCTACGTGCTCAAAGGGAAACAAAATGTGTTCATTTGGTGGTGGTTTCATGGAAGATCACGAGTTTACTCCTACAGTCCTTCATCCATTAGCTATCATTGAAGTCCCTACTCATATTTTGGGAGCTTACATTGTCATTTACAAAACGCCCTTGAAAATGTCGTCTATCAAATGGAGCATGGTTATCTTACACTTTTGGTAAGTATTCAAACGTTTCTTTTGAATAAATACCGCCAAAATTTTGCAGGAGTGCTTTTCTCGACGTTCTAATCAGTGTCATCTCCACTCCATACATCATTCTCCCTGTTCCAGCTGGTATTTTCTCTGGTCTCTTGGCTTATTTTGATTTAAACAAGCCGTTCCGAATGTACATTTACATTTCTTCTATGACAGGTATGTTCTTCCTCTTTTTCGGCGTGTATTTCATCAAGCTTTCAGCTACCGTGATTGCTATCCTTGGTCTCTTTGAAAACCGTCACAATGCTTTGAACTATGAAAACCAAAAGTCAAGAAAGTTACGGATACTGTATCTTCTTTTGAATTATCTTCTAGCCTTCACCTTTCTGATCCCTTGTTTACTTGCCGTTCCCGAGCAGTCAAAGGCTATTTCGGAAGTCAGAAAGTTACTTCCTTGTCTACCACCTGAAGTTTTCGACGACCCTGACTTCTTTGTTCTCACCACGGACCACCGCCTGCTTTCTTACTCAACTGCCCTTATATCAGTTGTTTGCACTTCTCAAATCTTCTATTTCTTCTTCAAAATCCTTGGATTACTATTCAACAAATCTATCAAATCTGAGAACACTTACCGAATACAAAAGAAGTTGTACACCTCTCTGAGCATCCAGTTATCAATCCCCTTGACTTTCTTTTTGATCCCAATAACCTATATCATATTCTCTTTTGCTACTGGTTACTTCAATCAGTCACTCAACAATTTGGTGTTTGTCATGATAGGATTACACGGGTTGATATCTACTTGGGTTATGTTGTCAGTTCATGCTCCATATCGGGAATCAGTGCAGAAGTTGATTTGTTTCTGGAGGAAAGAGGAGATTCATGTGGATAGAACTAAACGAATGTCACTTGTTGTTTCTTTGTGAAGTTTTGGAATAAAGTTTGTTTTTGCTTCATTTATTGTGTTCAAAATTTAGATTAGAAATTTAGATTTGGATATGGGTAACGTTGAAATGTTTACAATAGAGTGTCATTATTGGAAAGGATATCCGGGGTATACTGGGTAATACGGAGACGGATAAGCAAGCACAGGAACGTAATACTGAGCAGTTGGATCTGGATAGGGAAACGGCAGAACCTGTTGATTGACTTGTGGAATGAATGGGGGTTGTTGAAATGGTCCTGGGTGTCCTGAGTATCCATGAGATTGATAGATGGGCGGTTGGTTGTTGGTTAGATGATGTGTAAATTGGTGGTTGACGGAGATCGAGAAGTTTGGAAGCAAATTCTGATTCTGATGAACAAAATTCCCAGGATGACACTGCTGTGATCCCGCAACTGGAGGAGGAGTGAAGGATGGGAGAGTGGAGTTCGATGAAACACGGCCAACGACTGGTTTTGGTGAATCCAGGAGTGGAGAGATTGGGAGCTGGATGTTGTGATGAGGTACTGGAAATGGGGAAGGAACATTTGGAGGAGACGTTGGAAGGGTTGAGCATGTAGATGGAGATGTGTCATTCTTCTTCTTCTTCTTTTTCGTTTCGGTACACACTTTCTTTTCCGTCTTCTTTTCGTCGTCTTCCGGTTCACCGTTTCTTCTCTTCAATGCTCCCGCATGCCATTTACTGTACTTGTTCATTTCGATCTTTGCTTCTTTCATCTGATTGTTCTGAAAATACATCACATTGAAAACTAAAAATAACTCGTCTCGAAAACTCACAATATATGCAGTAACTGTCACAAAAACAGCTTCATCGAAAGATACCTCAACTGGAACTTGCTTCTCCCAATGTCCAAACACATTCTTGTTCACAGGGTAGATTTTGAGAGTCGGAATGTACTTGTGTCGAGTGTTGAGGAAGACCTGGAAGAATTTGGTGAGGTTCTGAGGAAGAATAGAAATGCAAACTCACAACAGTATCTGATTTGTTTTCCAATTTGTTTGTAATCCTCAAAAAGTCGAAACTGATGGCATTCATCATCCACTCTACTCCAGTCCGTACTCCAAAATGGTGCTCTACCGATTGCTCATTATAACTGTCTGCAGGTATTCTTGATATAAACCACTCGTCCTCGGAGTAGATCATTCTGAAAAAACAGTTTTATAAAGTTTTAGAAGCTTAATAACTTACTTGAAAGGTTCCTGCTTGAAAATCAGAAACACTTGGTAGTGTTGTCTGGGATCCATGTGGGAGAGCTTGAACTGGGCAACCGGAAACGGTTTTCTTCCTTTACATGTTAAAATATTTTCAATGAGAAGACCATTGAAACGCAGGAAATCAGCGGAATTGGAAATGGAAGCACGGACCATGACTGCGAATGTTGCAGAATGGCAAACTGAATTGAGGAAGACATGGAAAGACTGGATGGGTTGGAGCAGGAAGACTGCATTTGGGCGGATCCGAAAGATCCGAACGATCCGAAGATGGGGACCACTGGAATCGTAAACTGGCTGTAAAATAGAGTATACTCGACTGCAGCCAGCAGAGTATACTCAATTGTGCCAAGATCCTCGGCAATTATCTCGACCACCTGGAAAAGGAGACAAGATCGGGAGGGGGACGTTGATGTGAGGTTTTGATTTCGTTGCTGAAATTTCTTACTCAAAAGTTTACTTTCATTGCCGAATAGACGTAAAGTCCATCACAGACCATTCACTTTCAAAGAGAACTAGTCCTAGAGATCTAGTTCATGAGATGAGCCATAGTAAAGAGACCGAGTATAAACCGTTCAGTTTTGACCAGAAACGCATACATTTTTACTTCCTTCAGGAGTTTTTTGGTTATAATAAAACTTGAACTGAGCTCTGTGAAACCATTCTCGTCGCCAATTCTTTCGACTATTTCCTCATCATTTTCTCTACACGCTGCCCTCACGAAAAACAATGCATAAGTCCATCTGCAAACACCCCCTCCTCTTTCCTCTCTTTCTTCACTCACTTGTTCCATGTCCATTTCAATTATCACAATTGGCAGATTATTGATAAGAGATTGGGATATCACCCTCCGTGGACCGGTCGTCAGTCAGCTGTCTCATCCAACTGTACTTCACACTCTCTGACGACACTGATTTTCGGTTGGCCCGGAGTAAATTGAATGGTCTCTTCTTATTTCAACTTTCTGGTTTATTGTTCTTATTGATGTCACTCTGAATGTTCACAAAGTCTCTTTTCCCGTAATCCATTCGTCTTGTTGAATTCTGAGTCTCGAATTCCGAATTCCATATTCCCGAATTCTCGAGATTCTGTCCACCGTGTTCCACATTCTCGTCATTCCCTCCAGGTGTTTTCGGCAGGCGACCATTGATAAGCAGTGATAAGAGAGGGGGTCATATTTAAAGAGAAGAGTGTCCTGTGAAAACATTCACATGTTTTGTCAGTCACAATGAGTCTATTCAGACCATGTACATGTGACTGACTGGGATAGTTCCGATGGTCTGAAGTTTGAAAGTTTCGAGTAATGATGTAGTGGTTAATCAACTGGAATGGAATTGGAAATTCAATTAGTTGAATCTCTGTTTCAGATCCAAAGAATGAGATAAGTAGTAACTGTCGTTTTACATTTCAACTCTATAAAAGATTTGAGTCTTCTAGACAACTTCAGTTCCAGATTCTTCTTCAACTTTTGATGAAAGAGCTTATTCTCCCTCATTCTTCCCAGTTCTCTCTTCCTAAGCTTGAATCTGAAAATTTCTATGCGTCATTTTTTACGAAATCTAAAAGATAGCATTCAGATCCCTATTTCATAACTAGGTTTATGTACCCCCTCCTCCTTTTTCTCCTCCCCTGGATTACACTACAGATTTCGAAATCAGAAATTATATCATTTTGCTCTTGATAATCATCTTCTTCACCTCATAATCTTAATCCGCCAAGTATCTCCTTTATTGACTGGTCATTGAATGTATCTATCTGAATATTTACAACCTCTTCTCCCCATCTAGTCTCCTCTTCTCCACCTCACGTCATTGTCCCCGTCACTCTATTCATATCCCCTATGTTGCCAAACCAGCGCTCAGCGAACTGTGTCCCCATTTTTCTAGTTCTACACCTAGTTTTGGACAAACCATAACTCTTTGAATCCATATGGTGTTTGTTATTCTCAACTTTTTGTAACTGACATCGTCACCACCACCAACTTCTAAAAACTGTCCATTGGTTTGTCATAATCGTAGTTTGTCTGTCCATGACACATCATCCACCGGAAATGAACCGAATCCGTCCTCCGTCCCGAACTAATCGATCTCTGGTCCATCGCTTCCCCTCTTCATCAACCTGTTCCCCTCTTCTCTCTGTCTCACTTTCCGATCTCTGTTCTGTTCCCACGCCTATCAAGCAGTTCATTATTTTCCCGGTCTCGTCATTCATTTCTCTTTCCGTGTCATCTTCCTACGTTCTAGTTTTTAATGGTGCTTTTTCCAGATAGACAATGACTTCCGAAAAGAATGGAGCTCCTCCAGGAGGAAGAACTGTCGTGGTGTTCCCTGAAACCAAAACAGATATCCCTGTCACTCAACCCGGTTGTGTCCGCTATCTGGTTCTCATCAGCACAATGCTCTGTCTCACATCTCTCATGTCAAACGTTGTCTGCTTCAACTTCACAGTGCTCTGCATGCCTGGATCCGGGGAATCTTCAGAACTCTCCCCCAATCAAACACATTACGTCGGATACACCCGAAAGGAAAAGACGTGGCTGTTGAGTACTGTTGCAATCGGAGCAGTCTGCGGAGTCGTTCCCGTGCTTCTCGGAATCTCAAAAATCGGACTGAAGAAGGTCTTCTTTACTTCTGGAATGCTCACCGCCTTCTCCACTTTCTTGATTCCCATTCTTGCTCCCATCAACTTCTACCTATTCATCGCCCTTCGCTTCCTTCAAGGACTCTCCTACGCCGCCTGCTTCCCTGCTGTCGGAGCTGTCACCTCTTCCTGGGCTTCTCTGGCTCAACAAGGACTGTTCATTGCCGCCCTTACTACATTCGGACAAACCTCTTCCATCTTCTCCATGCCAGTTGCCGGGGAACTCTGCACATCTCCATTCGGCTGGAAGTCCGTCTTCTACCTCCATTCTCTCATCTCTCTTGCTGTTTTCGTTCTCTGGTTTGCCATTTTCACCGATTCACCACGTAAGTTGTTTGATAACTAGACCGTCACACTCCATTTCTTTTCAGATGACAACAAATTCGTCCGTCCCGCTGAACTGGAGGAGATTGAGCACAACAAGTCTGAAGATGAGATCCACGAACACTCCAACACCCCGTACCTCGAGATCCTCACCACTCCTTCCATCTGGGGAATCTGGATCGGAGCTCTCGGAGACCTGGTTGCCGTCCAACTCATCCACATCTACTCCCCCGTGTTCCTTCACGACGTCGGTGGCTATTCCTTCGAGAAGACCGGCTTCGCAGCAGCCATTCCAGTCCTGTTCCAGTTCGTCGTCAAGATGTTCGCCGGTCACTCCAGTGACAAGATCCATGGAATTTCCGAGACAACGAAGCTCCGAATCTACAACTCAATTGCTCTCGGAGCCAGTGCCATCTTCCTGGTTGCTTTGGGATTCGTGAAACAGGGACAAGGAATGCTTGGACTAATTCTCATGACGCTGGCTACCGGAATGTTCGGATTCAATGGAGGAGGCTTCAGTAAGGTGAGTGATTACCCTGTCATTGGATGATTAGGTGATGAATGAGGGTTGTTTCAAAATGTGTCACTTCCGTTTCCGTTCCATCGACTTCTGATCTTCCCCTCCGATCAATCATCTTGATATCAAATCCATCACTCACTTTCAATTCTAATCCATCAAAAAACGTCAATCTATTTCAGTGCGCAGCCCTGGTTTCCCGCCAATACAGTCACTTTGTGATGGCCAACCTGCAGATCCTTACGTGCTTTTCCATGATTGTCTGTCCCCTCATCGTCTCTTCGATTCTTCGTGAAGGAACTGTCGCCGAATGGAGAATCGTGTTCTTCGTCCACGCGGCCATCCTTCTCGTCTGCAATGCCATCTTCTGCTGGCTCGCCACTGCGAAACCAGCTCCGTGGACTGACCGAACCATCAAACAATCCGCCACCAAGAACACTCCACTCTACCTGACAAAGTTCTGATTCCAGCCAACCTCATGTCACAATACTCATTTCATATCACTTTTCTTTTTCAAAAACTTTCGGGTCATTTATTTTTGCAATCGTAGCTTTTTTGATTACGAAATGTACAACAATTTGATGAATTCGGTGTAAAATAAACATACGATTTCACCTATGACTTATAATGAACATGATCGGGAAGACGAATAAGGCACACGAGTGAAAATGACACATGATGGGAAGATATATGGATGGATGCGCGAAACTATTTTCTCTATTAGATTATTACTACTTGTTGGCGTATTTCTTCTTGAGACGATCAGCTTGAACTCTCGTCGGCGGTGATTTCTCCACGTTCTTACGAGCTCTCGTCTTCTGACCGGTAGGCTGCTTCAGAGCCATTCCATTGAACTCGTTCTGAACCTGTTATAATCATCTTCCGTTCCTCAATAACATTTACTCACCGCCAGATCCGCACTACTCGCAGTCGAGGTATTGACAGCCTCCGATTCCTCAGCTGAACTTTTAGAGCCTTCACTGACAAACGAGCCGTAGAGGGTGTTGTTGGATGCGTGGCCTAGCTCATCGGCCAATTTGTCGCCGAAACGCTTCAGAATCATTTCAGCTTGGAAAGAGTCTTCCATGAACAGGCTGGAACAGTTCACGAGCGCTCCGTGATATCCCGGACGCAGATGACCGAGGGTGGCGTCTTGGACGTCATGGTGTAATATGTAGAAGTCAGAGGTATCGTAGAATCCATCGACACGATATTTCTCGGGAGCTTCTGCAACATTTACTCATAACCGAGGCACTGAACTTCAAAAACCTACCAGAAGTATAATTGATGCGGAAATTGGCAGAGAACATTTCGGGCAGCGGAGCGAGAACTTTATAGCAGAGAACATGCACGGCCCTTGCGAGCATAACGAGCTGGTCCCGAACGGACGCAGTTCCATCGTAGGGTGTCTGTCCCAATCTCTCGAGCGGCGACATGTTATTGTTGTTGTCAGTGACGTTGAAATGAGCAGCAACTCCACCGTCCTCGAAGTATGCCATCTTGAATCTGAACACTTCCATCGCCTCGGTGTCTCCCTCGTGTTTCGTGATCACCAGAGCCAACTCGTCCAGGTATCCCTTTTTAATAGCTTCGCCGGCAGCTCGCAGTTTACACGCGATCGCATGCGCTTCTGGCAATGCGAAATTCAACGATTGAACCTTGAGTTTCTCTGAAAAAGGATGAATAGCTTGCTAGACTATGAATTGGCAAAAACCTGTAATATAATTCGGCGAGAAGTACTCGGGTCCGAGAATTTTTCGGCGATTGAGAATCAGCGAAAACGCGACAAACATGGCTCGAGTCATGAAGTTCGAAGATCTGTCTGGGTCGGCGACGCAGTTCGGGAACAGTTTGAGCCATTTCTGAAAAGTCAGAATGTTATTTACATGAATTCCGACCGGAACTGACCGAATCCGAGACGCCATCTGTAGCAGAATCGATTGAGTAGTTGAAGCCAGGTTGCTGCGGCATCTGGAAGTTGGAAATATGCAATAGTTGACAGAGGAACGCATAATCAGGCAAATTTCACAGTAAAATTCAAGAAAAACAACGAAAAACAAGCTGAAAATCGCGAAAACGAAGGGAATTTAGGAGAGAAGCGCGAAAAAATTTCGAAATTGAGAGACGAAACTTTTAAAGGCGCATGCGCTTTACTACGGGTCTCGCAACGATTTCACTCAAAAAGCGCGGGAATTCAAATCTCATCAACCAAGCAAACTCAACAACGAACTTTGTTTTCACTTTTACCGAATTTTTATAAATGTTCTAAGCAGATTTCCCGGCGGAAAAACGAATAAATGCCATGAATTACTCATGTAACATGTAATCAGACGTAATTGTGTAACGCCAGGTGATATCGGGAGGCCTCGAGAGAAAAGAATAACTCAATCAGAAAGACTCTGTGGTTCTGTTCCGTCTACTGCTGCTCAGATTTCAGATACCAATGATCTGCCCGAATGATTCGTTCAAGTATTTCTCTTCCGTCGAGTTCGAAACTCTCGGCTATCATATCCTCAGCTCCATTGAACTTCCTCTTCACATATTCGCTGGCTACATAATCCTCTGCAAGACCCCCGCAAAGATGCAGTCTGTCAAGTGGGCTCTGTTCAATTTACATGTTTGGAGTGCTTCTCTGGATATTTCGATCAGTCTTCTAGCCACTCCCTATATTTTATTCCCTGAAATCACTGGTTATGCTTTCGGAGTCCTTGCATGGCTCGATGTTCACCCAAGGTACTTGACGTGGTTTCTGGTGGCTCAAGTAGGCAGTAAGTTGACATTTTGGGAAAAGTTTTAATCAGATGACACTCCAGTAATGCTAAACTCAATGGCTGTTCTATACGAGAACCGTTATTCCTGTCTCGTAAGGTCTTCAAACTTCTGGAGGCGAGCGAGAGTTGCCTACTTGGTTGTTGCTTATCTAGTTGCTCTTTTCTACATTGCTCCGTTTATGGCAGAGATCCCGGATGAAGAATATGCAGTTGCAGAGACTTTGAAGGTATTCAGAATCGGCATTTCTGCTGATTTGATTCTTCTGGACTTCAGAATCTCCCTGAAATCCGATGTGTCTACGACGGCCCGCTCTTCGTGTTCACCCTGACACCACGTGTTTTCGGAGTCGTCACAATGACCAAACTGATCATCGAGTTCCTCTCCATGTTCACCCTTGTTGCCCTGACATTCCGAGTTCTCCGTGGCAACAGTGACTCCACATTATCTGAAAACACTCTGAAGATGCAACGAAAGTTCTTCATTACCCTAATGATCCAGACATCCATCCCGTTTGTCGTTGTCCTGCTCCCTCTTTTCTATTATGTTTTCTCGATGACACAGAACTATTTTAGTCAAAGTAACACCGAAAAGTGTATCAGTAATCATCATTCCTCGTTCCAGGCATCAACAACGTGTGTCTCCTCGTCATTTCCTCCCACGGGCTCGTCTCTACCATCGCCATGTTGATGCTCCACCCACCATACAGGGAATTCACTCTTTCTGTTTTCCGAATAAGAAGAAAACCAAAGATTTCTGTAGCTTCTAATAGTCAAGGATCTGTGAAATGAAAATAGTAATGAACTTTGATGTTATGACTTCATTTTCAATACAACGGGGTTCAAAGTTTCAGTGCACATCTCGTGAAGCAGCTGAAAAATAGTGCACTACAAAGTTGTGCTGTCGTTGAAAACTCACGTGAACCTGCGTGACTTGCAGCACCGACACTGACACATCCAGAAACGTGTAAAAGTGCAAACCAAGTTTAGTTCCTAATCACTTCGATTTCCAACCGCCCGTCTTCAAAATGTTCTCCTTCTTCTGGAAAAACAACTCTGAGAGCGAGAAGAAAAGCAAATTGAGTTGTAAGTTATTCGAAAGGACACTCAGCACATCCATCGGGGACATCTTCAGATTATTCTCCAAAAGGGGTGAAAATTGATTTCTGTCAATTCCCAAACTTCTCGAAAATCGACGGAAGATGTGTGGCTCAGTTGGGGATTTGTGGGAGTACTAGCTGGTGAGTTCCCAACTCCGAGAGCTCCCCGAAAAAGAGATTTCAGGTCGTTCTCCCTTGAGAGACAAAACGATAAGGTCACTGTGGGAGTGCACTGTCAGCCGAAGAACAAGCATATTGCCGACAGCGACAAGTGGTCCGTTGTGGGAGATGTCGTCGTCCGTCTGCTGAATCAGAACCCCGGGGAGAAGCCGTTGATGTTGAGTGCTCCGAAAACCGAGTTCCATCGGAAAGAGGGCAAGGAAAGCCATTGGAGTCACACGTACGAGGGGATCATCAACGAGAAGAAGGGTTTTCTGAAGGACGACACTGTCATTTTCCACGTGCAAATCGGCATCGTCAGCATGGAGGAACTGTACGCGGGAAACTTCATCGACTTCTCGGTTCCTCGCGAGAACGAATCCAACTTGGTGTTGCTGGTCGAGGGCACCAAGTTCCACGTGTCCAGACAGATTCTCTCGATTCAGTCGCCAGTGTTCAACACCATGTTCAACGGAAACTTTGTGGAGGCCGAGATGAAGGAAATCACCATCGAGAAAGTCGATGTGGTCGCGTTCCATCTGCTCCTCCAGTACATCTACATGGCTCCCATCACCATTTGTGGTACGCTCTCTTCTTTTTTCACCCAGGAACAATTCTCGTTTTCAGAGGAAAACGTGGCTGAAATGTTGGAATTGGCGGATCGTTTCCTGGTCAAGAGACTCATCAGAGAGTGCGAGAACTTCCTGAAGAAGTGTGAAATGGAGGAGAAGCAGGTGATCGAGTTGGCGATCATGTTCAATTTGGAGAGATTCCTCGTGAGTTGGGATATCGCGGCTTCAGATAAGATATACCTTCCAGTGTGACATGATCACGGAGAAAAACACCCTTGCCGAGCTGGTCACCAGCTTCCCAGCGACCCTGTTCCTTCCACCGACTGCTGACATGTACTTGAGTGCGAAACTCGTCGATTTGGAGGCAAATGTCAAGATGGATTCTTCGGAGACATACCAAGGAGGACGTTCCCTAACCTGTTTCTTTGATTGATTAAATGATTTAACTTTACTGATCTTTTGATGTAAACATAACACAACAACTATTTTATTCAAAAGACAGCTGAAGTATCTCTACTTCCCATCACCATAATTGTCCTTGCTTTGGGTCTCCTGTTCATCAAACGTAATGCTTTGTCAATTATGATTCGTCGAATGGCAGGGGTTCCAACGAAATAGATCAAGAAGCATGTCAGGGCCACGGAACCTGTCCGAGAATAGTATATGATCCGTCGGGAGAAGTCGGAGAGGGAAGTGTACTCGTCCTGGAACACAAACGGATACGATTGTAAGACAGCCACTCACAATGAAGATATCCGTAATGTGTTCTGTGATCTCGTAAACCGAAAGAAACGTCGTCGTTGCAACCGACTGGAATAGAAGTGCTCGATCGTGTCTTCTTTGGGATCTTGAGACTGTAATAAACCATTTCAGAACCAGAACAAACATGATATAGCAACCTTTGTCCAATTGACTCTGAAACTTTCGTTTCTTCAAGTAAAGGTGTCCGATGAGCAAAATATTCAGGACCATGCAGAAAAATGGAATGAGTCCGCTATATGTTTCAAACAAGTAGGTCATCTGGAATAGTAGATGAACTTTGAGAAGGAATGAAGGAAGTTACAATATGGATATCTGGTTCACAAGCTGTCACATAATCAAGCAGGTAGAAGTCATAGTTCAGAGCACAATTTGAGAGGAATGGAATGAGTATGATAGTGAGTGGGACAATCTGAACATGTCTTTGATTATCCGCAGTCTCGGTTTTCCAGTTACCGATAGCAAAAGACAGTACAGTTTGAGTTTCCTATTCGAAAATATCCGTCCGACAGGATACAGCATGACATAGATTCGTTCAGTAATCATCAGAATAGTTAGGAACATTGGGTAGGAATAGGTGAAACTGTCGAGCAGTGTCAACCATTCTCCAGTGGCTGCGTTGAAACCTAAAAGTCTCCGCAGTCATGCCAGTTTGAACTGCTCTTCTCACGATCATAAGCTTTTACAGTGAGAAAAACAGGGAACACATCGCTGAAGAACTCAACGAAAAGGACACCAAAGTTGCAGAGGATCATCGCATAAATGTAGATTGTGGGGATACGATCTGAAAGTTTGGATTGACTCGAGTATTGATTGCCTAATATTTTCAACACTGCTACCTTTCTGTTTGAATGTAATTGTGGCATTGAAGAACAGAATGAGAAACAAGAAAGAGAATACTAAAAGTAACGAGTAGATGAGATAGAAAACGAAATAACGCAGTTCCATTTCCAGAGAAAAGGAATGTTGGCTGTTATTTTCTGACAAGTGATCGAGGAAGGAAACCGGTAATAACCTTGTTTTTCTTTATCGCAAAGCTCAAAATGACAGATCAGGTAATCAAATTCGGTGGGTAACAATAAGGTCTTTATGACGAATTGACTTTCTTATCTTTCAGTGGTGAACGTGTGGTTTGCGTTCTTCAATGATCCCGTTCGCAGAAATCTGGTGAAACCTAATTTGAGGAGGGAATAGTACAAAAACGACTTTATTCAGAAGACAGCTGAAGTATCTCTACTTCCAATCACCATAATTGTCTTTGTTTTGGGTATCTTGTTCATCAAACCAGCAGCTCTGTCCAGGATAATACGTCGAATCGCAGGGGTTCCAATGAAGTAGATCAAGAAGCAAGTCAGTGCAACAGATCCGGATCGACAGTAGTAGATGGTCCGGCGAGTGAAGTCAGAGAAAGAAGTGTACTCGTCCTGAAACTAGAACTGAAAGTGTTGGAAGAGTGTACCTTACAAGAAAGATATCTGTGATGTGTTCTGTTATCTCGTAAATCAGAAGAAATGCTGTTGTTGCCACTGACTGAAAAACCAGTGTTCTCTCGTGTCTTCTTTGCGATTTTGAAACTGTAACAAAAAATTTCTCAATCTGGAAAACGAGGTGTGACTAACTTTGATCCAATTGACTCTGAAACTTCCTTCTCTTCAAATAAAGATGTCCAATCAGTAAAATATTCAAAACCATGCAGAACACTGGAATAAGTCCACTGTATTTATCAAACAAGTACGTCAACTGAAACAAAGTTTCAAATCTGATACAGGAAGTCTCAAGTTACAATGTGAGTTTCCGGTTCACAAGCTGTAACATAGTTAATAAGATAATAATGAAATTTCACAGCGCATTCGGATAAGAATGGAATCAAAAAGATAATTAAGAGAACTATCTGAACATGTTTTTGATCACTCTTTGCCACGGTTCCTAGTTACCGATAGAAAAATGCAGTACCACTTGAGTTTGCCATCTGAAAAAGCTCTCCCAACCGGAAAAATCAAGACATAAATACGTTCAGAGACCATGAGAACAGTCAAGAACATTGGGTAGGAGTAGCTGAAACTGTCCAGCAGTGTCAACCATTCTCCAGTGGCGTCATTGAAACCTGACAAGGAAGATACTTGATCAGTTGGACTACTTGTGCTCACAATCATAAGCTTTCGCAGTGAGGAAAACAGGAAAAACATCACTGAAGAACTCAACGAAAATGACGCCCAAGTTGCAGAGGATCATCGCGTAAATGTAGATTGTGGGAATACGATCTGGAAGTATGGATTGACTCAAGTACTTGAGTAGTTGGGAATATGTATACCTTTCTCTTTGAATGTATACGTGGCATTGAAAAACAGAATGAGAAACAAAAGAGAGAATACCAAAACTAACGAGTAGATGATGTAGAGCAAGAGATAACGGAGCTCCATTTTCAAAAAAAATGTGTGTATGTGTTGTCTGTTTTCTCTGTGATCTAGGAAGAAACCGGTAATAGCCGTGTTATTCTTTATCGGAAAAACCTAATATAACAAGTCAGTCAATCAAATTCTACAGCTACCAATGAGTTTTTTCTGTCTGGCATATTTACTCTCCTGGAACGTGCGATTTGCGTCTTTCAAAGATCCCGTTCTCGGAAATCTGGAGAAACTCGATTTGAAGTTTAACTTTCGATGACCGTTTTCTTTTTCCAGATCTTTCTCAGATTGATCTTACACTTGTGTCAGACCTGTAGATTAGATTGCACCTGAAAACGGAAACGGTTCTCATCAATCTCACACTCGAATGACTCACTTCCCAGTTCCAACACAGATAAATGAGGGCATTCACACTGATACTAATAGTGTGAAAAAAGGGAATGACAGCGAAGCAAAGTGTGCATTGGTCTTTGAGGAGTTCGTGGAAAATGCGGAACGATGCAAAACACAGCATGCCGAAGAGGGAGACCGCACCGAATTGGAAGGCGTAGGAGACTTCGTGGGCACGCAGGTTTCGGTATTGACGGGAAGTGACACAGTGTTGGATTGTCTTGTTGGATTTGTGAATAGTACAGAACACCTGGAAGAGCACGTTGGGTGTTTCAGGACAGAGGGGATTCACCGTGATGTAACAAACTATGGTTACAAAAAAGCAGGTGGCAAACAATGGGTAATCAGAGATGTCAGCGTAGTTTGGATAGAAATCAGAGTTTTGAAATGTGTAGCCATAATTCTCATGATCAAACAACACTCTGAAACATCGTTTTGATGAAATAGCGGATTCTACTACACCCACAAACAACACGGTATTACCCAGACATTCAAGCAAGTTTTGACAATGGAATAGACAACAGAGAACATCAGAAAAGTGAAAATACGCGGTTTGGAGAAAAACAGAGGCTTTCGAAGAGTAATTGCGAACAGTCTGAAACAGTATACATTTCCCAGCAGACAAGAGATCCCTTCCCAACCGATTCAGCGCCATCAGAATCATCTGAAAGTTTTGCATGTACCACGACATCATCAGTATCTGCGAGAGAAATGTTGGAATTGGTCCGTCAATTGAATCGGAGAATATTGGGTTCTGAAACTTTCTCTCTCTCTCTCTCTCTCACCCTTTTCCACATTGACAACATACATTCAGAATGATAGTTGGTGCCAGATAAAAAGTGTTTAGGAAGGAACTGATTAGGTCGTTTATCACAGTGACCAGTGCAATCACGTGGGTTGAACTGTTTCCGGGACGTCTGGCGAGACGGAATAATGGGAAGAGGACTACGAAGTTGACAGCAAGACCGAGGATCGAGAAGGCGATGAGCAGGAAACCTATTAGCTTTTTGATGCCAGCCATTTTCAAATGGTTGGATAACTGTTAGGGAACGTGTCCAAATGCCGAGAGGTACTGACAACCAAAAAGCCAATTTTTTTGAGTTTCCTGTGCCATTTCCTGTATCATTGTCAATTAGAAATACCGCAGGGAACGTCAGCAGATGGAGATGAGTGAGGGAGCTGGAGAGAGGAAAAAGAAACGAAGAACTCGAGGGAGGTCTAGAATGTCTAGAAAACTTTATCAAATAATAATGAAGTAATTCACAACTAGAGGAGCAACACAAATGTACATACAATGAATCATCCGTTTCTACACGAACAACTTGACATCGAGATCTGGCAATGAGGAGCAACGCACTTGCTTGCTGTTTCTGAAAGTTCAACTTGCTTGAAAGTCCACATTACTGTTACTTACTTATCAAAAATATCAGAGTTGATTGAACTGATACTGTCCATGTTCTCACAGAAAATCTTGGCCAACTTGACCTTCTTGATCTCGTTCAATTGCTCTGAAAGTTGAACTTTGATTTGAGTCTATGTTTCCAATCACTTACGAGAATTGAACCCGACAGTTCCCTGAACCTTATTCTCGTAGAAAAACCTGTCACCCATCTTGAGAGCTCTGAACTGCTCGGCGATTATGAATGAAGCAGTAGGTCCAAGTTGACTTCCAGTGAGTGTTTCCTCCATTACAACTCCTGTGAACAAGTCAATGTCAGCTGGATCCTTGTACACAGTCTTCAACGCTTCAATGTTGACTTCAGTGAATGTAGAGGACAGATCCTTCCACGTGGAGACTCTTGACAATCCAGCTGCACTTCTATATTTCACGTAGGGGAGAAGGCCAACATCTCGACCACGCATGATATTCACTGCAACCAGGTCAACTCCCGTTCCTGGTTTTCCACGAATCTCGAAAAGTTGGTTGCGAATGGGGAAGGAGAAGTACCGATCGACTTTCATAGCGCTGCTCCCGATGAATCCTAGAAATAACAATGTTGCTCACCCCACTAATTTGCTCTCTCACCTAACAGAATGCTCTCCCAGCCTCCCTTGCTCTTCTGGTATACTTGATCCGAATAAAACACATTCTGCCCAAGATCGTACTTGTCAATGGTGGTCATCGACGCATTCTTCTTTATGAAGTTCTGTCTGGATTGACTATGTCCGAAACGAAAAGCAGCTGCTGCGAATTCCACGGAAAGTGTCGCACTCATCATAGAGTTGTAGGATCCGGCTCCGGATTTCAAGTTGAAGTTTGTGAGAAACTTGTCGCTGAGCAGTTCCGGGAGGTACTCTTGATAAACGACGTGCTGCCACTGGGCAATCATTATCTTCCGGGTTAACTGGTAGATTTGCTCGTCATTGTAGGAAGATTTCAGTGCTTTTATCTTTGTGGCAAGGCGGTTGTGTTCTTTGATGAAGACAGTGTGCACTGAAAGATAAAATGAAATCAGATGATCATAGAATATAATCTTACGTGGCAGAAGACCAGGATGCAGACAGTTTCTGAAGTCTCCCGCAGTGAAACAGTAGTAGGGATTCTTCGATTGGCAGTTGGCATCCGTTGGATTCTGTGGAGGAAGTACGTATCCCATTCCCGTGTATGTTTTCAGGAGACCATTGGAGAAACTTCTGACCGTCCTTGCTTCACAGTCAGAAGACCCGTATACTGTTGACATGTCCAGGAAGTTCGTATTCTGGTTGATTTGAGTCCGCACTCCGAGATTGTTTTGTCCATTCAGTGCCCGAGTGAGTCGAAGGCATCGAGGTTCGGTTTTGGAGATGGGTGGGAAGTATTTATCATCAGAGGGAACCTGGATGGGAGCGCAATTTGGGGAGACGGTGGTGGGAGATGAGCAAGAAGAGCAGTTCAGACTGGATCCGTCTTTTGCTACAGAAGACGGCATGAAAATGAGGTCATGAGCAACAAACTGCCCAATCTGCATGTGTAGATGATTGGTTATTTGTGATTCAAACACTGAAGAGCCACTGTCATGAAGTCTATTTGAAATGAGTCGAGCAGATGGGAGAGCGGAACCCGTCACAGACTTAGAACGGATTTCTTGCACACCTGAAAAAAAAACGATGCTCGCTTTCACTGGCTTCGTGAATACCATCTGCATAGCTGTTGGTCCCCAAGAGTCTTCTAATTGATTTCAGTGCATTTGCATCAGTAGGGTTCTGTCGGTTGTTGCAGTATCCAGTGATGGATCGAACAGAGTCATGAATCGGGTCTTGGCAGTCTTTTGGTGGTCCGGCACACCTTTCTCCTGTCTCCGCAAAGATGGTCACGGTTCCCTGCAAGACAGTATAATGAATAAAGATATAGATTTTCTAATGTTGGATCATTACGACTACGCGGCACACCCAGTCTATACAATGTACCGTTGGCCCTCTCTCTTGTTTTATGTTTCACAATATAGATTTTCTAATAGGTATATTACTGAAACTAACATTTCCTGCCAGTGTTTCCAAGACTTGATTAGCCTCTGCGAAGTCCGTGATTCCATTGTTGTTCTTCAGAATCAGAGATGCCGACTCCAAAATTTCTCCAGTGTACTGCAGACTCTTCGATGCTTCCGAAGGACTTTGAGAGTTCATAATCAAACCATCGGGGATCGATTTCTCTTCGGAAGCCACCAAAGATACTTGATCCAGTGCATCTCGTACAGCTTTCTCCACAATTTGGAGCAGTATGTCATTGATGATGCAGGAAACAGGTGATAGCGAGGCGAAGATAAGAAAAAATGAGAACAGTTTCATTTTGAAATGATGAGGAACATCATCGAGTAACATCTTTTATAGGTTGGACTCAATGCGACGTGGGCCCGAATCGAAGACATTCCAACCCACACAATCACTCGGAACCAGTCACGTTCCCCGTCTTCGGGTGGGTGGAATAATCTTCTTTGAGGGAAAAGAAGAGAATGTGATACGAAACAAGTCAGCAAAACGTTATCAGTGAAGACAAAGTTATGAAAGGTATTAGGAATTACATTCTAGTTGAAACAGTTCTACTGGTCACTTTTATTGGCTTTCTTACTACTTTTAGAAAGCTGACACAAATGTAACTAGTTAATGCTTTCCGGTAATCTTTTACAATGAAAATAGTGGGAATGGGGTCAAGAGCAGGGTACAAGGCGATGGTGATGCTGACGATTCCGCAGAGAGAACCGACGTCTTGACCAGTGAAGGTGGCGATGAACATCATGCCAACGGGAATGTGCATGAGAATAACTGGGATGAGGGTTTGAGTGACCAGAGAGTAGAACAGTTGAGACTGGATCCGTTTGACTTGGTCAGACATCACAGAACTTTCAAGAAGTTTCTGTAGAGTCAAATAACACTTGTATGCAAATAAGCCAGCTGTGAACACTGATGTAACCTGTAACTTCCATTCGTTTTCATATGATTGAACAGAGATGATAACTCACAATCGTGCAAGAGTCCACCAAGACTCCGATAAACGAGGGATAGTAGATTTGGGTCACACCATTGTTAGTTTTCTCATAGAAATAGGGAGCGATGTAGGTAATCTTTTCTAGTTGCAAATCGTATATCTCGAGAATAGAATTCCTCAGATAGTCATCCGTACTTGGTCTTGGAAGACATGCAAACCAGGCGAAGAATGACCAGTTGATACCGTTAGCGACTGGAATTAACAACCAGAGTAACACTCTCCAGCCGTTGAAGCTTGCCAACCTGGGGCTTCTGAAAAAGCTTCTCGAGTCAGGTTATACTTTGAACTCACTCACCCACTAATTGCCCAGAATCTGTATACAAAGTGAATACTGAAAATGGCCAACGATGACCCAAAGAACGCACAGTAAAGACAGGCAAAGAACTCCAACACCAGTTTCTCATGAAACAGTGTTTTGAATTGAAAAAATATGACAAATGTGGAACCGAACGAATGGAATATCGGAAGGAGGGCAACGTCGAGAATGGCGTACCAGAACTCAAAGATGCAGATGGAGATCATGAGGTACTTGTAGGTTCCGAGGCTTTTTGGAGAGTGGCGAATGACGAGGAAGAAGAAGAGAGAGTTGAGGAGGACAGCAACGACGACACTGACTTTTTGAACCAACATTTGGAAGTTCTCCCATTTGTACATGATGGATAGAAATGGTAACACTAAAAGTTAAGCGATGAGGCAAATAGTCGGCTTTATAAGGTTGTTATAAGGTTCATACCCAGGTCATATTCCAAAACACATAAAACTTCCCTTATACTGTTAATAACAAGTAATCCCAAGTTAGCTTTATTATAATCTCAATGGGATTCATTTTTTCGTTTATCGTACCAGTTATAAAAATGATGTGATGAAAACTTCACTTCTAAAAATACACAAAAAGTTCAGATTCTAGTCGAAGTAGTACTGCTTGTGGATTTAGCGGGCTTTCTCACAAGTCTCAGAAAGTTGACACAAATGTAATTGAACAGTGCTTTCCTGTAGTCCTTCACAATCAGAATAGTCGGGATGGGGTCTAGAGCCGGGTACAATGCAACGGTTATACTAACGATTCCACAGAGAGATCCGACGTCTTGACCCGTGAAAGCAGAGATGAACATCATGCCAACAGGGATGTGCATGAGAATTGCTGGGATGAGGGTCTGGGTGACAAGCGAGTAAAACAGTTGAGACTGGATTCTTTTGACTTTCTCGGACTTTGTGCGGCTCTCGAGAAGTTTCTGCAGAGTCTGGTAACATTTGAAAGCGTATAACGTCGCGGTTAGAACAGAAGTTATCTGAAATAAATAGCAAGAGATAAGAGAGGGGAGACTCCGTTACAATTGTGAAGGAGTCCACAATGATGCCAACAAAAGATGGATAGTAAATTTGAGTCACCCCATTGTTTGTTTTCTCGTAGAAATAAGGAGCGAGATAGGTTATATGTTCTAAAGGGAGGTCATAGGTTTCGAGGATAGAGTTTCTGAAACTGAAAGTTAGAAGGACGTTTCTAGGATCAAAACCGACCTCAAATAGTCATCCGTACTGGTTCTCGGTCGGCATGCGAACCAGGCAAAAAACGCCCAGTTCAAACCATTGGCCACTGGAATCAGCAGCCATAGACAGACTCTCCAACCATTGAAACTTCTCAACTTTCGACTTCTGCAATGGTCGCAGTTCACGTTCTCACTAAATAGAAGAATCCTGTCTTCACTCACCCACTAATTGCCCAGAATCTGTAAACGAAATGAATGCTGAAAATAGCCAGCGAAGAACCGAAGAAGGCGCAATACAAACAGGCACAAAGCTCCAAAGCCATTTTGTCATGGATCAGCGTTTTGAATTGGAATATGATAACAAAAGTGGAACCGAACGAGTGGATTATGGGGAGCAGTGTCACATCGATGATGGCGTACCAGAACTCGAAGATGCAGATAGATATCATGAGGTACTTGTAGGTTCCGAGGCTTTTTGGGGAGTGGCGGATGACGAGGAAGAAGAAGAGAGAGTTGAGGAGGACAGCGACGACGACACTGACTTTCTGCACTAACATTTGGAAGTTCTCCCATTTGTACATGGTGGATGAAAGAGGGAAATGTCAATTCGAAAGTAGATGCTATTTGAAGCGAAAACAGTCCGTTTTACTGGAATAGAAAACATAATGTTTCCTCGTTTCTCTGTATAGTTGGGTCCCTTGCGAGTTGGTATTCCAATTGTCTTGTCTACTGACGTCAAACATCTGATAGTTCAGAACAATACTGTTCATAAATGAGAGGTTTATTTATGGTTTTTCAAAAGATGAGATCATTTGGCAAGCTAATGAAGTATCCAATGACTATAACTTTGTATCAACACCGTGTACTTCATCTTCTGGTTCGTGTTCTTTTCCCTTTCCTATAGAATCTTCCAGCTTTGCTGAAGCTCTTCCCATTCCCATCAACGATTCAATGAGCATCTTTTCGAGCCTGAAATCAATCAATTGAGAAGTTACAGAGATGAGAGCCTCACTCACTTCAAAGTTGGAATTTCGAATAGACAACTCCAGAAGAAAGCGAGAATGTAGGAGAAGAAGGTGGCAGGAATGGAGATGTAAATGAACACTTCCCAGGCGGAGTAGTAGTGGAGAGCGTGTCCGCCAACATTCAGGAAATAGTAGAGGACCATCCAGTGAACAATGTAGGCACAGTAGGACAAACGACCGAATGGTTGCCAGATGGGGTGAGACATGAAGTTGTTGATGGGACCACCCCAGCCCATGTGGTTTGCAGAAACTACCCACGAGATAAACACTGCCCAGCCAATCCTATGAAAACTGTAGAAAGATCCTCGAGTGAAAGCACTCCAGTGTGATCCCTTGTCGTAATCGTAATTTGAGAAAAGACACAAACCAGCAATGATAAACGCCGCGATCCATCCAGTGATTGATGCTGCCCAATTCAGCCTGATCTTTCTATTTCCATAAGTAGCGAGTAGATATCCATTGAATATCCCAATGAGGTACGGGGGACAACTGACCCACGGTTTTGTGTCGATCATACTAAAGTAATGAGTGGAATCTCCGTTTCCATAAGTATCAGCTGTTATGTTGTAGGTTGCGAAGAGGATGTAAGTGACAATGATACTGCCAACACAGCCAGCAACAATCATAACTGTGCCGGCTGCAAATGAGAAGTAGAAACCAATGAGGATTACGGGAGCAAGAATATACAACTGGGTGTCGACTGCCAGGTACCATGTGATAACATAACAACTGTTTTGCTGATCGAGATAGTTGTTCACATACAAGAGGTTCTGCCACCATCTCGTTTTGCAGTGATCCGCTTGCTGCACAATTTGATCTGCAAATAATAATATTCAAGTATATCATAGTTTGTCAACTGACTCAATTGAGAAGCGGAGAACGGTCCTTGGATGTAGGCAGCATAAACAGTAAAGAATCCTATGAAAAGCATGACTGGTGGAGTAAGACGGAGGTAACGGTGAACGTAGAATAGAACCCAGGTAATCGGGTTTGTAATCATTTTTTTGGTAGGTTTCAACTTGAAAAAGAGATACGCAACCACGAGTCCCGATAATACAAAGAATGTGTCGACGGAAATGGTAGCATTGAGGATCAGATGATTCCAGAAATGTTTGGGAAAGTTAAGTGTAGGAGCCAAACTGTCGGAGAGGAAGAAATATAAGAAAGAGTGACCAGTGACAACCCAGCACATAGAAAAAAGACGAATGCAATCGAGGGACTTGATGAATCCAGGTTTCTGTTCCTTCACATTCAAAATGAGTTCTGCGTTGGTCCAGAAAGAAAAGGCGAGAAGGATTTTGAGGAGCATATTCTTTTCTTTGCTGCTTTCGCTTTCGAAGACTGTGTCATTGATGTAGTCCACTAGCGATGCAAAGACGGCGATGGATACCATAACGATCATGAAAATTGTGAATCCCCAGAAAGCGGAATCCTTCTTGACTTCGTACTTGGAACAGTAAGCACTGCATGCCGTGAATGGGTACGGAGACATTTGATTGAAGATGTTGATCATGTCTTGATGGTTACACGAGTACGGCAAACAGACAGCGATTCTCAATGGAATAGAAGAAAGAGTTGCAGTAGTGGAGTTGGAAGGATCACAAGAAGCATGTTTGCCAGGTTTCAAGATCAAGTAGCAGTAGTTTGTGTCGTACTTCTTGCCACTTGCTTGTTGACATTGTTGAGAAGATCCGTCGAAGATATCAGTCAGTTCTAGCATTCCAGGAACAGGAACCTGGCCAAACGCATTCAGTTCTGAAAGTTCCGTTATTCCTTTTCGGGTCGGTGCGACATACCTTCAATTGCATACAAATTGTCCTCGAGGATCTTTAGTTCCTTCAGACTACATTTTTGCTTGATGAGACACTCTTCAGACACGAGAGCAATGGCTTCCAGAGATTTGAACCAAGTATTTGTGTCATTGAGACATTGAGCAGTCAAATCATGCAATGGTTTTGGTCTGAAGACATCCTTCCAGCCGGCATTCACAACGGGAATTGCTAGAAATGAAAAGAGCAAGAGTAGCAGAGTCATAACTCGAAATACAAGACCGATGGAGTCCTCGGGTGCTTTTATAGTACATCGAGACACATTTTGAAATGATGACAGACGAACTGATAAGGGAAAGTGTATGTTCCATGGTCTATGTCTGACAGGCTCAGTTTTATGAAAACGAACGAGAAATCAACTGATTCTTTCGAGGTAACTGGGCCCAGTCCGATTAGGAAAGCAAACAAATGGTTGGCGATGAGATCCTAAGTTATCTGCAGGTTCCATCAGTTAATTTCCGCGTTTCTTGAAAAGTGATTTTGATGTTTGCACTCTCGCTCCGATAATCTTTCAAGTTTGATAAACTATCAGCTTGATCGTAACCGATTGCACAATGTTATGTATGGTAAAGACTACAATAAGTTTTGTTACATCGACACCATGAACGGTATTACAATTGGCATTAGCAGACAGGACACTGCGTTCATTGGCGGTTCAATGAGTAGGTCACTCGTTTTTGATCTATAAGAGACCACCACAACGCTGCGTTGGGGGTCGCGGCCGTTGTATATTGATCTTGGGACAGCGAGTCACTTCAGTCGTAACGGGCAGTGTCTCCCGGCAGACGTTTTTTTCATCGATTTAGCTTACTTTTTTCACTTTTTTCTTTCCTGGGCTCTGTTGGCTACCCGTCGAACCATCTGGGAACCAGCATCCCACTCCTTTTCTTTTTCTCGTTCTTGGGCTCTGTTTGCTACCCATCGAATTATCTGGGAACTTACAACCCTCTTCCTGTTCCTTTTTCTCTCTTGGGCTCTGTAGGCCACCCATTGAACCATCTGGGAACCTACACCCCTATCACGTTCCTTTTCTCTTCTCTCGGGCTCTGTTTGCTACCCATCGAATTATCTGGGAACTTACACCCCTCTTCCTGTTCCTTTTCTCTTTCTTGGGCTCTGTTGGCCACCCATTGAACTATCTGGGAACCAACACCCCACTCCTTTCCTTTCTTGCTCTCTTGGGCTCTGTTCTCGACCCATCGAACTATCTGGGAGTTTGCACCCCTTTCCTTCTCTTTTTCTTTGGGCTCTGTACTCGACCCATTGCTTCGGCTGGGAGTTTATACCCCTATCCCACTCCTTTTCTTTTTCTCTTTCTAGGGCTCTGTTTGCTACCCATCGAATTATCTGGGAACTTACACCCCTCTTCCTTTTCCTTTTCTCTCTCTTGGGCTCTGTTGGCTACCCATCGAACCATCTGGGAACCTTCACCCCACTTCTCTTCTTTTCTCATTCTTGGGCTCTGTACTCGACCCATCGAACTATCTGGGAGTTTACACCCTCTCCATTTCCTTTCTTCCCTTTTTGGGCTCTGTTTGCTACCCATCGAACTATCTGGGAACTTACAACCCTCTCCCTCTCTTTGCTTCGTCACCACACTCATTCCGTTTACTTTCATTTACTTTTTCTTAAATATACAGGACATTCAGAGATCAGTTGGCAAGGTAAGTGCAAAAGGGGTAGTTGTTGTCAGACGCCTAGACTTTCGTGTTCTCATTGTTTTCTTTCACTCGGGTTTCCTGTTCCTCAGATACCCAAGACCTCGCTTCCTCTCGTTTCTTCTTCAGAATCGGCGATACCTTTCCCTTTTCGGCAGTATCTTCCAGTTTCGCGGAAGTTCTTCCAACTCCCATCAACGATTCAATAAGCATCTTCTCGAGCCTGTAACTTTTTGGTTGTAAATTCTGTTTAGTATTACTGCTTCAAACTCACTTCAACGTTGGAATTTCGAATAAGCAACTCCAGAAAAAGGCGAGAATGTATGAGAAGAAAGTAGCGGGAAGGGAGATGTAGGTGAACACTTCCCAGGCAGAATAGTAATGTAGAGCGTGTCCTCCAACGTTGAGAAAGTAGTAGAGAACCATCCAGTGAACAATGTAGGCACAGTAGGACAGACGACCGAATGGTTGCCAGATGGGGTGAGACATGAAGTTGTTGATGGGACCACCCCAGCCCATGTGGTTTGCAGAAACTACCCACGAGATAAACACTGCCCAGCCAATCCTATGAAAACTGTAGAAAGATCCTCGAGTGAAAGCACTCCAGTGTGATCCCTTGTCGTAATCGTAATTTGAGAAAAGACACAAACCAGCAATGATAAACGCCGCGATCCATCCAGTGATTGATGCTGCCCAATTCAGCCTGATCTTTCTATTTCCATAAGTAGCGAGTAGATGCCCAATTCAGTCTCACTTTTCTTGTTCCATACGTCGCGAGAAGATATCCTGTGAGAATACCAACAAAGTAAGGGGGACATCTAATCCAAGGTTTCGAGTAGATGATACTGAAGAAGTTTGTGGAATCTCCATTTCCAAACAAGTCAGCGGTGATGTCGTATTGCGCAAAGAGAATGTACGTGGCAATGATACTCCCGATGCATCCCGCAACAATCAATCCAGTTCCAACAGCAAAGGAGAAGTACAAGCCGATGAGAATTACAGGGACAACGAGGTACAGTTGGGTGTCAACCGCCAGGTACCAGGTTATGCCGTAGCAGCTAGAGTTTTGATCTCCAAAGTTGTTGATGTAGAGAAGATTATGCCACCAACTGGTTTGACAGGCATCTGCTTGCTGCACGATTTGATCTGCAAATAGAAACATGTAGAGAGTGTTCATTCTTTGGTCTACTTACTCAATTGGGAAGCGGAGAACGGTCCTTGGATATAAGCAGCATAGACTGTGAAGAATCCGATGAAAAGCATGACTGGTGGAGTAAGACGGAGGTATCGGTGAACGTAGAACAATACCCAGGTAATCGGATTGACGATCATTTTCTTGCTCGGTTTCGTTTTGAAGAAAAGATAGGCCACAACGATTCCGGAGAGGACAAAGAATGTGTCGACGGAAACGAAGGCATTGAGAATGAGATGGTTCCAGAAGTGCTTGGGGAAACTCAGTACAGGAGACAAGGTGTCAGAGAGTGTGAAGTACAGATAAGAGTGACCAGTGACAACCCAACACATGGAAAAGAGACGTATGCAGTCGAGAGACTTGATGAATCCAGGTTTCTGTTCCTTCACACTTAAAATGAGTTCTGCGTTGGTCCAGAGAGAAAAGGCAAGGAGGACTTTGAGCAGCACGTTCTTTTCTTTATTGCTCTTTATTTCGAAGACAGTGTCTCTGATGTAGTCCACTAGCGATGCAAAGACGGAGATGGATACCATGACGATCATGAAAATTGTGAATCCCCAGAAAGCGGAATCCTTCTTGACTTCGTATTTGGAACAGTAAGCACTGCAGGCCGTGAATGGGTACGGAGACATTTGATTGAAGATGTTGATCATGTCTTGATGGTTACATGAGTATGGCAAACAAACAGCTATCCTCAGAGGGAGAGCGGAAAGAGTGTTTGCGTTTGTGGAAGAAGAATCGCAGGTGGCATTCTTTCCAGGTTTCAGGATAAGATAGCAGTAGTTAGTGTCGTACTTCTTGCCGCTTACTCGTTGACATTCTTGGGAAGATCCGTCATAAAGATCTGTGAGTTCAAGCATTCCGGGGACTGGAAACTTGCCAAATGCATCGAGTTCTGTAAACAATAAAGGTTCTTATGAAGAATAGTTTCAAAAAACATACCCTCAATTGCATACAAGTTGTCTTCTAAGATCTTCAACTCTTTTACGCTGCACTTGTTAGTAGTAAGACATTCCTCAGAAACCAAAGCAATCGTTTCGAGGGATTTGAACCAGGTATTCGTGTCATTGAGACATTGAGCAGTCAAATCATGCAATGCTTTTGGTTTGAAGACATCCTTCCAGTCGGCATTCACAGCGGAAATGCCCAGCAGCAGGAATAAAAATGTTAGTTTAGTGGTCATAACTTTGAAGGCATAATCAACTCGGGGTCTCCGTTGCTTTTATAGTCCATCTAGACATCTTTTGAAATGACGACACGGTTACTGATAACACGGTGGTTTCCTTGTTTCATTGTGTGAGTGGGAGTTCATTTATCAAAGTGTGCTTGCTTTCTGCCTAACCCTTTGAATGGGTACGAATGATTGGAGATAAGCTACTTTTGGAGGGTTGAAGTACAGTTCCGGAGACATCAAAGAACGTGGGAGAGTGTAGTTTCAATGAAAACTTCTTGCGAAATCGGGCTTTGTTGCAGAACCTCCTCCTCATGTAATCTTTTAAACTTGACTGTAGCTGTTATATGCATTGGTTGTAACCGATTGCACAATGTTATACGAGTTGGCTCCAATACAAATATGTTACTGCTAATACTTTAATACCAAGTACTCAATTGTCTATCATTTCCAAAACTGCACAAACACTGAACTTGGGAACGAGACAGCCTTCATCTGGAACTTTGTAGGATCCGGATCCGGCTCCGTGTCCGTTCCAAGGATCCCGTTCCGTGGTCATATGGTTCTTCTGGATGAGTAATCGGTAGACAAGTTGTCTCATAACACAATGATGTGATAAGCCTTTTCTCTTATCAAACCGGAGTCAGAAAATGATGTCAACAGGTGTGAATTGTTCTCTTCAGAATAGATTTTAGTGGCGGAGTTCATAATGAATTTATGTTTGTCTATTATCATGTTGTGCATTGAGATCAAGGGATGAGTTATGTAAAAGAGAACTGGTAGAAATCTAATTTCTATACTTGATCTTTCTCCTGCGTCCTTTTTCCTTCGTCCCAAGATCCAGATGTTTCTTGTTTTTTCTCAAATCCATTTTCCAGTTTTGCAGATGTTCTGCCGACTCCTATCAACGATTCGATTACCATCTTTTCAATTCTGAAAAACAGGCTGAATACGATTATAGACAATCCGAACTCACTTCAAAGTGGGGATCTCGAATAGACAGCTCCAGAAGAATGCAAAAACGTAGGCGAAGAAGGTGGCAGGAAGGGAGATGTAAATGAACACTTCCCAGGCGGAGTAGTAGTGGAGAGCGTGTCCGCCAACATTCAGAAAGTAGTAGAGGACCATCCAATGGACAATGTAGGCACAGTAGGACAGACGACCGAATGGTTGCCAGATGGGGTGAGACATGAAGTTGTTAATGGGTCCACCCCATCCCATGTGGTTTGCAGATACCACCCACGAGATGAAGACAGACCATCCAAGACGGTGAAAGTTGTAGAAGGTTCCTCGTGTAAACTTGCTCCAATGAGATCCTTTATCGTAGTCGTAAGTGGAGAACAGGCAAAATCCAGCAATAACAAAAGCGACGACCCATCCAGCAATTGCTAGGGCCCAGTTTAGTCTCACTTTTCTTGCTCCGTATGTCGCGAGAAGGTAACCAGTGAAAATTCCAACAAAATACTGCGGGAATCTAATCCATGGCTTTGTGTAAACCATGTTGAAGTGCGTCGAATCTCCATTCCCGAAAAAGTCAGCTGATATGTTGTACTTATCGAAGAGAATATAAACAGTGATGATACTTCCAATGCATCCAGCCACAATCATCCCAATTCCCATGGCAAGTGAGAAGTACAAGCCGATGAGAATTACAGGAACAACGAGGTACAGTTGGGTGTCCACAGCCAAATACCAAGTGATTCCATAACAAGTGTTCTGTTGATCCACAATGTTGTTTATGTAGAGAAGATTCTGCCACCAAGTTGTCTGGCATGCGTTAGTTTGTTGCACAATCTGGTCTAAATGATCCTGAATTACGTGTTGCTTCTCTGAAGCTAAACCTACTCAATTGTGAAGCAGCAAACGGGCCTTGAATGTATGGGGCATAGACAGTGAAGAATCCGATGAAGATCATAACCGGTGGAGTCAAGCGGAGATATCTATGCACGTAAAACAGTACCCAGGTTATGGGATTAATGATCAGTTTTTTGGTAGGCTTTGTTTTGAAAAACAGATAAGCAACGACGATTCCAGAGAGCACAAAGAACGTGTCAACTGATAGAAATGCGCTGCTGATAAGGTGGTTCCAAAACTGTTTCCGGAAGCTGAGAAGTGGAGACAGGGTGTCGGAAAGGGAGAAGTATAGGAACGAGTGACCAGTGACAACCCAGCACATAGAAAGCAGACGAATGCAATCGAGGGACTTGATGAATCCAGGTTTCTGTTCCTTCACACTCAAAATGAGTTCTGCGTTGGTCCAGAAAGAAAAGGCAAGGAGGATTTTGAGTAACACGTTCTTTTCTTTGTTGCTTTTGATTTTGAAGACAGTGTCTCTGATGTTGTCTACAAAAGACGCGAAGACAGCGATGGATACCATAACGATCATGAAAATTGTGAATCCCCAGAATGCGGAATCCTTCTTGACTTCGTATTTGGAACAATAAGCACTGCATGCCGTGAATGGGTACGGGGACATTTGATTGAAGATGTTGATCATGTCTTGATGGTTACACGAGTATGGCAAACAGACAGCTAGCCTCAAAGGGAGAGCAGAAAGTGTTGCAGTGGTTGAGTTAGATGCATCACAAGCAGCATGTTTACCAGGTTTCAGTACTAGGTAGCAGTAGTTAGTGTCGTATTTTTTGCCGCTAACTCGTTGACATTCCTGGGAAGATCCGTCATAGAGATCTGTTAGCTCAAACATTCCAGGGACTGGGATTTGTCCAAATGCATCAAGTTCTGAAAGTTGTTGTGTCCTCCCGATTCATCAAAGTACAAACCTTCAATAGCATACAAGTTATCCTCCAGGATCTTCAACTCCAGCAAACTGCACTTGTGTGTTGTGACACACTCTATTGATACCAGAGCAATGGTTTCCAGTGATTCGAACCAAGTATTTGTGTCATTGAGACATTGAGCAGTCAAATTATGAAGTGGCGTTGGCAGTAAGACATCCTTCCAGTCGGCATTCACAATAGAAACAGAAAGGAATAGACCGATTAAAAACAGAAATCGCATTGCAACTTTGAACGACAGAAACACTGCAGCTCCTGATTCTTTTATAGTGCATCGTAACAAGTCTGTGGATGAGAATAAGGCAACTGATAAAGTGCTAGTTTTGTTGGTTTCTCCGTGTGCGGCTCATATATCAAAATGTGCTCCGCGAGAAAATGGTGTGTGCATAACCCACAGAATGTCACATAAATGATAGACGACATGCTACTACAGAAAAAAGAGAGAGTTAGACGGAGAGGAAGACCGAAATGTTACTGTCATTTTTGAATAAATTTTTACTGACAAAAGTGATGTGAAATTCTTTTCTTCAAAATACATTTTAAATACAAAACTCAAACATTAGGTTCATCATCTTCCTCCTTGAATTCACATTACCGCCCCTCTTCGCACTCGCACTATTTCTTCCGGCGGTGTTGATTCCCGTCGATAGAAAAAATAGGGTTCCACGAAGATTTTTTCGATTCTGTACAAGTTAGAAAGTTGCAGACTTTTCTCAATCACCGCACCGGACAATCGGGATTTCGAACATGGCACTCCAGAAGAAGGCCGATACATAAGAGAGGATTGTGGCGGGAATCGAGTGGTAGAGAAACTGCAAGTAGGTGAGATCGCAATTGATATAGGTTTCAGCGTACCATTTGCATTGCAGAACTGGCCACCGGTGCTTGACTTCCCAAGTTGTAAAACCAGAAAAGAACCATTCTATGGACGATGTAAGCGCAGAAGGAGAGTCTTCCGAGTGGCTGCCAGATTGAGTGACACATGAAATTACCAAGCGGACCTGCAGTAAAACGATGTTTACACATTCAAAGTTTTCATCCACCTCCCCATCCGTAATGTGTTGCAGCGATAGTCCATGAGACAAATAGCGACCAACCAATTCTAGAGAAGTTGTAGTAAGTTGCTCTTTGGAATACACTGAATTCAAACTTCAGATTCACTTCACAGCTGTTTTCTACTACCTCCATTCACTTCCAGAATCGTAGTAATAGTTTCCGAGCAAACACCCAACAGCCAATCCCAGTGAAACTATCCATCCGGTTACAGGAACAATCCAGTGAAACTTCAGTCTGGTCTTTGTGAAAGTTGCTAGAAAGTATCCGACAAAGATTCCAATGATAAACGGAGAACATCTGACCCATGGCATTTGATGGGCGACGGATCGGAAGCGTTCATGATTTCTGTAAAATGTTTACAGGCGTTTAGCATTGGTGAGTAAGATCGGACCCGTTCCCAATGAAATCAGCTGGTAGATTGAAAGCTCCAAAGAGCGAGTACGTGATGATAACACTGATTAGACACCCACTGATAGTAAGAATTGCTCCACCGACAAAAGAGAGAAATAGAGAGATAAGAAATACAGGAGCTATAAGATACAACTGGGTGTCGACTGCCAGGAACCAGGTCACACTGTAGCACTGAATCTATTATCTTTTTGGTGGTACCGTGACTATCCCAACCTGATTTTCCCCAAAATTGTTGATGTAGAAAAGATTCCTCCACCAAGTTGACTCACAGATTTCTGATTCTTTTCGAAGCACATCTACAACAATAATTCAAAGTGACGAATCGGTTCAAGTATCCCACTCACCCATTTCAGAAGCTGCAAATGGTCCTTGAAGAAACTTCGCGTAGACTGTGAAGAAGCCAATAAACACCATGATTGGAGGAGTCAATCGGATGTATCGGTGAATATAGAAAATGATCCATGTAGCCGGTTGAAGGATGGTTGAACGTTTCGGTTTGTTCCTGAAGAACAAGTAAGCGACGACGACTCCCGAGAGCACAAGGAATGTGTCGATGGAGAAGAAGGCGTTGAGGATTAGGTGTCTGGAAGGGACTGGCTGGTGGAGGAAGTCTTCAGAGTTTCCGATGTTGTTATATGGGAACTGGAAGTTGTACGAGTGAGCGGAGACGATCCAGAGCATTGAGAGGAAGCGGATGCAGTCCAGTGAGCGGATGTAGCCGGGTTTGTGTTCTTTGACGGAGAGGATCATCTCGGAGTTGCTCCACAGCGAAAATGAAAGGAAGACTCGGAGGACTGGAATAGATAGAAGATGATACAGATAAAAATGAGAGTTTACGGTAAGCCTGCTCATTGACAGCTGACATCCCGATTTCTCGCTCTCTGAAGTACTCCACAACGGTTGCGGAAGATACGACAGCCACCATAACTGTCAAAAAGAGGCTGAAATTTATGTTTTCTATTTAAAAAGACGAGTTTCACTCACGTAAACACCCAGAACCCAGCACCTTTCTCAACATTCTCATCGGAACAGTATGCATCACATGCAGTTAATGGAATGGGAGTCAGCTGATTGAACACTTCCACGAGGTCTCCCTCGCCACAAGAACTGGGCATACAGACTGCGAGACGTGGAACTATGTGTCTGTGGAATGGGTCTTTTGAAGTTTTGGAACAAGACGAATTTCTCCCAAGATGAATTGTCAAGTAGCAATAGTTGGTAGGATACTTCTTTCCACTGACTCTTTGACATTCTTCGTAAGATCCCTCGAATAGAGTGTTGACGTCAAGAAGGTCTGGTGGCAGTTTTCCAAATGCGTCGAACTCTGAATTCTCAGCTTGAAATTGGGAATCAGTTCAAAAACAAACGTTGAATGGCAAACACGTATTCACTCATCGACGTCAGTTCGCTCATCGTACAGTTCTGATAACTCAAACACTCCACAGCGACCTTTGCAACTTCTTTCAACGAATCAATTAACATGGAGGTTTCATTGAAGCATTGCGGACCCAATGAGCTTGTTTTGTGGAGTGATGTTGAAGTAAAGAGAGGAGAGTTCCAATTGAAAATGTTTTGTGTTTTGGTAGTCTGGAGGAGTAATAAGAAGTAAAGAGAAACATGGCTAATCGAAAAATGCATTTGTTCGTCCGTATGAAAGCAGGAAATATGGGTGTGTGGGATGTGGATTCAGTGGGAAGAGAATGCATTTGCATGAAATGGGACGGTGACGAATCGATAATTCAAAAAAAATTAATGAAAACCCTTGTTTATTGAATGACTTTGGCAACACAGCTGTGATTGGAATGTGTACAAATTATGGAATGCTTCGAGTTCAAGTTGTTTTCTTATTGTTTCCAGATCTCTTCGTCTTCTTTCTTTTCTTTTTTCTCCTTCGTTAATAGAATTTCCAATAGATATTTCTCCATCCTGAATCATTACAGTGACTGTTCTGTTCAAAACCATATGACACTCACTTCACAATCGGTAACTCGAACAAGCAACTCCAGAAGAATGCGAAGATGAAAGTCATTATAGTGGCGGGGACAATGTAGTAAACGTACTGAAATCAAAAGGTAAAGTGGTAATTGAATCAAAGGATCACTCACCACTTGCCACATAGATACGAAATGAAGTGGCTTTGCATCAATGTTCAGGAAGTAGTTGACTACCATAAGATGGACGATGTAAGCACAATAAGAAAGACGACCAAGGGGTTGCCAGATTGGATGGTTCATGAAGTTCGCAATGGGTCCTGCCCAACCGTAATGACAAGCCAGAATAATCCAAAGAACTGACCATCCCCAGAAGAAACGCGAGAAGTTGTAGTAGGTGGCTTTGACCCAAGAACTGAAATACAACTTGAATATTAAAGGAGAAACGTCCGGCTTCTACCTCCAGTGATCTCCTTGATCATATCCGATATTAGCTGTGATACAAGCAAACGCCAATCCAACCGCAAGAAGCATTGGGATGATTTTGAAGGGCAGTCGAATCTTCCGTTCGATTGTTGGTTTCATAGCCAACAGATACCCTCCCAAGATTCCCAACAAATAGGGTGGACATCTGGTCCATGGTTTTTGGTACACCATGTAGTTGTACTTCCCAGATGGACTGAAAAGGCAGAATACACTTTGAGTGTGTTTCATCAGTACTTACTCAGCCGTAAACAAATCTGCAGGCATGTCGTATTTCTGATAAAGTACGTAGACTGTGATTATGCTTCCCACGGTGCCAATGACAAAAAGCAAAAATCCTGCAAGTGGTTTCCAAGCAAGAGCAATCAGTAGAATGGGTGCAATGAGGTAGAGTTGAGTGTCCGTAGCAAGGTACCAACTCGGTCCGTAGCACTGAACTTTGAAGTTGAGATTTGAAAATGGTTACTAGCAGTTACCGGGTTCTGATTGTTGTTGAAATTGTTGATGTAGATCAAGTTCCTCCACCAATAGGATTTGCAAGAGTCTATTTGGAGTACAGTGAAATCTAGACCAATCTAATTATCATAACCCTTCTGTCAACAAACTCACTGAAAAGAGAGGCAGCCACAGGTCCCTGGATGTAAAGAGAGTATACTGTAAAGAATCCGAGGAAAATCATGTACGGAGGAGTCAATCGAATGTATCTGTGCACGTAGAACAGAATCCACGTGGCAGGGGATTTCAAGAGTTTAGTTGTAGGTTTGAGCTGCAAGTTTGACGTCAGGATCCTTTTAATCTGGTCACTAACTCTAAAGAACGAATAAGCCACAGTTATTCCCGAAACCAAGAAGAATGTGTCGACGGAGAAGACTGCGTTCATGAAGAAATAGTCGACGAAGTAGTCCGCAAAGGATTTCAGAGGGAGCAGGGTGTCTGAAACAAAAATTCATCAGATTCGGAGATGTCTTTCTTACCAGAAAACTCAAAATAGTTGAGCATGTGCCCAGAAAGAACCCATGCCATCGAGAGTCCACGGATACAGTCGAGAGATTTTATGTGAGTGGCTGGTTGGGGACTGATGTTTAGGATAGCGCCAGCATTAGTCCAGAAGGAGAATGCGTAGAGAAGACGGAGTGGGGATCGGGTCTTCTCAACGGTTTTGTAGGTTATAGAGTAAAGAGAGTCACGGAGGTAATCCACGGAAGTGGCGAGAACTGCTATGCTGATTATGACTGCCATGAACGCACTGAAAACCCAAATTGAGAGTTGAGAAACTATAGAAAGCCTTACTTGAATCCCCAAAATGCACTGTCCTTCGGAACATCTCTATGAGAACAGAAAGTTCCACAGGCCGTAAGAGGTAGAACACTGAGTTGATTATAAAGGTTAGCCGTGTCCTGGCTGCTGCAGGACCGTGGCATGCAGACTGCTCTTCGGAAAGCTACGGAAGTACCGGCGTTTTGAATGGATCCTCCAGAACAACTGCCCTGAACATAGCAAGTTTTGAAGCTATCAATATCAAAGAACTCACATTGTAACCAGGAACAAGAAGTGCATAACAGTAGTTAGTCTCGTATCGGATGCCATTGATTCGAGCGCATTCCTGGTAACTTCCGTCAAATACCAGAGAGACTTCGAGAAGCCCGGGGGATGGAATTCTTCCAAAGGCATCGTATTCTGAAGAAAACGTTGCTTGTATGCAGTTGAACAAGTGAATCTTACGTTGTATTGCATAGAGATTCTCTTTCAGCGTTTTGAGCACTGGAGCCGAACAGTTCTTGTAAAGGAGGCAGTCCGTAGAGGCTTCCGTGAAAGTTTTGATTGAACTCATCCATGTCTTGAAGTTTTTTGTGCACTGCTGTGAAATGTTGGAGTAGTCGATAAAACTGTTAAACGGGGTGAAACTCTGCAAGGATGTCTTTCAACACCAGTAAAGAAGCATCTAATACTTACCTCAATTTTATCTAGGTCAAACAATCCTTTGGAACAAACTGAATCAACAACAAGAAAAACAATAAAAACAACTTTTGAAGAAAACTGGAACGAGTGCATCTTTTTGATCCAAAACCAGACTCTGTGCAGTAATTGCACCCGCCAGATTCGTCACTCTCCACATTTTATACAGGTGGACAAATAGAAAGACTCTTTTTGCTGTGGCTTATGATAAGGAACTGTGTGTACGTGAGAAATGAATTGAGTGATGGCATCGAGACGCAGGGAGGAGCAGACGGGTTAGTCACTCGAATCATTTCACAATACGATCAGAACTTTGTGTATTGGAGCATCGGAGCAGGAACAAAAGAGCAGATGAGTTGATAAGTGAAGGAGTGACCTGGAGATTACCTGGTGACGTTCTGGAATGTTGGAGGATGAGTCAGTGAAATCAAGATGTTCCTTATCACAAAAGGAAAGAAGACTGGAGTTAGAAGAATTTCTTCATCACTAACTCGTTATTCATCATTTTCTGGGCGGGGCAATTGGAAAAGGTACAAGAAAAAGGAAAAAGGTTTTATACATTCATCAAAACATCAAGTGATTACAGTTTCACAGTCTCCTGTCTCACAGAGTGTCCGTGTGTGTCTGCCGCATTTGACATTGGTTCAACTTTTGGATTCACTCTGAAAAGTTCCAAGAAGCGTTTCTGGATTGTCTGGTTGAGAAATAAGTAGATGAAGACTGGAGCTCCGTGGATGAATTGCCAGAGGAAGTGACCAAACATGACAATGTACGGAGGCACTGTGACAATGTTCATGACGACGTAGATGATGGCGCATGTCTGGTTGACCACGCAGATGAGGGTGGATTGCAGGAGGACTTGGAGTCTCTGAAATAAGGAAACGATACGTTGAGAAACGTTGAGATAGTTGCTACCGCTTGATGATGATTCGACGTCGTGTTCATCATTTGTAAATTTGTCCGTACTGCAGACTGGAATGGGATGTAGAGGATACAGGTCAGTGCAACAATCAGCATGTTGTTGATAGTGTGAGCAAGATGTGTGTACTCTTCTGATCTGTTCGGGTAGATCATCGGATCGAAAAACCATGCGCCATATTTAGAATTGAATACGTGCGGAGGTGTGAAGAGGAAGCAGAAGCCATAAACAACAGGGAAAACGAGGAACATCAGGGTTCTGTTTTCAGTGAAAATAATGGCCTCCAGGGATGGTTTCGTCACGGTCAGAAGTCTATTGCAGACGAGGAGAAGGGCTGTGAAACAGGATGCACACCAGAGGGCAAGAGCAATGGATCCGGAGATGTAGATCAGGAGAGGGTAAGTACAGTAAACGGCTCCTTTGATGGATAGGAATCCAGTGATTATGGAATTGACGGGGATGATCGAGAAGTCGATGATGGCCAGGAGAAGCATTATTTTGAAGCATGAGATTTTGAAGAAGCTTTCCTCGGCAAATATTTTGATTAACAAGAAGTTGAGCACCTGAAAGTTGCAATTGAGAATTCGATTTCAACACAGCGCAATTACATTTACAATGACTCCGTAAGTAATCTGCAGATACCCCGTTATCGGTCGTTGAACCCCCGTTTCCAGAGACCATTCTTCACTAGTCCTCTCACTGAAAAACCAAATGCCTATTGATTGGATACAGTACATACCTGCAATTGTAAAGTGGAATATCCTGAACGGAGTCGTAAATTAGAAGTTTATCCATCTCGCTCAATCAGAAATGAATTCTGACGGAGGCAGGCGGATGTTTTGCCCCTGTTTGGGTGTCTACCTGATTTCTCTTGGGACCATTTAGTTTGCGATGTCTGAATGCAGTTCTGTCGGTCACAAGGTGTGTCTCGGATCGGGCAACATAATTACACTCGTGTTTATTATGAATAATCGAACACAATTCAATAATCATAGTTTACTGATGATCTGATTTCTTTGTAAGTTGGAGTTCGGGCAGTGATCTCCGACATTATTCTCAGCCTTCTGATGAATTCGTAACAGTTCCAAGAAGCGTTTTTGGATCTTCTCGTTGAAGAGCAAGTAGATGAAAACTGGGGCTCCGTGGATGAACTGCCAGAGGAAATGACCGAAGATGATGATGTATGGAGGGAGAGTGACAAGGTTCATGACGACGTAGATGATAGCGCATGTCTGGTTGACCACGCAGATGAGAATGGACTGCGAAAGGACTTGTAGCTTCTAAAACAAAGCTGTTTTTGTTGAAAATCGCAATTGGATTTATTCACCGCTCGATGATACTTTGACTGTGCATCCGCCATGTTTATGTTACTGCGCACGATTGACTGAAACGGGATACAGAGTAGACATGTCAGTGCAACAATCAGAATGTTGTTGATTTTGTGAGCAACGTTGTCGTATTCTTTTGACCTGTTCGGGTAGATCATTGGATCGAAAAACCAGGCACCGAGTTTCGAATTGAAAAGAAGTGGTGGGGTGAAAAGGAAATAAGCACCGTAGATGAGTGGGAAAGTGAGAAAGAGGAGAATGCAGTTGCCGTTGAAAATGGAGGATTCCAGGGTAGGTCTTCTCATTATCAAAAGACGATTAGAGACAAGAAGAAGGGCTGTGAGACAGGAAGAACACCAAAGAGCAAGACAGACAGACCCAGAAATGTAGATGAGCAGTGGATGGGAACAGAATACAGCACCCTGAATGGAAAGATATCCAGTCAAGATGGAGTTTACTGGTATTATGAGTGAGTCAATGATGGCAAGGAGGAGCATTATTTTGAAGCAGGACCACTTGAAGCAAGCTCTTTCTGAGAGAATCTTTATGACGACCAAGTTGAGTAACTGAAAGAAAACATTGGGGAAATTTCGTGGATGAGGAATTACATCAACAATGACGCCATAAGAAATCTGCAGAAACCCAGTTATCGGACGAGGAACCCCCTCTAACGACCATTCTTCCGGAGTTCTCCCGCTGAAAATACGATCGTCAACCGTAAAAGTAGAGCGCAAACCTGCAGTTGTACAGAGGAATAGCTTCCACGGATCCGTAATATAACAGTTTCTCCATACGCTAAGAAGTTAGAGGGATGGCGACTCAAACGTCTATATACCGCTCTCCGGATTTCTCTCGGGACCATGCAGTTTGCGACGTCTGGATTCAGTTCTGTCGGTTGCGAGATGTGTCTCGGATTGCGCAGCATTATTAAACTTGTTCTGACTATGATGAATGACTAATAAGTGACCTATAAAATGACTGCTGTCTTAATAACACATGCTGGAAAGACTACAAAGTTGTCGTTTATTCAGAAAGTTCACAAAGTTAACAAATCAGATTTACACTTTCGAAGTTTCATTCCGTTGAAAAGTGATAGTTATATCTCCATTCCGGAAGATGTCCGTCTTCTCTCGACGAACTCCAATCAGTTCCAAAAATCGATGCTGTATAGTTTGATTGAGAAACAAGTAGATGAACACTGGTGCTCCGTGGATGGACTGCCAGAGGAAGTGGCCGAAGATGATGATGAATGGTGGGACAGTAACAAGGTTCATGACGACGTAGATGATGGCGCATGTCTGGTTGACCACGCAGATTAGGGTGGATTGCAGGAGGACTTGCAGTTTCTGGAACACAATTGTGGTTTGTGGTTTGTTGTCTCGGAGTTGTTACCGTCTGATGATATTTTGATTGTGCGTTAACCACTCGGAGATTGGAACGAACAATTGACTGGAAGGGAATGTAGAGGAGACAGGTAAGTGCCACGATGAGAATGTTGTTGATAGTGTGGGCCAGGTTGTTGTAATCCTCCGACTTTTCCGAGAAAATCATCGGGTCAAAGAACCAGGCACCGTATTTAGAATTGAAGAGGAGGGGTGGAGAGAAAAGAAAGTAGGTGCCGTAGACAATTGGGAAAATGAGAACAAGTAACGCACGGTTTCCATTGAACATCGAAGACTCCAGAGACGGTTTTGTTAGTATTAGCAGGCGATTGCAGACGAGAAGAAGAGCAGTGAAGCAGGAAAAACACCAGAGTGCAAGAGCAATGGATCCGGAGCTGTAGATCAGTTGAGGGTGGGAACAGAACACAGCTCCGTCTATGGACAAGATTACAGTTAGGATAGAGTTTGCAGGGATGATGAAGAAATCAATGATGGCGAGGAGGAGCATTATTTTGAAGCAGGACAACTTGAAGCAAGCTTTTTCTGATAGAATTTTGATAATGATCAAGTTGAGAACCTGACAAAGAAAGAATGGAGACTGATTTAACGTTAACTGTTACATCAATGATAATTCCGTATGCAATTTGCAATGCCCCTGTTATCGGACGCCTGACTCCTGTTTCCACAGACCATTCTTCCGGTGTGCGGTCACTAGAAAAAGAACATCTACAAACTTCAAAAACAACACACTTACCTGCAATTGTACAGAGGAATCTCTTCTACAGAACCATGAAGTAATAGTTTTTCCATATCAGCTTATCACTCTTCGAACGTGAGTATTTTATACAATTGTGAGAGTTCTTGATAAACGAAAAACAAAGTTTATGGAACATCATGTTATTTTTGTTTGCTTGCGTGCCTGCTTCCCTGGGAAATCGAATTCCTGGAGTTTCGGGTCTAGACAATACGTGATCTAATGGGAAACAATTTACCTGGAAGTTCAGATCATAATACGAAACCCGACGTCATGACCTGAAACAGAAACAATAACGAGTTACGAGAAAGTACTTACTACACTTTCTGGTCTCTAGTGACATGTTCTGTTCGTCGCGCAACTACATTCGTCTTTCCGTTGCATTTGTAGTTTTTTGAGTCTATTGATAAGAGAAAGTATATAAACACGGGGTGCGGCGACTAATTCGACAAGTCTCAATGATCTTCCTCCTTCTTCTCCTTACCGTTTCTTCCTGGTTGGTTGCCAGACAGTATCTCAAATCCAGACGGCTCCCTCCTGGCCCATTGGCATTCCCGTTGATTGGAAATATTCCACAAATTGGATATCAACTATGGAAAACCGGAGGAGTGGCTCCGATGCTCAACAAGTATCGAAAGGTTTGAAGGGTACTGGAACGTTTCGACAATCACTTTCTCTAGGAGTACGGAGATGTGTTCACACTTTGGTTGGGCCCAATTCCTCATGTGAACATCACGGATTATGAAATCTCACACGAGGTATTCGTGAAAAACGCCACCAAATATGCTGATAAACACATTCCGCCGATCTTCGAGCACTTCCGACGTAAGCGACTTTTGAAATTTCCTCCACTAATCGTGGAAGTTTCAGAAGGCGATGGTTTGTTCTTTGCGAATGGAGAAACTTGGCAGGAGCTGAGAAGATTCTCAATGTTGACTATGAGGAATATGGGAATGGGAAAGGATCTGATGGAGGAGAAGATCATGGCGGAACTGAATGCGAGGTTTGATTGGGAGCAGGAATTAGAAATCAAGGATTGTTCCAGATGTGCGGAAGTAGATGCAGTAGCAGAGAATGGAGTTACTGTACAGTCAGTAAATCAGTTCTTCGACTTGACAGTCGGAAGTATCATAAACAGTATGTTGATGGGATTCCGCTTCGATGAGGTTTGAATCCATTCTCTCATTTGTTGATATGTCCGGCTTTTAGAGAACCAAAACCCGATTCTTGACTTTCAAAGGCATGCTGGACGCGTCGATGGAACAGTTCTCCCCGATCGATATGGCTTTTCCAGTTTGGTTCTTGAAAACGTTTTTGCCAAAGAGCTTCCATTCCCTCAATTTCGTTCAACAAGAAATACTAGATTACGTCTCCGAGGACGCAGTAAAAAGAGCCCGAGACTATATGAACGGAGATTACGAAATAGATCCGGAGAACACTACGGACTTTGTGGATGCTTTCCTGTTGAAGATGAAGCAGGATCCGGAGAGCAAAGTGTACAAGTAGGTTGATAATTGTAAAGATGAGTACAGACTGATTGTGTTTCAGTGAACGAATCTTGAAAGTGTTGGTATTGGATCTGTGGATTACCGGACAGGAAACCACAACGACTACTCTTGTTTCTGGATTCATCAGAATGCTTCACAATCCAGAAGTAATGGTAAAGTTGCGAGAAGAGCTAATGAGAGTTACCAATGGAGGATCACGACCTTTATCACTGAAAGATAAAAACGACACCCCATATTTCACTGCTACCCTCGCCGAAATTCAACGTCATGCTTCGATCCTGAATGTGAACTTCTGGAGAATTAACCACGAACCGACAGTTGTTGGAGGGTTCCCAGTGGACTCTGGAACTCTGATTGCTGCTCAATTGAGTGCTCTTCATACCAATGAAAAAGTATTTGAGCAGCCGGAGAAGTTCGACCCGGAGAGGTTCATGAAGAATGAGAAACTCATCCAGCAAGTGATTCCATTTGGAATTGGGAAGAGGTCTTGTCTTGGAGAAGCATTAGCAAGGGCTGAACTGTTTCTGGTAATTAAAAGGTGTTTTTGTTTGAGAATGTATTTTGAATTCAGATCATCGGGAACCTCTTGCTCCGGTACAACTTCAGTCCGAGTGGAAAGCTTCCAAAGGTTGAGGAAGTGTTGCCATTGTCGGCTGCAAAAAGATGCGACACTTACAGCATGAAGTTCGAGAAGATTAAGTGAACCTGAAATCGTGTTGTTTCCTGTATATTTAATGAATAATTTAAAGCAGTTCTTGCTACTTGCAAAACATCTGTTTTGATAGAATTGCTCCCACTCCAATCAGAACTTGGTTTTAGATGTGTTGTTTCCATTTTCCAGAACAGCAGCCATTCTGCAGCCCAATAAAATCCAATCACTTCTTTGAAAATGACGTCCTCAGTCAGAATTGTGCCACATGAGTGAACTTTCAGAGTTTTCAACCTTCCTAGAACTGGTTATCGAGTTAACCCGGAACAAACTGAAATTGGTGCACTAGAGTGGAAGGAGATACATAAATCATGCGCACCGAGGACGGCTCCTGAAAAACTTTGGCTGATTACTTCCCGGATACTGAGAAGATGTTCACAACTTCCTGAACTGTCCTGTTTTCTTCAAATGGCAGTCCACCTGTTGACCCTTGCGGTCTTCTTTACGATCAATTCCATCGTCGGAATAATTGGTAACGCTGTTATGGTACTCTGCTTCTTTTTGAATCAGTGAGTTGGAACACCAGACAATCCTGAAAATGATAAGGAAATCCTCAGAAAACTGCGCAACCCATGCCACATCCTGATCTCCATACTGTGCTTCTGTGACCTTCTTAACCTGAGCGGGGAGCTTCCGTTTGTAGTGAACTTCTTTGGAAACAGTGAGTTGGACTTTTTTCACTTGTGTGAATACTCGATTCCAGTCCCATCTCCACAAGAATCCTGTTTCTTCATGCAAATCTTTCCGATGATTGGCGCCTCTGCAGGGAGTCTCTTGATACTTTCTATTGGCTTCGATCGTTTCATCGCTGTTCATTTTCCTATCTGGCAGGAGAATTGGGACTTTGCTCTAACTGTAATTAAAGTTTAGGTATCCTAGATTTATTCAAAAGAAGTTCCGGTATGTGCTCTTCATGTTCAGTGTTCCTTTGATCTATGCAATTGTTCTTGTGATTGTGAGCTACCGAAACATTCAGAAAACTGACCCGAAGTACAACAACTCTAGCAGAATTTGTAATAACGCATCCTAAGTTTTCTCAGACAATACATGTGTGCAATGCCAGTTGGAATGCACACCGACGCCTTCCGAATCTTTAACTACGTCGGTGTCCTCAACAACATCTGTGTTCTCTCTGTGTACACTTCCGTCTATTTGTCACTCAAATTCAAACCAACCAATTCACAATTCAAGAAAGTGTTTGAGTCTCTCGCAGTCACCGTGCTCTTTGTTCTCATCGGCTGGATGACCGCTTTTCTCATCAGCGTCTTCACGTACCTCTTCGTCACAGATCCAGACCACTACGAAATGGGGATCCTTTATTCCGGAATCCCAGTACACTTCTCGTTGTCATGTAATGTTTTTGTGTTTTATGGCATAAAGTGAGTCTGAGGGCAGGGGGAGATCTACTGATCAAAATTATAAATTTTAGCCCGGATTATCGAAAAACCATTGATGACCTGACAAGGAGTATTACGAGAAGAAATGTCACTCGTTCTAACAGTGTCAAAGTTGTAACAAGTATGACTTAGCTTCTCGTTTTAATAACTCTCATATTATGGTATCTCAATACTCAAAACGCTTTTTTGAATAAACTCGTCAATGCGTTGCTGCGACTCCCTTGGGGGACCTTTCGAGTCCCTGATGAGCCACGAGATTGCCAAGGCAACGCAGCCAAAACGCAACCCATCCAATAAAAATTATGGGGGTTTCTCCTTCTCGTAAGCAGTTTTCGTTTTCACCTACTCTTTCCGATTTCCTTTCTTGTGTTGTATTTTCAAATGGAGTCTGCCCAATTCCGTTATTTCTGTGCAGCGTTCTCCCCTACAGTCTCTCAAACCTCTATCCCAATCCTCTATCATGCTTATAAGAGTGGCAACACCACTCTAATCAAATTGGTATTAACGGCACTTCTCAAAAAGACAAAACTCTCGAAGACTGACGCTGTAATCCAGGTTCTCAAGACAGGTGAGCAAGCCTTTACATATTCACGTATTCCTTCACTTTTCAGAAAACTTCAGTTACTTCCGCGAGTTCGTAGTGCTCAACAACCCTCGTAGCTCCCTGTTCTACTTCAAACACTGCTTGTTTCTCGGCTACCTGAGCATCCACATCTCTCCCGAGTGTCTGACTCTCGTCGACACTCATTATCGAGAAAACAACATCTTCCTGCAAATGAGTCATTCGCATCGAGATGGATACTCGATTAAGACAATCAACAAGTTTCTGAAGATCAGTGCTGCCAAGCAACTCTACAAGATCGTCGTGCGGGTTCCTCGTAAGAAATTGGAAAAGTTAGAACGGAAATGCATCTGTTTTTTAGCTGACATCGAGAAGACAATGCGAATGGTCGAGCGGATGGCAGAGTTCGCGAAACCATTTGGTTGCACCAATCTCACATTTCACATGGGAATGGATTTGATTATCGTGTTCAATACAAGAATGCACCAACTTCCTACAAATTGACTTAATAAAATGGCTTCTGATTCATATAATCGGCAGGAATCGTGTACATGTCATGACATTTTGCCTAGCTGAAAAGTACATACAAAATTAGTGATAATCAGGGAGGGAATGTGCAAAGTCAACAATGCAAATCCTAGAACGTCGATAAATAGAAATTTGTGGTAAATAGGATGAGGTCGAAAGGCAAGAAGGGTGTAGGGACAAGAGAAGCGTCGGAATAACAAGTGACATTTCAGAAAATGGGAAGGGGAATATAAAACGAAATGTGTGCTTTGGCTGCTGGTTTACTCGTCGGTCTTTTTCCCGTAGAATGTGTTTGTCTCCTGTCCAACGATTTCAAGTGCGGACAGAATCTGGAAATTACGATGATATTTCGAGAGGTTATTTAGGAAAGTACTCACATAATCGAGATGCTCTTTTGTGTGATCCGCACTCAGACAGAACCGGACTCGTGCTTCGAGAAGCGGAGTCGCCGGGTAGCCGACAGCAACAACTCCGATGTTGTGTTTCAGCATTCGCCGCGAGAACTCTCTGAAAATACATCGCTTTTACACAGTTCCCTACGAGTTCCGGTACTTACACGACTTTAGTGATGTAGAACGTCATCAATGGCACAACTGGACTGTCGTTGTTTCCGTAGACCAGGAATCCCTTCTTGCGAAGTTCTTTCCTGAAGTATCGGGTGTTCTCGAGCAGCTGAATAGCTTTCTGTCGTCCGATGTCTGTTCCGTCGCTTCCACACATGATCTGAAGACATTAACTAGAAACCGATTTGACAATGGAGCACGTACCGAAACAGCCTTCTCAACTTGAGCAATCAGCGGCGGTGACATGGTAACTCCATAAGCAGTTCCCGCGGAATACCGGCGAATGTGGTCGATGACTCGCTTGGATCCGCCCATGTATCCTCCGGCAGAAGCGAACGACTTGGTGAGAGTGCCCATCATGATATCAATATCCCGTGGGTTGCATCCCCAGTACTCGGCGACTCCTCTTCCCGATGGTCCGACTGCTCCGATACTGTGTGCTTCGTCGAGGAACAGGTAACAGTTGTACTTCTTTTTGACGGCGATAAAAGCCGGGAGATCGACGATTGTGCCTTCCATACTGAAACAACCGCATTGATTCGGTGCAATACAGCAATTTTATAGGGTTAGACTAATCGTGCTACCACTAACTAACCTATAAATACCTTCAATGACAATCAGCACCTTGTTGTACTTCTGACCCGTCTTTGAACTTACACCACAGAGAGCATCGCGCAACTTCCGCTCGCAGTCCTTGGCGTCTGAAGTGAATGATAAAGTCATACATTTAAGCACAAAGTCGGTTACCATTATGCTTGAAAACCAAGATTTGAGCTCCAGAGAGGCGGCATCCGGTGACCAACGAAGCATGGTTCAGTCGGTCGGAAAGGATCAGCGAGTTCTTGTCGACCAGAGAAGGAATGTTCATCGAGTTGGTGGCGAATCCCATTGGGAACACGACGGCGTCTTCGACATTCAGATACTCGGCAATGGTACGGTCGACAGAGTGATGCACGAGATGATTTCCTGCAATGTTTGATTCCAGTTTCATTCTTCATCTATAAAAAATCACCCTGCTCCTGTCGCGTCCCTCCACAATTGATTCCGTACTTGTCGATTTGAGCGGCGGCGGCATCAGCACAGACTCCAGATCGATGAGAGAATCCCAGATAGTTGTACGAGCCGAGGTTGATGACTTCCGTTTCGGATCCGGTGTATCTAGAAACTGATACTGTTTTGTGCAACCGTTTCGGGGAACACTGCATCAACTTACTCTTGCGTCCATCCGTGATCGTGACTGACTCGGTCCTTCAGCCGCACAATTGCTCCGGGAACTCCACTGATCGGCCTGTTGACAACATCAGTCGACTGACGATAGATGTGGTCCGTGTACGTGGCATCGAAGCTGTTTCCAAGTGGCGGGAAGTCCTGAAGACCAAATTTTTCACTGTTTGTTCCGGGTGAAAATGATGATTCAGTTTTTATCGGCATTTTGCTTTTCATATTTCGCCACTTTTTGTGTTTATAGCTAGGCGTCGGCGTCTGATCAAAAATGGTGCGACCGCAGAGGAAAATGTTTCAATTTTCTTATCTAACCAGGAAGAGAGCGGAAAACAAAGTACAACGCCACAAGAAACTGCTTTCGGGCAACGATTATTGTGCTGTGACTTGCAGAAAAGACTCACCACCATTCTGGGATCTCCTTTCGCTCGCTTCGTCTTCACAATTCCCCATTTGTCCATCAAAGTGGCGACGAAAGCTCCCAGAAGCATCATTGTGATGTTGAATTGAACAAGCCAGAAAACGTAGAACGCTGGTTTCGGGCATGGATCCAGATATGTGTCCTTCTCGAGTGTTTTTCCATTCTTTACCCTACGAAACAGCGAATTTTCAGTGTTTTGTTGGAATTTAGGCAAAAACTTACTTTCCATTGGTTGCCATTTTCCCATTTTGTGTTCCGCCCATTTTTTGGAACCTGAAAAACACAAAATTCAGTGAAATTCGGCAAGAAATCTAGAGAAAAGAGCAAAAAAAGTCCAAAAAACCAGTAAAAATTAACTGAGTGCAGTGGAGCGCACTTGCAATAACTGCCGCCGAACTCATTTTTTCGCAGATTTCTGCAGCGGTTTCAATGGGAAAAAGGGTCAGGAGACGGAAAAGAGAGAGGAAAGAGTGACAAGAAGAGAAGAAAAGAATGATATCAATCAAGTAATCAGAGAGATAAGACGAAGGGAGCGCAAAGTACATGGGAGAATACCAGCGACTACACTGCGAGAGAACGCAACAAAAGGTGGCATGATTCATATTCACGTGCCAGTCAGAGATTCTTCGCAGTCGTACGATGTTTATTGACAGCAGAAGGTATACAACGGGAAACTAGTTCATGGGAACTATGTGAAGGGGTTATTTGGTAGGATAAAGTTTACGTGATACTCCTAGCACCCTTTGGTTGACCATGCCTTGTCCGGTCAGGGTAATGAACCGGGCCAGAGAAGGCCCTTTGTGGTGGAACCATCGTAATCACACCATATCTCAATCATGAATCTTCTGATTCTGCTTGCCACCGGTTTGATTTTTGGTAAGCTTTCATCCCTTCAAATCCGTCTGATCATCTCGATTCTGCAGTCAATGGCGACTTGTCTCCATTCGGCATCATCAAGACATTCTTCGAACACAACTTGACCCTGAGCGACTTGATCCCCTTGTCGAAACCCACAGAGGTTCTTTCTCCTTCGGACAACTTCACGGTGATTCTGCATGTGGTGAACAGAGTGAAACACTTGTTGAGCGATGGGGAACACGATTTCAAGATTGTAAGGTCATAAAGGAGCTTCGGGAGAAACCACAAGGCTTTCAGACTTGGGATGAATCCCTGGCGGCGATGGCTGCGAAACACGTGGAAGAGTGCCCGATGGAGCTGAGAAGCAATGAGTTCTATGGAGACTTTGATGAACTTCTGGCATTGGGTGTTGTGTTGAACTCCTCAACCCACAAGACGTTCTCTCTGAGCTCTCTCCCGACTCGGGCGGTTCTTCGCAACAAATCCATGGAGTTGCAGTTGGATATCGGATCCAGAATAGGATGCTCTCTGGGCAACTGCTCTCATGACTTCTTGTGTCACTTTGAGGCTAGGTAACAGTGGGTTTTGTGGCGAAATAATATGGATGTTTTCAGACGATCCGCTCAACTGAGACTTCAATATGAACCCTGTGAGCACGATACCGTCTACCCGAATATGTGCATCGAGAAGCCGTTCGACTACTCCCAACAGGATTGTGATGAGTTCGGAAAGACGATGATGGGAACGTGGAATGAGCACAGAAGGACTGTGGCCAAGGCGTTCAACGTCCCGGCTATGTACGAGTTGGTGAGTCGAAAAGAGAAGCTTGCGATATGTCAAGAAAACGTTTAGTGTTGGTCCAACGAGCTCAAGGCGACGGCTGAAGTGATTGCTGCTAACTGCACCTACTCCGATGTTTCCGGAAGAGTCTACGCTCACCCGAGATCTTTGGAACCTCTTCACTACTCCTCTCTGCTCTCGCACCAACTCCCCAGCTCTGAAGTGTTCCCTCCAACCCTCCCAGCTATCCTGGCTCCAAATCAGAACTTGTTTGGCTGTGCCCCAACCAACTCGACAACTTGCCACGAGTACTCGTATTACTGTGTTATCGGACCTGAAATGTTAGTGATAACAATCACATATCACTGATAAGACACGAAGTTTTTAGGAAGAGCACAGAAATAGAGCCGGAAACTGGAAATAAGCTGTGTGGAGAGTGTTCCGGTGACTGTTTCGATGGTCTTTGTCGACCGAGAATCGTGGAAGAGAAACCGGAGGAAGAGGTGGTGGAAGTGGCAATGGAACCAGAGAAGTTGGAGATTCCGAAGGAGAAGTCATCGACGATGACGACTATTTACTTGGAGACTTGGAAGGTCTGGACACTCGCTGTCTGCGTGTTCATTTGCACGGTCATCGCGTTCTTCTTGATTTGCACTCTGGTCACCACTGATTACAGTTAGGTGCTAGTTTTTGTTTACTCGTTGTGTCTTGAATAAACTTGTTGATAATTCATTTGATTGGTTGAAGGTCATGGCGAGATCATTGAAAGAACGATATCAGTCTTCTTACTTTACGTGAACTTTTATATAACCTCTCCACGTGAAACGTTTCTCCCCAAATGTTCCACATCACCGCGATGAGAAGTTTATTTACTTCTGAAACTTCCCGAGATGTTGTTTCCAGTTATCAGCATCCTACTGCTCACAGGTACCTTTCTCAGCATTACTCAGAACTTGATCTTTCTCTTCAGCTCAATGTGTTGCACAGGAGAGTTACACACTTGTGAAAACAAGCATAAGCCGGACGGATATGATGAACGGAGTTCTGACAAAGTTGAATGCGGCTCGCAAACTGGTCACTGAGAAAGCGGATGCTGCGGATCTGTACAAGCTGAACTGGGATCTGTCGCTTGAGTGGCTGGCTCGGAAACATTCCAAAACTTGTGGAGAGGAGAAGCTGGAAGGGCTGAAGGAACTGAGACTGCGTGTCAGTGACACGGCTACAAAGAAGAGTGTTGGTGAGTTAGGATTGAAAGGATTCCGTTCTACAGAACTCTTGTTTTCAGTGGAGAGTTTGGAAAAAGACCTGAAAGCCTTCTACGAGTTCATCAATGACAATGGAGCCGATGTGGACTTTTCGATGATCGAATTCACGAAACATTACGACTTTTTCCGGAAGGAGTGGAAGCGGATTGGATGTGTTTTCAAGATTTGCAAAGACGGATTCACTGGAGAGGAGACCAATCTATTCTGTGTTCTCGGGCCGAAGATGGATGCTGCTCAACTGGAAAACGAGGAGATCTTTGAGGTGAAACCGGCGGAAGAGAGATGCCAGACCTGTCAGTGCTCTGATTCTCTGTGCGTTGAGGAAATGGATGCTTTGTCGGATGAGGAGTTCAAGGAGAAGGTGTTGAATGAGTTCAACTGGGCGAGGAGAACGTTTGCAAAGTTGGCGGGAGCGTCTGCCACGTCGAAATTGGTTTGTTGAAAGAACACAAAGCATTCTCATTGATCGACGTTTAGGTGTGGAACGAAGGACTCGCCAAGTCGGCTTCCGATGCTGGGATTCAGTGTCCAACAACCCTGACTCACGGATCAAACTATCGTCAACTGATAAGTGATGAGTACCTGAATCAAGCCGCCGGACTGTCTGTTCTCGGAGAAATGCACGGAACGACTGCCGTTGAGAAGATGTCCGAAGAGGCGTACAGTCGATCCGGAATTTATACTATTTTGTGGGCAGGGCAGACGAAAGTGGGATGTGCCAGGACTCCGAGCTGCCCGAATGCTAAAGTGTTGTGTCACTTTGGTGATGTGTAAGTAACTATCGCAGTGTCCCTGAATACAGCTCGTTTTCAGTGGAGAGATGAGAGGAAAGATTTTCGAGAAAGGAAACGTGTGTTCCAAGTGTACTAGTAGATGTGAAGACGGATTGTGTGTTGTTCCAGAGCCTGTCCCACAGGCAACATTGAAACCGGAGGATGAGACTACGGAGGCAACTGCAACAGATCCGTCATCAGGACAGCTTCCAGAAGGAACCACTGAATCGCCATTGGATCCGATCACGGATGCACCAGAAGCCTCTTCGGAATCTCCGGAACCTTCCACCGATTCGGCTCCTCCATCAACGGAACCTCCAGTCACAGTCACTGATGATCTCTCTTCAGGATTCAGTACCGATGCCGGTGCTCCAGGAGCCACACCGGGAGCCACTCCTGAAGAAACCACCGCGTCGCCAGTGGAACCGAACACACCAGCACCCGAACAAGAAACCTCTTCGGCGTCTTCGGAACCTGCCACCGATTCGATCACCTCATCCACGGAACTACCAGAGGCAGTCACTGACAATGTCACATCAGGATTCGCTATCGATGCCAGCTCTCCAGGTCTCACTGCAGACGATGCGACCACTTCGGGACCCACTTCTGATGAAACTACTGAGTCGGAGGCCATCACCGCAGCACCCGACACTCCGGCATGATCAGAGAGAGAATACCAAGTTTCTATCCGTGTTTACGTGTCAAAAGAATAAAGAGAATTTTATTGATCTGCGTGTTCTAGTTTACTTTTATCGTGAGGTTCTCGTAACTGCAACGTGTTCTGTTGGTCGGGAAGACTGATCACTCCCTGAAAGTTTCAAGACTTCAAGTCTCGCTTCAAAGTTTTCAAAAACATGGTCAACGCATCCAAAATGTTTCTCGGTGAGTTCCTCTCGAACTTGACATTTTCCTACTCCTAATCTTTAGATTATTATCCATATGGCCGTGCGGAGTTTAACATGACGGTCAGTGACGTGAAGAAACTTGACGAAGAGGGACAGAACAGTGACACTTTCTCCACTGGAGATATCGATTGGTGAGAAATTAGGTGTTGTTTTAGAAAAACCGAGTTTCACAGGCATCTGAATGTGTGCTTGAACCCCACGAAGAAGGGAAACCAGCTGTCGGCGTACCTGTTCTGCAATGTGGACATTATCAATGCGTGGAAAGTGGACGGACAGTTCCGTATCGTGCTCGAGAACAAGCTGAACAAGAAACAGTCGATTGCCCGACAGATGGAGTTCCAGTTCAAGTGCGAGACTGACGAGAACCGCGGATGGAGCTCATTCGTGGCATTCGACGACGTTTTGAACAAGAGAAAAGGGTTTCTCGTCAACGGTGGCATCTCATTTCGTGTGCTGGTCGGTGTGAACGCTGTCGAAGGATTCGACTCTCCGAAGTACTACAACCACACGATCGGCGACGGAGTCTTCTCTGATGGCAGGATTCGTGTCGATGGATTCGTTTTCCATGTGAACAAAATGGTATTATCATCATTTCGCAGACAAAGTATCAAAACATTGTTCAGATGATGGGTGTGCATTGTAGATCTATCGGACAACTGCTTATGGATGCTGAGGAAGGCGCCACTGTTGACATCGAGGACGTGGACCGTCACGAGTTCTCCAACTTCCTGCAGCTCCTCTACGGTGTGCCGATCCGTATTCGAAGTTTGAAATATCTCATAGCCCTCTTCTAATAAGTAGCTTCCAGAAGACAACATCGCTTCCCTTCTCGAATTGTCGTCTCGTTTCGAGGTCACCGGACTGGAGAACATGTGCGAGATGTTCCTCCAGGAGGCGGAATCCACGAAGCTCATGACCACTGCGGATGTTCTGAATTTGGCCGACGAGTACGACATTCCGGGGATGCTGGACAAAGTGATCAACGGAGCGAAAAGTGCGGAGGAGCTCGCCGAGAAGTTCAAGGATCTCAACGCATTCCCGCCGAGCACTCTGAAGAAAGTTGTCTCGAAGACCCTTGATTTTGCCTAATAAATAAACCTTTTTCTCGATTTCTCTTTTTCAAAAATCAAATTCCACGTGTTCCTTTTTCATATGCCCTCTCTTTCCAAACACGTGTCCACTTGGAAGGTTACACTTGGAACGGAACTTTAGTTTCCGACACTTCCACTTATTCAAAATGTTTCCCTTTTGGCCTTCTGGGGACAAAACCAAGAAACTGACCGGTGAGTTCCAGGTGCCTTCCAGTTCTCTAACGACAATTTCAGGACATTATCCGCATGGAAAGAAGTTTTTCCACTGTACATTCACCAAAGAGCAACTTGATTCGGAAGAGTGCGTGTCAAGCGAGAATGTCACTTCGGGAGATGTCTATTGGTGAGCAGGAGATCCCTAGCAGAAGTTCACAAGTTCTTCAGGCGTTTGATTGTCAAGAAACAACAAAAGAAAGATTCGAAGAACTACGAGTTGGGCATCAATCTGAAGTGTGAATTCGAAGATCATGTCAAGTTGAAGACCGAGAAGACGTGGAAGGTTGAAGCCGACCACACGATTCGTCTTTTGAGTTCTGTGAACACGGAGAAGATTGTCGTCATGCACGGCACGACGACTTTTGAGTCAAAGAAGAACTGGTTGTGGGAGTCTGTCAAGTACGATGTGCTCGATGGATTCTTCCAAGATGACTCGATCACTTTCGAAGTGGAAGTCGGTCTGAAATCGGTTGACTTGATCCCCATCGCCAAAACGTTTTCTGTTGAAACCCCAGGAGAGACTGATGTGGTTCTGGTTGTCGACGAGGTCAAGTTTTTTGCTAACAAGAAGGTGGGAATAGAAGAAAAGGCAATGGAACGACTGTGTAGAACTATGATATTCCAGACTCTGACTGACGCGTCGTCGACCTTCAAGACACTGCTCGACGGTGTCGGAGATTCGGATGACTCGAAGCAGAGTGAAGCGACTGTACCAATCGACAACACCAACTCGAATGCTTTCCGCATGCTTCTAGATATTATCTACGGGAATCCGGTTGGAATCGAAGGAGAACACGTCGAGGAGTTGATGAAACTCGGAGAAAGATTCAAGATTGACAAAGTCGCCGGAGAGGTTGCCAAGTTCCTGAAGACGTCGGTAGTGGATGATGCGGAGGCGGTCAGACTGGCCGATCAGTACAAGATGGAGGACGTGATTGTGAGTTTAAAATGGAATATCGGGTACTCATTGAATCTTACAGACGCACAAGTTGGAGTCCCTGAACACTCTCTTCGAGCTGAAGACAACTTTCAAGTCGTATCGTTACTTCAACGACAACACCATGAGACTGCTCCTCGATAAGCTTGTCACCGTCTCTAATTGAATGTCTAGTGTTGCAAATATTATGTCTTGTCATAAAGATCTCGTGATTTATAAATAAAGTACCGCCAACTATGTCTTCATCATATCAAACATCGGACAATGCTTATCATACAAGTTATAAAGCAGAGATATCTCTCGAGACTCCCTTATAATATTGAAAGCTTTCTGCACTGCATGCAACACCATCAGGATCTCCCCGACACGCATGCAATGATCCTCGTGTTGTCGGACACTCTTCTCGTATTCTGCCAACTCCTCGAATATCTTTGACCTCTTCTGTTTGCATACTTCAATACACTCATCTGTTTGGTTTAGGAAACCTGGAACATTCAGTTGGCTTCCGGAATTCTCTAGGTTTTCCTCACCGAAATCCCAATAAATGAGTGCAGTGAGAAGGAGAAATTCGGGGAGTTCAAGCTTCACTTGTCTCAAATGTAATCGCAGGGTTTGCTTGTTCAGCTTCCAGTACGGTTTGAGAATTCTGGAATCCAAATTTTCAGAAAATGTGTAGAAGAACAACTCACATTGATGCTTGCTTCGCCTTCTTCGTATCTTCTTCATCTGGATCCTGATAGTACTTTTCCAAGAGTTCATCATCAACAAAGTCGCCGTTCGGCAAGAGTAAGTGGTCACTTCCTGGAATGTACCAATCAGTTCTATCTTTGTTTTGAAATTTTTTACTTACGCATAGACCTGTAAGCACTCTCAAATAGAATGAAGGGTACTATGAAATGTTGAAAAAGGAACTTGTGATGCTCTTCTCCCATTTGACTCCGAAAGAATGGACCCATCAATTTGAAAATCAAATCCATATCTGTGTGACAAGCGTCATTCATTTTCTGGTTGTTAGTCAACTGGGGAATGTGATTTTCCTGAAACAAGAGACTTACAAGTTAACAAAAATCAAATACTTACCTCCAGACGATGTGCTACTTTCCTTGCTGCTATCAAACTTTCATAAGCTTCGTGTAACTGATCCAAAAGACTCCTTGACGGACTCGACGTGCTTGGTGAGTTCTCTGCTTTGATTGGAAGTCGAGAGAGTACTGCCGACGTCTTCATCCCAATCTCGACGCATCTATCAAAGCGACAACTTGCACATAACCTTCTCAGCACCTGATTTGTCAGTTTACACATGCCAGCACATCTTCTGACTGTTTGATGATTTCCTGCGACTTTTCTACGAAAGAAAGCGGCACAAGCTCTGAGGATCAGAAAATCAAATTGGTGGGAACGGCGCAACAAACCTGCATGAAAGTCCGCCGAAGTGAATCGAATCTGCAGTTTCCCCACAGACTCCACACGATTGAGAAGTGGAGGGAAGGACCATTTAGGAGAGAATGTTTCCAGCAGAAAATAAAGAGAAACAAGAATGTGACACAAGACGAAAAAATGAATGACAATGAGTGGTGCCAAAGACCGAGTAAATAAGTGAACAGACTGTGAGCGCCGGTTGCGCAGAGAGGAACTTTCTGTTACATAGACACCACGGTTGTAGTGTTTGTAGCCCGAGTTTGTGACAGTGGCAGGCGCAGAGAGAAAAGGAAAACAAGCGGCTGATGAAAGTCACAAAACACAAGAGGGGGAGGACGGAGAACGAGTTTTTGTCATCATGGCTGCTGTGGTCAGTTTCAGTTTAATCCGTCTGTTAGCGATACTTGAGAAGCGGTTTCTATGACGATGACATCTCCGGCGACGTGCTCAGTCGAGCAAGCTACATATTGGCATTGATAATTTGATAAGCAGCGGAATGCATGAAGGTGTTTGGAAGAAATCATTTATTGTGATTACCAAAGTGAAGTTTGGATATCTGTTGGTCAGACAGAAACTCAGCAATAAGAATGAAGTCTTCTGAGGTGCCATCGTCGGAACCCGTGTGAAGTCTTGTCGAAACTATGTCAGTCTAGCAGCAGAAATGTAAGAGAAGAGGGGAGTTTTGCATCTAGCAGAGCTTGCAGGTGGTGGCGCAGTAAGCCTTGCGTTGAGCGGTCGTGTAGAAGGTGTTGGTGCAGAAGCCGTTGGCAGCCCACGAAGAACAGGCAGTGCTGGAGTCAGCGTTGTAAGAAGAGCACGAGCTGGAAGAAGAAGAAGAAGCGGTGGTGGTGGAAGAGGCGCATCTGGAGCAGGTCTTCTGGCAGTAGGTGTTCACGAAGTCTTGCATTCCAACGGTGGTGCAGATAGAGATGTCGTTGGCGCATTCGACAACTGCGTCGACACATCCTCCGTCATTGCAGAATCCGCAGGAAGCTGGGCAATCAGCGGCGATGATGGTACGCCAGACAGAGGACAGGCACTGGGCGTTGGTGATCGTGGAGCAGGTGAGACGTGGGTCTGAAAGATAAGATTAGAACAAGAGGAGCTGGAGGAAACACTAACAAGCAACGTTGGAGCACGAGTAAGCACTGGTTTGACAGCAGAGTCCGCAAGTCTTTGGGCACGTAGCGAGGGCAGCGGTGACCATGTCGTTTACGGTAGCAGCTGGGGTAGCAGTGGCGGTGGTGTAGCAGGCAAGTGGTCTCTGGGCGTCATTTCCAGCAGCTGGGTATCCCGCGGTGCTGTCTGGAGCAGCGTACAGAACCTGGCAGGAAGCATCGGAGATGACGTTGGAGCAAGCGACGGCAGCTGGGGTGTAAACGAACTGGACGGGGAACAGATGAATGTTGTGGAATGAAAGAGATAACTCACAGAGGTACCGTTGTAGGTGGTACAGTTGTAGTTGCCAGTGATAGCTGCACTGGCTCCAGAAACCAAAGAGAGAACGGCGACGACGATGAGAAGAGACATTTCTGCTGTGGGGGCGGAGGCTTCGCTTGACCAAGACGAGGCGCCGGAAAGTGTGAAGAATCCGGGAACAGGGATTCATTTTATACTGGGGTTTCGGAACTGATGTTGATGTCGAGATGGAGGCTGATGTATCCAGAGAGCCTGGAAAAGATACAGAGGGATTGACAAGTTGGGATGTGTCTCATTGGTCGTTTGTACAGGTGTACTAGCCGCCTTCCGGCCGAAAAGTGAGCGTGATCTTCATATTTTCAACGCTGTTTCACTTTTGAAGACATCGATTCAAAGTTCAGATTCCGAGAGCCTTTATTGTTAAGGTAAAGCAATTCAGATACCATTCAGAGCTTTTCTAGATTCCGGAAGTAGATGATAAACTGCTGGTTGTTACCCTGTAGTTTGAGCAATTAATGTTTGAACAGCTGCAAATGCGTTCATTTTGTATCAATTTGTTCTTTGAAAAGAATTCGGAAACTTCATTCAATGGCCTGGTTCCGATGATCAGGAACAGTCAAAGTTCATGCCCACGAGCCTGATGAGTCATCAATCGGCCATCTTTCTGAATGAAATGCGAGAAAGTGGGAAGTAATCAATCACACGACTGTTTGTAATGATAAGGTCCACCCACTCATGATTCGAATCCTAAACACTCTCGCGCTAAACTGCAACTCTACATATGCAGGACTACTTGGCCAACGCCAGGAGTCAATTACTGGAAACCGATAGAAACAACAAACCAACAAGGTGAGCTGTTAAAAACATCACTATGATTCTAATCACCTCATTTCAGAACCCTAGAACTTCTCTAAGAAACGAGGAAAGAAAACGAAAGAAACATTGATTGTTCTGAAGAAATCATTTATTGTGAATACTCGAAATAAATTTGGGTCTCAGTTGGTCAGACAGAGAATCAAAAATGGAGATGAAATCTTCAGAGATTGGGAGGTGTCATCGTCGAAACCCGTGTGGAGTCTTGTCAAGAGAAGTCAATCCAGCAGCAGAAATGTAGGGAAAGGAGGAAACTAAGCATCTAGCAGAGCTTGCAGGTGGTGGCGCAGTAAGCCTTGCGTTGAGCGGTCGTGTAGAAAGTGTTGGTGCAGAAGCCGTTCTTGGCCCAGGAGGTGCAGGCAGTGCTGGAGTCGGAGTTGTACGAAGTGCACGTGCTCGATGACGAAGAAGCTGTGGTGGTGGAAGAGGCGCAGCGGGAGCAGGTCTTCTGGCAGTAGGTGTTCACGAAGTCTTGCATTCCAACGGTTGTGCATATGGAGATGTCGTTGGCACACTCGACAACGGCGTCGACACATCCACCGTCATTGCAGAATCCGCAAGAGGCTGGGCAATCAGCAGCGATGATGGTACGCCAGACAGAGGAAAGGCACTGGGCAGCTGTGATGGTGGAGCATGTAAGACGTGGATCTGCAATTCAAATGTTTGAAGTTACTGGAAGAAAGTAGCAGCTCACAAGCAACATTGGAGCACGAGTAAGCACTAGTTTTGCAGCAGAGTCCGCAAGTTTTTGGGCAAGTTGAAAGAGCAGCGGTGACCATGTCGTTGACGGTGGCAGCTGGGGTAGCAGTGGCGGTAGTGTAACAAGCCAGTGGTCTCTCAGCATCGTTTCCAGCAGCTGGGTATCCCGCGGTGCTGTCTGGAGCGGCGTAGATCACCTTGCAGGAAGCATCAGAGATAACGTTGGAACAGGCAACCGCGGCAGGGGTGTACACAAACTGGAAAAGTGAGGTATGATGAAAAGAGTTGTGAATAGGAGCTTACGGATGTTCCGTTGTATGTGGTACAGTTATAGTTGCCAGTGATAGCTGCACTGGCTCCAGAAGCCAACGAAAGAATGGCGACGACGATGAGAAGGGACATTTCTGCTGTGGGGGCGGAGGCTTCGCTTGACCAAGACGAGGCGCCGGAAAGTGTGAGGGATCCAAGAATGAAACCTCATTTTATACTAGATCTGGAAAGTGATGTTGATGTCCGGATGGAGGCTGATGTATCGGACTGTCTGGAAGATTCAGCAAGATCAGCAAGTTCGGACTGTGCACTGTCTGCTTCTTCGTTTGTACAGGTGCCATGTTTCATGGCATTACGTGAGTAGAGAGTGCTCCAATTTGTAACATTGAAAATAATTGGTTGTTACCCTGTAGTTTGAGCAATCCATGTTTATCCAGCTGTTGAAAGTGTATTACGGTCATTTATTTCTTATTCTTTTCACGAAATGTGCAGTCAGACGTTGAGTATCAATGAATCAGTGCTTCCAACATATCAGAACAGCGAACTTCAAAAGAGACATTTGTCTTCGTAATGTCTAGAGAATGTTTAGATAATCACCGGTTTCTTCTTGCCTCCAACTCCCCCTCGTTTTAGTTTTTCATTGATTATCTTATGCTTTCTCTTTTTCTTGTTTCCTTCATAGATTTGTTACTTTGTGAATCAATTCCTTTGAAATTGGACTGTGGTGAGTTGTTTTTCTTTACTCTTCACTAATTACTTTTACTACCAGACGTCGGTTGTTATTTTAACGAAACAGAAGTGAACTCAACGACAATTGTTCATTGGCCAGTTAACTGTAGCACTGTGTGCAGTAATATTCGTTTTGTTGCCAATTCCGATGTTCCAATGTTTGAATTACAAGGCTACTTCAAGAATCTAAAAATTTTGAAAGGAAGCATAAGCATGTCGAACACTGAATACATCAGCACATCGTTCTTCTCGAAACTAGAAGAGATTCATTGTGGTCCATGTAATTTGGAACCGGAAACACTTGAGATAGTTATCTTTTCAGTGGGAGCTTCTATTATGTTCAACAATGGACTGAAACAACTCATTTTTCCCAATCTGACTCTCATAACGTGTCCATTTTATGCTTATAACAACACACACCTCGACGCAACATTGTTCTGTGAAAAGTTAGAAAACAAAATGGAAATGTTCATTTATCATAATCTCATTAATTGTAAAGGTGAGCCCTTATCTCTATCACTTCAATAGCTGTTTCTGCAGGATGTGTTGTCACAACAAACCTTGATTATGATCGACTGACTCCATACCTGAACTGCACTGAACTAGTTGGTCCAACAACTATCACAGACATCTCCATTGCCCGTGGAACTGATATGTCTCCTTTGAGTACAATTGTGAACATCAATGGAAGTTTTGAAGTCACTCGAACAGATCTCATAGAGTTGTCCTTTCTGAAAAGTCTAAAGTTTATAAAATCAAACCATTACTATGCAAATGACATGAACTTTCACGAGAATTTTGAGCTGAAAAGGATCAACATTTCCTCTCTTGAAGTTCGTCTAATTATCTGGTATTTGTTAGTACTGCTCTTTTATAGAGTCTCAATGTAACCTACGGATCCTTCATATTGAACATCGAGCAGGTGCACCCTGACTTCTGCATTACAACAGAAGAAATGGATCTGTTCATGAGAAGTGACGTTCGATTCAACAACATGGAAGCAGTGTTTTGTCTGAATGAAACCAGTGAACATGTGTGCGAGTACGAGAGCATGTTCAGTTTGGAAGACAACTGTGTCGGTGTTATCGGGGATGTTGTTATTGATTCTGGAGATGAGTTACACGTGGAAAAGCTAAAAGATGTCAACACTGTTTATGGCTCCCTTATCATCCAGAATACAAAATTAGAGGATCTCAGTTTTCTGGGGAATCTGCAATACGTGATTCTTCTTGCTAGTGAGCATCTATTAAATGTTTCCTCTGCCGAAAACTGACTGTACTTCCAGACACCTCTACGGCCTTCCAAGTGATGAACAACAAAAACTTGCAAGTTTTGAACATGCCAAAGTTGAAAGTGAGTTACAAACACTGCCATCAAATCATGAGATTACTTTCAGAGAGTTCATTCCAAGAGCAAGTACCAGATATCATTCAACGAGAACGGGGCTGGGTTGTTGAACTCGACGACTTGTCTTCAGTTGATGAAGAGTTTGGTAGCAACGGATGTGGTATTTGATAGACAGGAATGCGGTAGGCAACAGAAGAATCTGAAAAGAGAACAGCAATATGTATTGCAGAGGTGATTGACAGAACAGATGGATCAAAGGATAATGGAGCCATGAGAGATCATGTTTTCAAACAGGGAATCTTCATATTTTTGTTATCGTATTCTTATGTTTCATTATATTGTTGACCAATACGTTACGAGTCTACAAGAAGTACTTGCTCATGTGTTCTGCTCTGGAATCTAAATGAATAAAGAGATCAGGAAAGACGAAACTACTACGCCCAATCGTTTTGTATTCAGGATAAAATCTTTGAACTCCGAACTTCCCGGAAAGATCATCAAAACACATGTCTCTCTCTATTCCGTTACTGCCAGGTGTTCTTTTATACCATCGTAAAACAATCTTCTCATGAGATAAAATCTAGAAGGTCATAATAAACCAACACATTGCTCGTCTTTTATTGGTGCTAATTGATCCGATCGGGTCGTTAACCGGTAAATAACATCAACACAACGCAGGACAAATTCGACTCCGCCCCAATACTGCAGGGGTCTCTGGAATCGATCATTCATTGTCAGTCGTCTTCCGAACCCGGTAGAGGCTGACCGAAATTCACCCGAGTATCCACTATCCTCGTTTGTGGGGCTCAAATCTAAATTCACCCGAGTATCCACTATCCTCGTTTGTGGGGCTCAAACCTAAATTCACCCGAGTATCCACTATCCTCGTTTGTGGGGCTCAAATCTAAATTCACCCGAGTATCCACTATCCTCGTTTGTGGGGCTCACCAGTCCTCGGTTGGACCAAAAACTTTTTCCCTTTCACGTGCTTCGCCTCTTCGTGGCGAAAGGGATCAACCAATTCTTTTCTTCCGAAGAGAATTGGGCTAAGAAGCACACAATTTCTATACACTCGGTACACTCGAGGAAACCCCATTTCCCAAAATAGCCTCGACAGTGGGAGGTTTTCTGTAGACTCTGCACCGGAAACGGTCGCCTGCCGTCGAGCAGGTGACGGTCACATTCTCCTTGAAACTCTTTTATCAGTACTGATTGTTTGATGGTTTCGTAGTCGGAAACTAGCAAAACACGAAGTGTCTTCGGTTTTCTGGTTTTTGAATTCCGAGATAACAGGAAAACCGGAGAGAAACTGAAGGCAAACCGAGTTTGTTCCAGAAATAGAACTAGTGACGATTCGAGACGGGAGACCAAATGTCTCTTTGGAGTAAACATTTTGCTCCCTTATCACCTTCCTTTATAAGACCCACCGATTACAATGTACTAACAACGTCTGAAACTGTCGTCTGAAACAACCATGTCTGAGCATCAAACTGCCATCGTCATCCCTCCACCGTACATGGATCCAGCCAACTCTCAAGCAAAGAAGACGTTGATGAGAGTTCGTCAGGAGTCTGTGAAGCTTCTGAAGCAGTGTGAGCACTGTGGAGCTCCACCACAAGCACAGATGTTCAATTTGCCAGATGATCAAGGTGAGTATCTTCTCTCAACTATACAAGCAATCCATTTTCTTTTCAGGAATCGTCTGGCCAGCCACCCGCCCCGAGAACTCCATCCACCAGGACTCCCGCAAGTTCATCGGCTACGTTCTCCTCATCGCCGCCATCGTCTTCCTGTCCCTTGTCGCTTTCAAGTATCTCCCGTGACTATTTGCAATAAAGGAATTCAAAAGTAGAGTCTTGTTTTAGAGTCTAAACGCAACAAACATTTTAAATTGGTAGATGGAATCTAGCATGTATATACCCTGCAATCATCTATTGCTCTTTCAAAGTTTTCCTTCAACTCGACATCTTGCTCTGAGGCTTCCTTATGATCTTACATGCTTTCTTCTTGATTGTATCAGCTTCTTCTCAGCCTCCTCAGAGTGGATGTGGTAGCTGAAGTCGGAGGAAAACCGGTGAAATGATTAGTTTCAGAGTACAACTGTTATTTCAATAGATCGGAAATCACCTCAAAAACTATCGTAGAATGGCCGTCAAAGTGTTCCACTGTCTGCGGGAACATCTCTCTAACCTCCAGTCTTGATGTGCCAATATCGAAGCTAAACGCCGCGTTCAAAAACCTGGAGAATCTGGATGGAGTTCTTCACATGCGGAATACCAATCTGACATCGTTATCTTTTTTCCCCCGACTAACATGGATGGATTTCCGTCTAAGTGAGTGTTTCTTTTCGGTCTTTTCAATAGCGTTTCAGGTGGATTCATCTATTCCAACAATTCAAACTTCGAAGACGCCACCTTCCTACTCGGCCTCTTCAAGAACGGTTATGACTGTGTTTCGGTGGTCGCCAACAATCCGAAGCTAGACACTAGGGGCTTTTGTGAACTGCAAAAGAAGGGTTCAGCACGTTTCATTGTTTACAATAACATGAAGAACACTGATTGCGGTACACTTTTTCACAATTTGAAGCGAATTCCCTTTATTTTAGGCTGTAACAATGTAATAATAGACAAAAATTCCATAGCGTATTACAAGAATTGCACTTCGATAAAGGGAGTCCAGGGTTTGGAAATTGTGAATTTCTATGGAGCGTCTCTAGATTATTTGTCTCGCTTGGAGAAAGTCTCAAACCTGAATGTTCACAACACTGACCTCACAGACTTATCTGCTCTGAGTAGCTTGACTTCAATTATTGGACCTTACATTGATTCGGGATTAGTAGGACTCAATGTGTATGATAATCCAAACATGACAAGATTGAAACTGCCAACTTTGAAAGTGAGTTGTATTCTGAAAGTCGAACTAAGTACAACTTACAGAGGACCATCCCGGGATGGGGAATCAGTTCTATGAATTTATACGACTTGCATCCCGACTTCTGTGTGACCACCGAAGAAATGCATTATTTTTTGGTTCAAGAGGTCTATTTCAACATTATAACTGCCAAATATTGTGCGAATGAAACTAGAAAAGATGGAGAGAAACTGTGCGTTTTTGAGAACATGAGCAGTCTGGAGAGTGACTGCATTCATGTTCAAGGCGACGTTATTGTGGATTCTGGAGATGAGATCCATGTAGAAAAGTTGAAGACCGTCGTGTACATCTACGGAATGTTGATAGTTCGGGACACCCAATTGACAAACTTCTCGTTCTTCAGCAGTCTACAAATCATTGCTCCGTTGAGTAAGTCGGTGTTTCGTTCAGGCAAACAGTGTGTTTTTCAGCGTCAATTAGAACTATGCTGATCTCACGAAACATGAAACTGCAAAATGCGACGTTTCCGAAAATGACGGTTCTTCAGATTTGCACCTTTCATTGTTACCCATCTCGTTTTCAGAGTTTGTTTGTCAACAGAGAATTTACTGCCCGTTTCTGGTACAATAATCCGAGTTTCTTGAGAACGCAAGCAGAGTGCGCAGCATATGAGATGTCTCTAACCGCGAATATAATGGTAAACGGAATGGACTGCTATGGTTGGAAGTAATTGGGAGACTGACTTCAAGTGTGTTTCTTTCCAGGTTATGAGTTCTACAAATCGTATGATGAGGGAGAAAAACAAGAGTTCGAAGAGGAAACGACGACTTTGGAGCCAGTGGTGAAAACGACAGCAGTGATGGAGTCAGAGTCAACTACTTTTGTGGCAGCGACAACCACCATTTCAGAAATAGAGACCACGACAGAGAAAAGTGGAACTTGCATAACATTAGAGTTTGTATTGTTCATTTTGTTGTTTCAATGGCTTCTTTCCAACTTTGAGTAAACTTGTTGTCCCTGCAAATAAAAAAGTGTTTTGAATTGTTGTTCTGAATAGTTGATCTCTTGGACTATCTCTTAATTGCCAGTTTCTGAAACCTCAAGAGTTTGCCATATGCTTCAGTATTCCCTTCATGCTGCTTCTCTTGATATTTTCGTCTTCTCCTATCTTACTATCTGCACAGGAAATTGAAGAATGCAGTTAGTTCTCTACCTCACAGCGTCGTAAAATAACCCCTTTTACCAGGCAAAGACTGTTACTTCAACGACACTCACATATCCTCCAAGACAATCGACCGATGGCCAATGAAGTGTTCAACAGTTTGTGGAACTATCGGGCTGTATCGTAGCTCTGATGTCTCTGCCGCGAAGTTGACAGGACAGTTCCAGAAGTTGAAACGACTTGTTGGGAGGATTCTGATCATCAACTCAACATTCACAACCCTCTCTTTCCTGTCTCAACTGTCCAGTATCAATTGTTGTAAGAATGCTAAACCGAGCGAAGACAAGGTTGAAGTTCAGATGGATTCGTTATTGAGGACAACGCTTTGCTGGAACGAGCAGACTTTATATACCGCTTGAACACAAACTTGACGAGTTGCGATCCTAGGTTCACGAACAATCCGAAACTGGACGTTTCTCCGTTTTGTGAACTTTCTGGGTTTTCTAACACATTCGAAATCATTGCATCCGGGAATTTGAGAAACTGTGGTCTGTGAGGTTTCCCGAGCAAATTCATAATTGTCTGTTGCAGACTGTAGAAATCTATTTATTACCGGTGATACTTCGGGAAACATTCCAAACTGTTCCACGATCACTGGGAACTTTGGTTTACAGTTAATAAACATCTCTGATTCAGAAGCCCTGCAAGTTTTGGGAAACGTGCGAGTTATCAGTAGGGTTCTGGAAGTGTACATGACAAGTTTGACAAGTCTTTCATTTCTAAGCAATGTCTCTACGTTTTATGGAGAAAGACTCCTGGTTATGTATGTTCTGCACGTTTACAATAACCCCAAAATGGTACGATTTGGGATGACGTCTTTGAAAGTAAGAGTGACTTGAAAACAAAACGTAAAACGTTTGTTTAGAAACTAGAAATGATTAGTGACGACGTATTCACAGTTCTCTTTCAAAAACTGCACCCGGATTTCTGTTTGACAACAGAGGAAATGCAAGTTTTCGCTGATAATAAAGCGAGATTTTCAAAGCCAGAGGCAAAGTACTGTAGGGAAGAGAACAGAACTGACGGAGAGAAACTGTGTTTGTTTCGTAATTTGGCTTCCTTGGACACGGACTGTGTGCACATCCGGGGAAATGTTGTGATCAAATCGGGAGATGAGAATCATGTGGAAAAATTGAAAACAGTTAACTATATCTATGGATCTCTGACAATAAACAACACGGAACTCACTGATCTGACATTTCTCAAGGAGCTCCGGAATGTTGCATCTTTGAGTGAGTGTTTTCAAGAATGCAAATGATCACCGGACTTTACAGAAACCTTTCCATCAATCCGAATAGTTTCTAACGGCAAGCTTGAATATGTAACTCTTCCAAATGTAAAGGTGATTCAGGAATAGCGGTTTTCTCATCACCATCAATCATTTTTCAGCACTTGCTTGCCATTGAAGAATTCACTATCATCTTTGAGGACAACTCAGATAATCTGCTCAAAACCCAAAAGCTCTGTACAGCGTTCGAAAGTGAGATTGGAGCAAGTATCCTGGTGAATGGAAAAACGTGTTTAGGTATGTAGTTTTATCCCACTCTTCTCACAAAAAACTGAGATTGCAGGAGCAGAAACAAATGTCCAGTTTGTCGATGATGAGGAAGACCTGTTTCCAGAAGAAGTCACAACTACGTCCGCTGTGTCGACGAGTACCGAAGGAGCTTCCAGTTCACATTTGTCCTTGTCCACTGTTTTTCTGACAATCATTCTCAGTTTCTTCGCTTTTTGGAACCAACTTCCGCTTGAATAAACAGCAATCTAAATTCGTCATTCACATTCTCACGAACAGTTTCCTTGACAACCCGAAAAACATAAACTTGTTTTTTGATCCGTGTAGTTTGATCATGAAAAAGAGAGAGTTTCTTGGACTTGAAAGCTGAAAAACTTTGCTTCTCAAATGCCAGATATAATCATAGTTGTCTCACCTGCGCATTTCAGCCTGCGCACTTAGAAACCTAACAACATTCAGTTAACAAAGTTTCCTTGACGAATTCGCGCTTTTTTAGCCTAGTTGCTAATGCTATTTGTATTAGGACTGTGTATTTCTGTACTGCTGTCGCACGTTTCAGCTCAAAACGAGACAGTAAACTGGGTGGGATTTTGTGGTAAGGATCTGATTTTGGAGTGATGAGAACACCAAGATACTGCAGATGAGGAATGCGTATTTGAACCAAGACCGTTGACTTCGGAAAACTACAAGCAGTACCCTAAAACATGCAGCACAGTTTGTGCAAAAATGCTGATCAACAACCAGACAGATCTAACGGAACCTCAATTGACGACGATGTTCAAGAATACAAAGAAATTGGTTGGAACCTTAGCAGTCGTCGAAACGAAATTTTCAAACATGAAGTTTCTGGATGGGTTGGAGAGTCTTGAATGTGGTGAGAAAGTGGTATCTATCATGAGAGAAATCGTTATTTTGAATGCAGATGACGGAGCCTTCATATGCATGCTAAACTCCAAGATGACAGAAATTGGAATGACCAACTTGACATCCATCTCTTGTCGGGTAAACATTGGGTCGAATCCAGAAATGACGCAAATGAACTTGCCTAGACTCAAGGTGAGCTTCAGCAACTATTTGAAACACTTAAACCACTCATTCCACTTCCAGAATTTCACTCCAACAAATCCAAACGACACCAAACTCTACTTCCAGGTGTACACACTTTCCTCTAATTTCTGTATCACGATTGAGGAAATGACCAACTTTCTGGGTGATAGGGATGTAGATCTAACGATTCCGGGTGGATATTGCAATGCTACAAGCCAAAATGTAACCGGGAAAGTGTGCACATCTACGAAAACGGGCTTGTTTGAACTGGAGAATGACTGTGAACATGTGATAGGAGATGTGATGGTTGGGGCAGGAGACGAGGAGCACGTGGAGAAGTTAGAAACGGTCAAGAACATCTTTGGAGTACTCGTTATCAATGGGACTAACTTGACAGACGTTGACTTTCTGGGTGATCTGCAATACGTGGCTTCTTTGAAGAGTGAGTTACGTTCACACGTTATACTGAACTCCTTGGTTTTCAGAAAAACAGTCAGCGATTCAAATGATGTATAACCCAGGGCTCTCGAATGTCTCTTTCCCAAACTTGAAGGTCAGTAGAACTGTTTGTAATGGTCATATCCTGTTTTTCAGAGGCTATATTCCGACGCTACCTACTCCATAGTGTTCAACAACAACAGCGAGGAGCAACTTTTGAATCCAGAGATTTGCTACGGGATCCGGAACGCGCTCAACGTATCAGATGAAACCTTGATACCGCAAATTGATGGACAGAGTTGTGGTGAGTGATTGCGACTCTCTATCTTCTTTAATTCAGTCAAATTTCAGCTAGGATCAAAGCAAACAAGATAGCGAGAGACAATGCTTCCAGCATCCAGTTATCATTCGTTTTGGTGCTTGTAGTTCTAGTTCTCTCTTCCGTCAGACTATAACTGGCATAAAAATGATAAACCCTGTTTTTTGATTGTTTATGTATCGATTTGAAACATCAACTTCCCAGGCCAAGAAAAAACCTAGTTTGGTGTGAAAGATAAGAAACTTTTTGAGTCAGAAGAAAGCCGCAGGCGTGTGAAAGCTCACTGGAATGGCAAATATAATTACACAACACACACCTGCGCACTCAGTCTGTTCTCGGTTCGCAGCACTCGGTTTTCCTTTTCGCTTTCCGGGTTGAGCTGGATGCTGTTCCTCTCTCTATTCCTGTTCTTCCTGTCTATTCATACAGTTCTGGCTCAAAACGAAACATCTTCTTTGATTGACTCATTATGTGGTAAGGACTAGTTGTGAATGCAAGCAACAAGTTGTTTGTTGTTTAGAGGACCAATGCATTTTTGCCCCGACCAGCTTGACATCGGGGAACTATAAACAATGGCCCAGGAAGTGCAGTACAGTGTGCGCCGAAGTGAACATCGGACCTGACACCGATTTGACAGAGGATCAGTTAACGGCCACTTTCAAGAACCTGAAAAAGCTAGTGGGAAGCTTGGCAGTGACACGGACCAAGTATAAAAATATGAGGTTCCTGGCTGGGTTGGAGAACTTGGAATGTGGTACGTGTTGGGTTAGGTTATGCACGTATCGGTGATGTCATTTCAGACGACAGCTACTTCATGTGTTTATTGAACCCGAAGATGACAGAAATCGGGATGCTGAATCTCACCTCCATCTCTTGTCGAATATACATTGCCTCCAATGTGAAGATGTCAAGATTAAACACCCCTAACCTGAAGGTCTATCTTTTCACAACTTCCAAAACAACTCTTTACTCTTCAGAACTTCGAGCCCACCGACATCAACCACACTCTAGTTGATATTAATATCAATTCAATGGCTGCTGATTTCTGCGTCACAATCGACGAAATGAGCAATTTTCTGGGCGACAAGGACGTGAATGTTGGGTACCTTCCGGGAGGATATTGCGAGGTGTCAACTGGCTCCAATGAAACTGAGAAAGTGTGCGGTATTGATAACTCAACCCTTTCTGAGCTGGAATACGGATGCGTTCATATCCGCGGAGATGTCGTGGTGGAATCTGGAGATGAAGAACACGTGGAAAAGTTGGAGACAGTCAGGAGCATCTTTGGAGCTCTTGTTATCAATGGGACTAATCTGACAGACGTAGACTTTCTGAGTGATTTGCAGTACGTCGCTTCATTGAAACGTGAGCCTCTAAAGAAGATTGCTAACTTTTCAAATCTGTATTCAGGAAACGAGGCAGCAATCCAAGTTAGATTCAACCCAGGGCTATCCAACGTCACTTTTCCGAGTTTGAAGGTCAGTTTAGAAGAGTTTCGCAATCAAATGTATATCTGGCCACGTGAGAAACACAGCTGTGCTCCGTGGGCAACCAAAGCAAAAACTTGTGAGCATGAGAGATATGATTCATCGGAACCATAGAAACCAAAATGTTTATGACAACTAGAGTCGCTGCTGTGATCTGTTCCTCCTGGTTAGCCCTGTCGGTCCATTAGAATCGGGACACTCATTGATTTTCTAAAATTTTCTTGGTGAACCCAATGTTTGTTTTACAGAGGGTCCGATCGGACACCCGGTTCTCAATCGTGTTCAACAATAACAGCAAGGAACTCCTTATGGATCCAAACATTTGCTTCGGGATCAGAACCACTCTAAATCTTACGGATGACTCGGCGCCAACAATAGATGGACAGAGTTGTGGTAAGAGATAACATGTACTTTTGTGGTTTACTTTTACATTTCAGAACACATCAGAGCCGAGGCAATTGTACGAGATGGATTATCAGGAACATCCTCTTCTCTGTTGACTAGTTGTTCCATTGTTGCAGTCGTTACATATTTCACCATCTTGATTTTTTCACAGTGAACCCATAATTCTTACAATATCCTACCCATTTATACATAAACCTAACTGCCAAATATCAACAAACGTTAAAGTTGTTATCACTTCCACTGATTCGCCAACATCTCGAAGTACCGACTCGTTTCCTCTCCAGCCGTTTGCGATGTCATCTCGTGACCGAATGTATCCTTCAATGGAGCCACTCTTGTTTTGCAGCACGCTTTCTGAAACGTTTGATTAGGCTTCGTGAAAAAGAGAACTCTCCCACCAAAACTACTGCAACTCTCTTTTTCCAAGACTCGGTCTGACGATAATATATAACAGGAACAATGAATCCGTAGCTATAAATTGTCCGTTGTTACAGATTATATTAGTTAGCTTACGTTAGAATAGACAGATCACAACTAACAGACGCCACATTCTTGATTTTGATTGGAATGTCGTAGTTATCAATGATAAGACATACATTCACAATGCAGTTGAAAAAGCTAATGGACCAAACTATTTTGTTGAATAACTTTGCTGTTCGGATGTTTTCTGTGATCTGGAATCGTTCAGAAAGGGAATAAGAGACACGGTCCAGTTCGTAATAGTACTTGGAGTTAACACGTTCGTTGAACTTGTTTAGCTGAAAAAAGATGTTTGAGTGTGATTGAGGTGGAAGAGGAATGTTACCAAAACAGCCAGAAAGTTGGCGATGATTGCTCCAACAGTGTGCTCTATTGTGCTTTTTGCTGCAAGAATTCTAGTTTTGCAATAGTGTAGAGAGTCCATTAGTGGCTTTTGATGAAGCATGTTTTGATGTTTCCTAGTCTGTGACCCAAGAGCTCTCTTTGCAGACTTTGTACTGACAACAAGTACCCTTCCACTAAAGATGAGAAGTACCTACTGACCCTTACAGATGTTCTTGTAAGATCAGAGCTCCAAGAAATCAAAGCATCAATCTTCTCTTCCATTCGTCACCTCTCTCTCTCTCTCCTACCTTTATTGAAATGTATTCCTAATCCGACAGCCACTATCAACTGGATTAGCACAGTCATGTTTCCAATGCATGCATTATCTTTTCTCTCGTAATCCTCCACCAGAAACGTCGCGAAACTCCTTTCAATCACCAGTGCTGGAAGAGCGAAGAACGCGTAGAACATTCCGATGATACGAACGTAGCTGCACATGGTGAACAGCTCGTTGGAGAATTTGTCGCGGTCTGAAATGGAAGAGAGTCTTCTGGATGGAATGTAGTTGGATCAGTGACGTTGGTTAGGATGTGTTTGTATCAAGAATATTGGTGTTAAAATCAGAAATCGACTAGAAATCATTGATGTCATGTTGTCAAGTCATTCAACGGGAATGAGTTGAAGTGCGGTTAATCAGCGAGTTCCAGGAAGGTGTTAGCTGTGGTTTCTGTTTAAGTACTCTGCTTCAAAGTACTACGGACTCATTGCAATCATGACTATCTTCACTCAAAACACAATAGATCTTGACCAAAAAAGCCCGCGCCCACATTCCCCCGACCATCACAGATTTCCAATTTCCTGAGACAGTCTGGCTTGTCTCGAGTTGCTCACTGCTTCGTACCCTTCCTGATCATTCATGATTGCCCCGTTAGAGCCTCTTACTCACCATCAACTGCCGCAGACAGAATGAAGACTGGTTGAATAGCCCAGAAACACAGCTGAATCAGATATTGTCCGTAGTAAAACGCATTGATCATCCGCACGTTCCGATGCATGTTCTTGGCTGTGAGGATAATGGAGAACCAGAAGGAAATTGTGATTATACTGGAAGGAACGTAAATTAGTTATGAATCTTGATACTGAAGTGTTTACCTCATAACAATAGCAACAATCTCGATGGAGAGTAACATCTCGAAGACACCCCAGGTCCCGTCAAGTTTGGAATTGGTTCTGTTAAAATATCCTAGCATCCTGAAACAACTGGATTGACTTTGGAGCAGACTGATAAGAACATGAAGAAGCACGGAGCGAGTTAATCCTCAATTTTGAATTGTAATTTCTCAGAAACACCTCCAAAACTATACGAATCTCAACCGAATAGTAATAATAATAAAACAGACAAAACTTGAGGGAAAAGGGAATACGGCTCGAGAAAAGGGGCATGTTCTAGTTATTCGCAACGGAAATCATCAATAGCACATTAATTTGTCCCTCGAGTCGTCGCCAATTTCCTCTCTGAAGAGCGAACAGAATAGTGGACAGAAGAGCCGAATAACAGCCGAATTGTATTGGAGGGAAAGAGAATGTGGACTTGTTATCAGTTGGTTTGAATGAAAAGAGAAGAGGATAATCTCCGCCCTTGAACAGATTTCGGGAAGAAGAAGAGTTGGGTTTTGATCCGTGAAGGGGTGAGACAGCTTTGATCTCGGGTTAGGGAGAGTTCAAGAAAACATCCGAAAGGGTTTTTATGCTCAACTGGATCACCACGAAAAGAACAAAGTAGTATGCTTCAGAGTAGTAACGTCGCTTCTCGGATAATCACAGACAAAAAACTAGCAGACCACACCACCAACAAATCTCAAAACATAACAAAAAACGCAAAAAATCATTCCTACTCATGGGAATCAACAACTTACACCACCGACGAGTCAAAGATTCGGTTGGCTACCACTTGTGACGTCGCGATACATGCATCAATTCAGATCTCTGTCCCTAACCCGGCGTCCTTATTCAGAGTGCATCAGCGAGAAATGAAAAGTTCTGCTGACACCGAGAGCACAGACACATCTTGTTTTTCTGGTGGCCATGTTCCTGTTTGTGTTATGTCTCTTTCTTGTTCATTATATGAATCTTTTTTGTCGGCATTTTTCAAATTTCTTTTCCTTTCCTACTCTCGGTGCCTTCTGCTGTGCTGGAAACCCAAATCCACCTCTTCAGAGTATCTTTCATGTTTTTTTTTCTTTATTTATCATCCATTTTCACATAAGCTACACAACGGAAGTGGGTCCAACTTTCACAGTGCTCTCCCTCGTTGAGGATGGAATTCCGCTGCTAGATGGGAGACCGAGAATGCCTCTTATGGTTTTCCGATAGTCTGGGCTATAAAATGGATTCATTGATTTTCAAACTGTAAGAAAAAAACTCACTTCATGACATAAAAAACGACCACATTGGTTGTTAGTGACAACTGAACGGGTATCCCAGAGTAAAGGTCAGAAATCTCGAATAGTGTCGGGTCAGTGACCACCGCCACGTTTATGATACTCCAGACAGTGGTTGTCACCCATCCAAGAAGGACAATAGTGACTGTTAGAGCGATTGATTGGAACACTTTCTTGAATTGAGAGCTGGTCTTTTGTGTTTTCAAAGAAAAGTAGACAAGTGTGTACACGGAGAGAATGCCAATGTTGATGAGAACACTTGCAATGAGGAGTAGTTGAAAGGAGAACCCGTGCATTGCTTGGGGGAAGTTACAGAAAACTAATCTGAAATTCAGGGTATGGAATGTTCACGAACGATAGCTTACTCTGTACTATTCTGAAGTCGACATCTATAACCAACGGTGAGAATTGTAACTGCGTAAAGAATCGGAAAAACGAGCATGACTCCCATATAACTTCTCATCTTATGATCTAGAATTCGGTATCGTAGAGGAAACCGAACAGCGATTAGCCTATCAATTCCTATGATCAAAATCAGTGAACTGCCAGCAGAAATGCCGATTGTCGGGATGATTTGCATGAAGTAGCAGGTGGATTGAGTTGTCTCCCCTGAATAAAAGAGCAATGTTTTGAATTCATAACTAAACCCACAGTTTCCAAGCATTTCAATCGCGTACAGGTTGCATCCAGATTGATTGAGAATGTCGCAGAGACAGAGGATGGTGACGAGGTTGTGGAATGGAGAACGGAACTTTCTGGAAGTTTCGGGGTTTTGAAAGTTTTCAACAATCTATCAGCTCACGGGTTTCTGAAGTAGCAAAGAATCATGATTCCATTTCCCAGCAAGCCCATGAAGAAGTTCATAGAGTAGAATAATGCGGCAGCTAAGTGGAATATCATTCTTCTCTTGTCACGGTTGGCTCCGGAGTGAAAACTGCTTGAGGAAACAGAGTTTTCTCACAAGTTTTGATGAAAAAGACAGAACACCGGATCAACAAGACAGATAGAAAATGCTTTGTGATTTCTGATTAGGAGAAAGACAGAACTAGGTACGTCAGTAATGAAGATTTTTATAAATTTCAAGAAAAGATTCAAAAAAGACAAAAACAGCTTGGTTGGTTTTCGGGTGCTTTTATACGGGAAAGGGCAACAACAAAACACAGGAAAGACATGTTCAAGGACTTGAGTCAACTTTGTTTTTTGGGAAGGATGTTCTGAAACAGGTTGTAAGAGTCCCTTCATTTCCGTTTGCTCTGAACAGGAAACAGCCAAACAGTGACTTGATTGTTTTTCGATAGTCTGGGCTGCAAATTTCACATTACATCTTTAAATTCAATACTTATCATGTCACCTACTTCATGACATAAAACACAAATACGTTGGCAGACAACGAGATGTTAACTGGCACTCCAGAATACAGAGCGAAGCTCTCATATCTGGTTGCATCCCCGGCTGCGGTGATAGAAATAATACTCCAGATAACGGAGGTGAAATATCCGAACAAGACGAGAATCACAGTAACTGCGAGGGAATGGAACACTTTCTTGAATTGGGAACTTGTTTTTCGCTTTTTCAGTAACCAGTATACTGTGCTGTAGATGAATATGATGGACAGGTTCATGAGAAGTGCAGAGTGCAGGTAGATTTTGTAGGACAGGCCGTTCATGGCGCGTGGAAAGAAACATAGGGATAGACTGAAATTAAGTTTTTTCAAACTGTTACTGCATTTGAGTTACGATTCATCCTCTGTTTCTCGAAAAGCATTGCCAAGCTGAACAACAGAAACACTGTAAACCACGGGAAAGATCATCATGATAACTGTGTACCGATTTTTTCGATGGTCTATAGTGCGGTACCTGAAGATGACAGCCTCTGACAAAAACTCGTTAATGTTCCAAACACAAACCATGTTGGAAAATGAACTGCTAAAAATCTGTCTATCCCAATAACCAAAATAGAAGCACTTCCGGCAGCCGCGCCCGAAATTGGAATGAGTTGAATGAGGAAACACGTGGATTGTGTAGACAGAACTGAATAGAGAAGAGGAGAAAACAAATTAGAAATAACACGTACTGTTGAAAAATATTGATATTGAATAGGAAACTGTGCCAGATTGATTCAAAATATCACAAAAACAAAGGAGAGTGATCATTATGTGACATGGAGACCGGAACTTCCTGCATAAAAGTTATTTTGTTCTGCTTAGTTTCAGCTTGCTGTTTTACGGATTCCGGACAGCACAAATGATCATAATTACGTTTCCTGTCATTCCAATTGAGCAAGTAATTGTGTAGATTAGAGCAACAGGTAGTCGGTCGACGGACATGTCACAACGAATCTTGATCAGTGTCAGAGCAAACGAACATGGAATATGTAGACATGAGTTTCTCTTTGGTGGTGTTCTAATCAGATTCGGTGAAAGCAGAGGGAAGTAGTAAATTCTCAGACAGCTGCTCGTTAGTATGGAAGCGCCAATGAGCATCGAATGATTCTACGGAAAACTCAGATAGAATCAGAAAACAGGTTTTTAGACGGTTTTTTATCAAACAGCAAAGGTGAACAACATCTCTAAAGCGGCTTGAAACCAGGTTTATAGATGATTACTTATCAGACACCAAAATCTGCCTCATTATCATTATTTCACATAACAGAACTCATTCCAACTTTTATCCCACTTATCGTGGTCAGCACTGGGAGACTTTCACAGCCGAATAGCGACCTGATGGTTTTCCGATAGTCTGGGCTGGAAGGTTCACACGTTTCAAAAATGGTTTTGAATTAACTCACTTCACCGCATAGAACACAAACACATTAGTAGAGAGTGAAAATTGCACGGGCACTCCACAGTACAAAGAAAATTGTTCGTATTGGATGGGATCAGTGACGAACATGATCATCAGGATACTCCAGAGAGAGCTGGCAACCCATCCGCAGAGAACAAGAACAACTGTCAGTGCAATGGAATGGAAGACTTTCTTGAAACGAGCAGTAGTTCGGTGAGTTCGGAGAGAAAGGTAGACTGCCATGTAGACAGAGAGAATGCATAAGTTGATGAAGACACTGGCTAGGAGGAAGATCTTGAATGCTGGGCCATTCATGGATCGAGGGAAGGTGCAGAGGATTTGTCTGAAAGAAAAAGAGTAGGGCAATGCATTCCTGTTAGAACTAGTACGTTTCATCCTCTTTTCGTCGGAATTCGAAAGCGATAAATCCGATAGAAACAGTATATAGAATGGGTAGGAACAACATGATAAAGAGGTAGCGTTTCTTACATAGTCCTACTACTCGGTATCTGAAACGCTTAGTTTGAATTATTCAGGTTCCGTTTAGTGTTACCGTGTTGGGAAATAGACACCAAAAAGTCGGTCAGCTCCGATGGCCAACAAGAGCATGCTTCCAGCAGCTGCTCCCATTAGTGGCAAGCTTTGGACATAGAAACACGTGGATTGAGTGGAAGTTACTAAACAAAAGAAGGTAAGAAACATAAACGATTGGAACTAACAGTTGAGAAAGATAGAAACTGCATAGGAAAGCGTTCCGGATTGATTCAGAATATCACAGAGACAGAGAAGAGTTATGAGAATGTGGCATGGTGAGTTTAGCTTTCTGGAAAAGGATGTTATCAGTAATGAACGGAAAAGATTGACTGCTTACGGATTCTTGAAAAAGCACACAATCAGAAGTATGTTTCCAATGATGCCAACAATACAGTTTACAGAGTAAAAGACAGCGACTGGCAAGCGATTCACAGTCATTTGGAAGCAAGCTCACAGAACGAAGTATCAAGAATCTGAGCAAGAGGAAGTGGAGAAAACAAAAACTCGAAAAAGTTAATGTTTTCTCTAGACGAATTCCGATGAAATTCGTAGACGTGAGGCTTTCTTGAAAGGAACCGAGTTTTTCGAGAAGCACTCTGGGAACCAGAAAACTCGAATCGGAACTGATTAGAGAAGGAGAAAAAGAAGTGAACTGAACTGTTTATTTTGTTAACAGAAATGGAGCACTAATTAGACAACAGAACTTGGTCCGACTTTGATTCCACTTCCTCGACCGGACAGAGAAAGTTCAGTGCCACCGGGAAGTCCGAGAAGGGATCTGATGGTTTTCCGGTAGTCTGGACTGAAAGAAGATTGTTTGGGTGCAAAGGTTAATCGTTTGTCAACTCACTTCACCCCGTAAAACACAAAAACATTCGTCGATAAGGAACATTGAACGGGGATCCCAGAATAAAGAGCATTCATCTCAAAAGTCACTGGGTCAGTAACAAATAGAAGATTCACGATGTTCCAGATGGTGCTGGCAACCCATCCGAGCAACACGAAGATGACAGTGATTGCAAGAGATCGGAAGACACTTTTGAATTGTGAACTGGCTGGATGGGTTTTGAGCGAAATGAAAACAGCAAAGTACACCAAGAGGATGGAAATGTTAATGATGACAGTGAATAAGGCAAACACTTCGAACGAGTGTCCAGCAAAGGCTACTGGGAACGGACACATCATCAGCCTGCAAGAGTCGATTCTCTGAAAGCTTTTGTAAGCCAGGAACATACGTGTGATCGTTTTGAAGTCTAGATTGATACGCAACAATAACAACCACAATTGAAGTGACAATTGGTATCACCAGCATTGTGAGAACGTATCTTGTCTTGTTGTTGTCGACGGATCGATATCTAGAGAACATTAGAGTTGGGGTTAACTGTTTTCTAGGTAAATACCGTAACGGGAAATAGACAGCGAACAACCTATCCATTCCAATAGTCAGAATCAAAGAGCTGCCCGCACATGCACTGATGATTGGGAGAAACTGCATGAAGAAACAAGTGGATTGGGTTGTGACTACTGTAATTAGGATCCTTGGTTTCCGAATAAATTTTAAGATATCCTACAGTTTGCAAAAACCTCCACTGCAAATATCTTTGCTCCACCGAGATCTATAATGTCACAGAAACAAAGAATCGTGACTAAAATGTGGCATGGTGAACGGAGTTTTCTGAAATTTTCAAGTGATCTTGGGTGGAAATGACAGCTCACAAGTTCTGGAAGAAGCAGAGTATCATGATGACATTTCCGATGAGACCAATGAAAAAGTTGATTGAGAAAACCACAGCAACAGGGAATTGATGGCTGGCCATGCTTCAGAGAATTGGAAGGGATCCGGGATCGAGGAGAAGTAAAAACAAGCAGATCGAAAAGATTCTCACGAACCAGTTTGTAATTTTTGATTAGAATTCTGCGAGGACGTAGTAGATCAGACCACCAAAGAGTTGTGAAAATCTTGAAATCTCACAGCATTGTCTGGGCTTCTGCTTCGACACGACACGTCATTTGATGGGAGTTCGCAGAAGGAATTTTTGAAAATATTATTGAAAACAAGGTTTCAACTGTGAGGTGTAGCGGAAGTCTGAGGAACTCATCAGACACCAAAGAAGCTTCTCACAAGTCGAAACATAGGATTAGGCGAAGGAAAACAGGAACGTTTTGAGCGATTCCAATATCAAAAATTAGCAGAAAAAATTTATTTCCAGACAGGATTGTTTTGCATGTTTTCTTGGTTTTTCAACAAAACAAGGAACGAACAGAATAGTAACTAAAGGGTTCCTTTATATAGTAGAACTGGGTCCAACTTTGGGCCAACTCAGTTGTCTGATAAGTCCATTTTCCTCTTGTTCACACTTCCCAAACAGACGTTTGATGGATGCTCGGTAGTCTGGACTGAAATCACTTCCCGGTTTCTTTTTGATTGTTTTCGTTCTCCCACTCACTTTATGGCGTAGAAGACAAAAACATTGCATGAGAGCGAGAAGTGGACTGGGATTCCCGAGTACATGATGTTCATTTCGAAGAAGTCGGGGTCGGTGACCACGAGGTAGTTGATGATGTTGATGGCAGTGGCAGCCACCCATCCGAGAAGAACAAAGGCCACGGTGACTGCCAGGGATTGGAAGACTTTCTTGAATCTCGTGCTCGCCGAGGAGATTTTCAGGGAAACGAAGACGGCGGTGTAGACGGAAAGGACAAGGATGTAGATGACGACGGAGGCGTAGTTGAACAGTTTGAATGTCTCGTCACTCATTCCCATTGGCAGAGAACACAAGACGAGTCTGGAACTTGCAAGTTAGTAGGTCAATAAAAGTGAGGATCTCTCACGTGGGATCAGTTTTCACTCTGTTTCGGTAGCTAGAAACAAGAATGGAGAACGTGTAAATGAATGGAAAACCCAACATGATGAGGACATATCGGGTTTTGTCGTGGATGACGCTACAGTACCTAAAACCATTGCGATTCTATGTAAAAACCAGACTATATCTTTACCAAGTCGGAAAATACACAGCGATAAACCGATCAACCCCGATAGCCAAGATCAAGGGACTTGCAGCTGATGCTCCGATGATAGGGATGATTTGCATGAAGAAACAGGTCAGTTGTCTAGTGGGTACTGAAAACATACATTCTGACAAAACTCTTAACCTTTACTCACAGTTCCCAAATACTTCCACAGCGTAAATACACTCTCCACAAAGATTCAAGATATCTGAGAAGCACATGAGGGTGATGAGGATGTGACAGGGGTTGCGAAGTTTCCTGAATGATCTTCGTGAGTTCATCAAACTCATTGCGGACTTACGGACTCTTGGAGAAACAAAGAACCATGATGGAGTTACCAATGATGCCGATAGTAGAGTTAATAGCAAAGAAAGCAGCCAGTGGCATGCGGTAAACAGTCATTCTTCAACTTCTTCTAAAATGGATGCTGTGTGTGGCTATTTTGAGCAGAATCTTCGTCACACATACCAATTGCAGCTTTTAGGAAACCCAAAAGACCAAAATGAAATCTGGCAAGGAAGTCCTCAGAGAGCGATCTCTGAGAATCCAATTATCAGACTACTCCTTCTCTCAAAAAAGCTGTAATTTGAGTGAATAAGAGTCTGTGTACCCAAAAGAAATCACAAAAAACACAGAGGACAACTGATATAGATGAACGATTTACGAGCTCTGGAGCTGAAAGGTCTCGAGAACATTATGCTCCCAGGTCACAAATCAAGCTCTTTTCAACCAGAGTTTGCTCATTTCACCGTTAATAATCATATTAGAAATGGACCAACGATGAGGATGGAATTCCAAGAAAAAGAAGAACGTAGCACAAGCAGAAAGATACAAATATTTCAGTTTTAACATTAATTGCTTCTCCGAAATTCAATTATCTGTTTTCAGTTAGACCGGCCTTCGCATTCTTGCAGCATTCCTGTTTCTGAATGTTCTCTTTTTATTTGGACGGAAACAAAGAGGAAGAACATTCATGAACGTCAAAATAACAAGTATCCAATAAAACAGAGTTATATGATTTGATTCCCTGATAACTTTGAGATGTACTTGGCTGAAAATAAGATCATTCAGCTTCCAGTAAACACAAAAAGAGAACCTTGTGCAGTACCTGTCCGGTTCTTCATGGATCCATCTCCTTTGTTGTTTTCCATTCTCAGAACTTTTATTATTGTTTTTCGGTAATCTGGGCTGTAAAACTCCTCCTTCTTAAAAAATTGAATAAGTTTACACTCACTTTATCGCATAGAAAACAAAAATGTTACTCGTCAGCGACAGATGCACCGGGATCCCAGAGTATAAGGTGATAGTCTCATAGTAATCCGGATCAGTGACAAACAGAACGTTGATGACATTGAGAAAGTGCGTAGTACCCCATCCAAGAAGTACAAATGTCACAGTGACTGCTAAAGATTGGAACACTTTCTGGAATCTTGGGGTTGCTGAGTGGCTTTTGAGCAGAATGTAGACAGCGAAGTAAACAGAGAAGACTAGGAGGTAGATCAGAATTGAGGAGTAGCTGAACAGTTTCATGGCAAATTCGTTCATCCCGGAAGGCAAAGAACATAGCGATAACCTGAAAAAGTTTGAATCGGACAATGAATTTCTCGTTTCCTCTTACGTGGGGTCATTCTTCAGTCGGGTTCCATACCCAACTGCCAGTATAACAAGCATGTACAACAAGGGAGATACAATCATAAAAAGGATGTATCTTTTCATGTTCACAATGATGCCACGGTACCTAAACAAGTTTTCGAAGCACATATTAGAAGCTAGATAAGTTATACCACATGGGAAAGTACACTGCGAGTAATCGATCAATCCCAATAGCCAGTATGAGAGGGTTGGCTGCTGATGCACCTGCCACGGGGAAGATTTCAATGAAGAAACAGGTCTCTTGTGTTGTTTGTACTGAAAAGTTGATGATCAGCTGGAGAAATCACGGTTCGGTGAGCCGACCATTCCAAAACACTTCCAGACCGAAAAAGAACTCTCCGCCCAGATTCAGAACATCACAGAGACAAAGCAAAGTGATTAGAACATGACACGGGTATCGTAACTTTCTGAAACGTTGTTTCCTTTTCTAGACGGTCTGCGAAACAACGCCTACGGGTTTTGGAAGAAGCAGAGAACCATGATAACGTTTCCGATTATGCCAATCGTAGAGTTTATCACAAAGAAAACGGCTAACGGTAGAATGAAAACAGTCATTGTTCACTTTTGATCATGAAGTTGAGAAGATGAATGTATACCGTAAGTATGGGAGTGTCGCGATAACAAAAAGCAAACTCCAAGTTCCGAGTAATGAGGAACGGAATAAGACAACGAGGGGGAACTTTCCCACAGACAACACAAGTAATTTGGCACACTCAGTCACAATCAGAAGACACTGAACATCAGAAAACGAGAATATGATGAAGGGTTGCAGTGATATGTTACTGAGAAGCTTTGGGGAACTCCGGGAAACGAGCAACTGACAATTCGCATTAGTTGGTAGTCTGTCGAGATAACTGGTTCAGGACACACAAGGAAACAAATTGGAAAAATTCATTAGCGAAATTGGAACAAATGATTCACGTATCTTCCCCCCGATCATTCCTTTGTTTTTCCGACCCAATAGTTTTCTGGTTGCTTTTCGGTAATCAGGGCTGAAATTCAGCCGTTTATTCTCAGTTTTCATGAAAAGATTTTGGGTGAACAATGAGACACAAGTTTCTAACAACAATATTTCAACGACCAGAAAACGAATGGGGAACCACGAACAATGGCGAGCATCTTGGAATCTTCCAATATTAGGTTTGAGATGTTCTGAGAATATGTAGACTGCTTTTGTTCATGTGTGGTTCAATAAGAAAGCAGAGACTTAACGAAATTTGAACATTTATTGAAAGACTCTAGAAATATGTTCTAACAATCCAGAGAGCTCAAACGAACTTTCTCGCTTGTCGCCTTCATCTTCGATCCATTATTGTCTTCCTCGTCCTTGCCGAACATTTTTTTAATTGTTTTTTGATAGTCCGGACTGAAATAACCTTTTCTATGTTTTTCAAATCTATTCCACTAACTTGGTAAAGTAGAAAACGAATACAGTGCAGGACAACGAGAAGTGGACTGGAATACCCGCGTACACAGTAACCATGTCATGTATCTCTACATCCGTGTCCACAATGGAGTTTACAATATCGATGGTTGTAGTTGTGAACCATCCAATCAAAACGAGTAAAACTGTGACTGCAATTGACTGGAACACTTTGTGAAATCGTTTGCTGGCGGACTGGGTCTTGAGAAGAAGAAAGACTGTCATGTAGACAAGGAAAACCAGGAAATAAATCACAAAACCTCCATAAGTGAACAGTTGGAATGTTGCAAAACCCATTCCTGATGGTAACGAACACAATATCAACCTGAATATGAAGTGAAGAGATTGAGGGTGTTCGTTATCTCACGTTGGATCATCTTTCTGTCTGTTCTCAAAAGCAGAAGCAAGGATGAAAGATGTGTACGTGATTGGGAAGAGGAGCATAATGAGAACATAACGACTCTTGGAGAGGATGATGTTACGGTACCTGGAAATAAATTTCGCTATTCGGAAATCGTTGAAAAGTTACCAGATTGGATAGTAAACCGCTAAAAGCCGATCGATTCCAATTGTTAGTATCAGAGGACTTGCAGCAGCGGCGCCAGAAACGGGAAGTGTTTGAAGGTAGAAACAGTCTTCTTGTGTTTTCTGTACTTTTGAAAGGAACACTCCAAGTCCAAAGAAGAACTCGCCAGCAAGATTTAGGATGTCACAAACACACAGATTAGTGATCAGAATGTGGCAGGGGTAACGGAGTTTTCTGAATGATGTACATGTTATTCAGTGTCGAGAAAAACAACACTTACGGGTTCTTGAGAAAACAAAGTGTCATTATTGTGTTGCCAGAAAGACCGATTATGGAGTTTATTGCATAGAAACATGCTAGTGGCAGAAGTTCAACCGTCGTCATTTTTACGAACGATAAACACTCAGGTTTTGACTACGAAAGAACTAGAATCACGAAGAGTCCGATTCTCAAATAAATAAACTTGTTTTGTTCAGAGAACCCAATGCCGAACACCGGAAATTAATGGGCGTTTCCGGTTGGAGGACTGCAATGAGTAAGGGTACTCGAGGATTCTGGAAATAATGTTAGAGAGGGAGAACGCTGTGAAACGCAGAGCTGCGGTTTTGCATATATGATGCCCGGCATCCACCAAAAACAGAGTATCACTCACAGCGGGAGCGTTTTTCACATTTGACAAAAACAACGAGTTCATTTTGAAAATCGTAGAACAGGGGAGAAGAGGGGTAAAGGAACGAGTGGGCTGAAAGTGAAACTTGGTCAAAACATATATAAAAGCAGAGCTAAAAGTCGGAAGTGACACTACGAGCCGTAAAAGGGCATGTTGTTGAGCTTCACGAAAACAACTTGAACCAGGGAAGATTCTGTGAACAGCTGTGTTGACATTGATAACTCCGTCCAACTTTCCGCCCACCCAAAGCCTTCTTCAATGTTTTCTCGTTGTTATCCACTATGTTCAACGCTTCGTCTTATTGTTTTCGGTTGTCTGTGTTGGAAACAGATGTATAGTTGAGCATCTAAAAGTGCATCCTTTTTTCCTAATGACAGTGAGTAGAAGAAGAGCCTGAAGGGATCGCGGCTTGTTGTCCTATTCAGAAGGTGTCCTACTCTGGATCTATTTGATGCGGAAGGGACACGTCGGGAAAGGGCGTGTTATTGAGCTCTGCAGTTCACGAAAACATCCTAAACCAGAGATGGGTTTGGGACGTGCTGCGTTGACCACATTCCCTTGGTGTTCTTCGTTTCTAACTTGGGCCAACTTTCTGCCCTCCGGAGGTTTTCTTCGATGTTTTCTCGCTGTTCTCCACTATTCTCAACACTTTTCTGATTGTTTTCCGGTAGTCTGGGCTGTAAAGAACTATCTTTTATACTCAAGTAGACTCCAGGCTTCCACTTACTTTATGAAGTAGAATACAAACACATTGCATGATAAAGAAAAGTGAAGCGGGACCCCGGAGTACATAATATTCATCTCGGAAATGTCCAAATCAGTGACGAAAAAGATATTGGCAATGTTCAGAATGGTTGCTGTGACCCAGCCGAATAGTACAAGTGTCACTGTGACCGCCAGGGACTGGAATACTTTCTTGAATTGAGTGCTTGTTTTGTGGGTTTTTAGGGAAACGAAGACTGCGGTATAGACGGAGAGAACAGATATGTAGATGAAAACAGAAGCATAGTTGAACATCTTGAAAGTCCATCCTTTTATTCCCGCTGGAAGAGAGCAGAAGAAGAGTCTGAAGGGATTGAGGGTCATCGTTCAATACAGAACGCTCCATACTCGGAATCTTTCGCCAGACTGTTTTTGTAACCAGACATCAAAATGAAAACTGTATAAGCAAAGGGAAAAGTTAGAAGAGCGAGAACATAACGTCCCTTGACAAGAATGACATTGCGGTACCATATTGGGAAATAAACAGCAATAAGTCTATCAATTCCTATCACCAATATCAGAGTACTCCCAGCGGATGCTCCGATTAGTGGAACTATCTGCATGCAGTAGCAGTTGTGTTGTGTTGTCTGCCCTGAAACTCTGCTTTTCAAAACACTATCTTTGCTACGAACAGTTTCCAAAAACCCCAACTGCAAATATACATTCTCCACAAAGATTCAAAATGTCCGATGAGCAAAGAAGTGTAATAAGGACGTGGCAGGGATTTCGCAAGTTCCTGTAAAACATCTTCAGCAAAATATAAGTGGTTTTCAACAAACTGGTTCTTGAAGAAACAGAGCACCATGATAACATTGCCAATGACTCCAACAGAAGCGTTGATGGAGTAGAAAATGGCCAGAGGGAAGCGGTAGATCGCCATTTGTGAGCTAGAAGGAAGGGAAAACTGAGCAAGAGCTGAACAAAAGATTATGTGGTTAGGCTGTTCTCGCATAGACTGCGTCGTCGGTAACTTGATAAAACCATTCTTGGAATAAAGGAAAATAGGTTCCAAATGATTTTATTGAGCTTTGAACTCAGGTACACTACTATTATACTGTAGAAAGAACGAAGATTTTTCAATTCGCAAAGTTTGACGGGACCTTCTGACCAGTTGGGCACACAGACCCGTCTTTGCGTTTTTCTGGCAACCCCAAAATTTCCTTGATTGTTTTTCGATACTCTGGGCTGCAATTATTAAGTTTTCCTCATTCATTCGTTCATTCAGAACCCACTTTATGGAGTAGAAGACAAAAACATCGCAGGAGAGGGAGAACTGTACAGGGATTCCCGAATACAAAGTGATAATCTCATCGATTTCTCGGTCAGTGACAATGAGATAGTTGAGAAGGTTGATGCAAGTGGTGAATGCCCATCCGAGAAGGACAAGTGTGACGGTGACAGCAAGAGACTGGAACACTTTTTGAAATTGTGCACTTGCAGAGTGGGTTTTCAGAGAGATGAAGACGGCGGTGTACACAGAGAATATCAGGATGTAGAGAATGAGAGAAGCATAGTTGAGCAGCCGGAATGTCTTTCCATTGATTCCTAACGGTAGAGAGCAGAGGAACAACCTTAATGTTTTCTGTAGAAGAGTTCGACAAAGTATCACACTTACGTTGGATCATCTTTTAGACGTGTTTGGTATCCATAAACTAGAAAGAAAACAGAGAACAACAAAGGGAAAATAAAGACACAAAGTATAGACCGTCGTTTCTTGATTTCGCGGTACCTGAACAAACATTCAAAAAGAGTAGAAGCTCAAATCCTCACCACAATGGAAACAGAACCGCTAATAATCGTTCTACTCCAATTGCCAACATCAGCGGACCCGCCGCAGTTGCACCAATGATTGGAGCGATTTGTATAAAGAAACATGTAGGTTGTGTAGTTGGTACTGTAGATTGGGACTTTTGAGAAAGGCAAAATGTAGAACTTACGGTTTGTGAAAATTTGAAACACAAAGATGTATTCCCCGCCGAGATTCAGCATATCGCAGAGGCAGAGAACAGTTATTAGTATGTGGCAGTTGAAACGGAGTTTCCTGATGTGGAACTAGTTCTTTCAGGATAGTTCTCTCTTCTCACCTACTTGTTATAAAAGAAGCATAAAACCATAATGGAATTGCCAATGACACCGATCGTTGAGTTCACTGCAAAGAAAACGGCAAGGACCAATCGCCAAACAGTCATTTTCAGCCTGGTTTCTGAAAACTTTGGAGAACAGAAATGAGCAAAACGATGAGGAAAACAAGATGGTGAACAGATTCCTTGCACATGTGCAAAGTAATGAGGTTCAGGGAATCGGTGAGTTTTGTGTTGACGTGGAGAATCTCTGAGAAATCTTAGAAATTACTAGAACGGCTAGACGGGTAATGACAGATGTTATTTGGAAGAAGTAATTATTACTTTATTAGATGAAAAAACACAAAGTACAAGCTGATGGGAAACGAAACCCTTCATGTGTTCCGATCAGTGAGTCCTGAGGTTCTAGTACAACACGGAACTCGGAGTGACTTTGTAGCCACTTTCTTGTCTGATCGACACATCTTCACTCTTCATTCGAAGCATCATCCTGATTGTTCTTCGGTAATCCGGGCTGAAAACGGAAACACAATACTGTAAAGCGAATCGCTCACTAACTTGATTGCATAAAACACAAACGCATTGCTAGTCATTGAAGCATGCACCGGGATAACAGTATACAGGAGAATCATCTCATGGAGGACTGGCTCTGTGACTAAGAGGTAGTTGAAGACGTTGATTACAGTGGTCGAGATCCATCCAATGAGTACGAAGGCCATGGTGACTGCAAGGGACTGAAACACTTTCTTGAATCGAGAACTTGTTGGATGGATTTTCAGGGAAACGTAGACTGCAGTGTAGACCGAGAGGACGAGGAAGTAGTTGGCGGCGTTGAGGTATGTGAACAGTTTGAAAACATCAAAGTTCATCGCAACGGGAAGGGGACACATCATTTGTCTGGAATGCTAGATTCTGAGATGTGAGAACTAGGTGTTGCGAATACGTTTCATCCCTAATGAGTCTGGCCTGGTAGCTAAGGTAAACGATGCTAAATGTATAAACGGTTGGGGCGATGAGCATGACAAGAGTGTAGTGTGTTTTGTAGAACTGGAAGTTCCGATATCTGCAAAACAGGAACAACATGAAAAGCAACGAATTCTGCTTACGATGCTGAGAAAAGAACAGCAAGAAGACGATCAACACCAATCACCAAGATTAGTGGACTCCCTGCTGTAGTGCCAACTGCAGGAAGTGATTGCATGTAGAAACATGTGACTTGGGTGGTAGTCACTGAAACGAATAGCATATAACTCAATCGTGGGAGCATCAATTTACAGTTCCCGACAATCTCCACTGCATAAATATAAACTCCGCTTAGATTCAGACTGTCTGATAGACAGAGAAGAGTGATGAGAAGGTGACAAGGAGAGCGTAGTCTTCTGAAACTTGTGCTCCAATGGTTCAGTCCCGTTCTCCAAACCCACGAGTTTTTGAAATAGCATAAAACGATAACCAGGTTACCGATGACACCTACAGTTGAGTTAATGAAGTAGAAAATAGATAGGGGCAGGACATTCACAGGCATTTGGTGAAGTTTAGAAACTAGAAGATTTGCAGCGAAGGAAACCAAACAAACAATGTTCAAAACGCAAACGAAAGGAAGTTCTCACGTGTCTAATCTGTCTAATGAGTTTTGGAGAATAAGAGTAAACCAAGAGGAGGGAAAACATTGATTGATGAAAATTTAGGGAGCAGAGTAGTTGTCACGTCATGGCATTTCAATGGGACTTTGACTTTGGATTATGTTTTTATAAAGGGCGACCCTAACTGTTAGCGTAACTGTTAGGGAGAGGGGGTAACAGTTAGGGTCCACTGAGTCACTCTACCACCAAGTGACTCAGTGGCGCCTGTCAACAAGATTGTTGAAGGGACCAGGCCACCCTTGTATTTTATCAGAGTACCCTGGTCCCTTCAACAACAATGTTGAAGGGACCAGGCCACCCTTGTATTTTATCAGAGTACCCTGGTCCCTTTAACAACAACCAGACGGTTCGGGCCGGCGTTCCGCCGTCCCTCCCCGTCTGGATTAGGCCGGGCTAATGAGAACGTTTTTTGTTTGGACCTTCCTACTGGTTTGTGTGGTTAACGCCAACTTTCGTTGGGTTAGAACCTGGCCGCACCTCAAAATTGAGAAGTTGGAAAAGTTTGGGCCATCGTACCGTCGCCCCTCTATTCTGGATTGAGCCGGGATATCTGCTCCTAGCGGGTGAAGAATGAAGTTGTTAGAACATTTATCTTTGAGTGCGAAAGGAGAAGACACGCACCCGCTCCACAGAAGCTCTCCCGTTCTTTCCCCACATTGAATCCGGCGTTTCGCCGTCCCTCCCGTTTCTTTTGAATGAGTGTGTCGTAAGATCCCGAACCCGCAATGAGCGAGTGAGAACACTGCACACAGTCAAATTTCTTTGCGCCCATTCCTTCCCTCTATGCAACTGTGTACTTTCCATATTCAACAGTCTATCTTCTAATCTGGTGTGGATCTTCGTGGGTCCGTGTCATCTGATCATTTGGTCGACCGTATCTCATCGACGGATGGACCATTTTTCAAAATTTTTTGTTTTGCTGTCTCCCCTAAAGGAGACTTTCCAAAATTTATGGTTAACGCCAATTTTCGTTGGGTTTGAACTTGATCTGACCTCAAACTTGGGTAATTAAACCAACCTGGGCGCCGCGCCTTGCCATATGAAGGGCGCACGCGGCCGACACCGAGAAAAGACGGCGATGTTTCACTCGCGCGGTCGGGCACACACATAACAGCGTGCAAATAGGAAAAGTGCTCCAGAAAGCTTCGGCTTGAACCAATCGCTTAGAAAATTCACGTGCACCGTCCGGGAGCTATACAGAGCGCATCTGCCAAAGATGGGCTCAAATGGTTCAGTCAGCTCTGAGAAATGGCCCCGGACAGACAGACTCACTGACAGACGGGCCGACAGACACACAGATCTTTTCGTTTAATATTAGTAAGGATGTTGAAGGGACCAGGCCACCCTTGTATTTTATCAGAGTACCCTGGTCCCTTTAACAACAATGTTGAAGGGACCAGGCCACCCTTGTATTTTATCAGAGTACCCTGGTCCCTTCAACAGAGAGTCAATGCAGATCTTCCAGCATCGGCAGTGATTTTACCTTTTTTGTCATCATATGGTGACTATCAATCGTTCCATCAATCCGTCTTTCATCCGCTTAACTTGCTGTCTTCTCTCCTGAATTCTCTGGTTTGGTGGCATTTCGAACACTTAGTAGTTGATGTCTCTTTTTCCTGTCTTCTACTCTTCTACAGAGCTCTCCACGTCCAAAAATTGGTCTAATTTGATACAGACTTCTCGCATTTGCTTGTTTTCCAAGATCTTCTGCATCAGCTCCAAAGTGACAATTTCCCCTTTCGAATCAACTGCAATGAACTGGAATGCGTTTGTTCTGTTACTATAAGGAAAATGGAGTTATTCCCTGTTCCAGAAGCTCTAATCCTTTCTCGAAAACATCTGGTGTTGCTTCCCATTCCAGGCAAATGTGTTTCGGGAACACTTTGGTCCACTGCAGTATAAATATGGAGAGGCGAGACAAATCCACCTAGATTTCAACGCCTTCATACCAAAACTGACCGATGAAGATGTTGAGACTATCAGAAACGCGATTAAAGACTGTCACGAAGTTACTATCAAGAAGATACAGGGATCGGTAGGTTTGATGCCAGCGCGGCGAAGAGATCACTCTGGTCTTTTCTTGTGCTCGATTTGGCGGAAAACCTTGTGAATAGACAGAAAACAAAAACCCATCAAAAACCACTGAAAAACATCAATGCAGGTCCCTCTCAACCGTCTGCGTCTCTCCACTCTCAAGGCCTCGAGGTGTGCGCAAAACAATGAAAGTGCGCCCCGCTGAATTGATCTACTCTGCGCGCCAGTATTGATCATCGCGTTCTCGAACCCTCCTCTCGTTCATTTCTCATTCATTCTTGCTGTTTTTCACCGTCCTGATCGGTCGGTTCTTTTTTCGCTCTTTTTCGCTGCCATTTTTCGCGAACCTTTCGAAATTCTCTGTGTCTTTTCAGCGTTCTCGTACCAATTATTGTTTCTTTCAGGTAATATACTCTCACCGGAAGGATACAAGTACTTGAGCAGCACTCGCAATCCAAGCCCGGAATGCTCTTCGTCGTTCCTCAACCGGATTACGATGTGGTGGTTCAATGCCTTGTGCATTCTCGGAGTCAAGAAACCGTTGGAAGTCATTGATTTGTACTTGTTGAATGAAGCGGACAGATCCAACTCGCTGGTTCCGAAGTGGTTCAACTTGTGGGAAAAGCAGAGCAAGAGTGAGTTCCTCTAACTTCTAACTTACCTAACTTACAATTTTCAGAGTTCGAGGAGAAACGCAACCGCCGTCGCGTCGATTCACATCTCAGCCAAGGCCGTCGTCGCACGTCTTCCAACGACATCACACCACTGCTCCACGATCAGACCAACGATGACTATGGATCTGTGCTGACCAACCAGCCCATCCTAAAGCTCCCGTCAATCATCTGGACCTTGTTCGTGATGTTCAAGTGAGATGTTATCACTGCAATGATCGTCAAGTTCCTTTCGGACATCCTCTTGTTCTGAAACCCAATGCTTCTCAAGTCGCTGATCTGATTCACTGAGCAGTTGGAAAGACCGATGTGGCAAGGAATGGCTCTGGCGTTCACCATGTTCCTATCCGCGGAGTCGTCATCTATCCCCACTACTTCTACCTGATGTACAGAATTGGAACTCGAGTTCAGACATGCCTGACGGCCGCTGTCTACAGAAAGGTACTTTATTGGAATGCAAGATGGGAGGAATAGTTTCATTTTTCAGACACACAGTTTGTCAAACGCTGCACGTCGTGAGAAGACCGTCGGAGAGATTATCAACTTGATGGCTATCGACATCGATCGTTTCCAACAGATCACTCTTCAAACGATGCAGTACTGGGCGAATCCCTTCAAATCGGACTTGCTCTGTTCCTGCTCAACCAAAAACTTGGAGTATCGGTCTTCAGTGGAGTAGGAATTATGGCTCTCTTGTTCCCAGTCAACTTTGTGATCACCATGATCATCAGAAAGTGGCTGATCGCTCAGATGTACGATGTGCTAACTTTGCACATTTCTTCCGATGTG
>LR538399.1:648531-751448 GCA_900883565.2 Caenorhabditis panamensis | reverse complement strand
GTCATCAATCAGAAACAGATGATTCTGGCTTCTCTCCAATGAGATTCCTCCTGTAATATTTACCATCTTGTACCTTCCTGTACCCTTACTTTCTGTGTTTCACTTTCTTGTACCAATCTTTTCTGTTCCTCATTTTTACGTTTACCTTCTTGTACCGTCTTGTATTAATATTTCACTCCTGTACCAATTTTCCCCTGTAACTAATAAACCTTCTTGTAACTACAACTCCTGTACTCATGTTGTGTTTTTGATCAACAATAACCACCTGGTACCAGCTACTTGTCACCGAGACTCTTGTCAACAATACCTGATTCTCCTGTAACCGATCCGGTGTTAACTCTTGTTTGTGCTGCTCCCCGCATCTCCTTCACTCCGATCCATGTGTGTTTGTTCGCATCGAATCGAACATATCCCGCCAATCGAATTGTTGCTCTCTCCCTGCTTCTCATTCATTCAATTCGACACTGCCTCCCTCTGTTTTTGACAGCATATGATTCCGATCGGCTGCCCGGATTTGAGAATGTTGATCGACCATTCCGACTTTGCATGAGCCTTCTCAATTATTGTGTACGTCACTCCTCGACCGTCGGACTGCTTTATTCGGTCGCCGTGGCCATGGAGAAAGGTGAAGATTCTGAAAATTGCGAGTACATTCCTATTGGAAGTTCCAGGATTCTCCGACTCTGCACAAAGTTTCGACTGGTGGGATCGGTTCCGCCGTGACTTGTTGTCAGATGGGAAGACTCAACAGAAACTAGAAATCATTCTCAAGTATGGTCCTATCTATTTTCTGAATGTTTTTAACTATTTTCTTCCCAGAATGTGCATAATCGGGACGACATTCGTCTGCGGCACCGCTGCCATTTGCCTGTTCCTTCTGATGCTCCGAAAGATATTCAACTACTTTTCCGACTCGAAAACCGTCGTTGTCAGATGTTACCCTTGATAAATTATCAACTATTATCGTGTCTTGGTCAATTGATGCTCATCTTGAGCATTGGTCTGGTCCACTCATTACAACGAGACGCCCCGTCCGAATCTCCAGTTTCTCTGGATCCCCTGCGACTCCGCCAATCTCTCGGTGTCTCGAAGGCAGAGTGCAACTGACAAGTAACGGTTGATGTAATAATGCACACGGATTTGCTCCAAAGTTTTGATGTTTCGCCGCATTGCCAGCAAATGAGATCTACAGAGTTCTAACTTTCCTAACTTTTAAAAACGGCGTAAATCTGTTTGTCATGTCTGTCTGGGGATTATATCTTGTTTCGGAGGATTCGTTGTAAAATGTATTAGCGGATAATTAGATTGAAAAAAACCAATAATCTTCCGCGGATCCGTTCTTTCTCAACAAAAGACGCATTTTTTTTCAAAACACGGCTGGCCTAGAATCCGACAAACGACGGCCCTTGGCCTAACTTTTCGAGTTTCGCGCACTTTTTGAATTGGGTAATTTTCAATAGTTTTTCTCTCGAAAATTGTTTCTTTTTCTCGATTTGGCTTCTTGATTTGTGTTTCCAGTCGAAGTTTCGTGCAGTTTTTCTTACTGGCGGTGTCTTTTTATCTCGCTTGATATTTTCCGTTTGTTTTTTCACTGTCCAGCCGCAATTCTTCGTAGTTTCGATTAGTCGACTGATCAATTAGCTGATCAAACTTTCAACTTCCCTGTCCGCTCATAAACTTTGCTTCAAAAGTGCCGACAAACGGTATTCGATCACTGCGCCTCTATCTGATCGTTTCGGCTTCCGTCAATCGAGTGAATCAATCAGACACAGTTATCCCGTATCGTCTCAAAAAAGAAGACGTCTTCCACGAGATGCTATCTAATTGCGTCTTCCTTTCCTTCCGTGCGCTCTTCTCACCGCATCGCTCAGTACTGCCGTACGGAATCCGCGTTCCGACGGCAGCTGTTCGGCGGACGATCCGCATAACAGCTGGACACTGTTTGTTATGGTTCGTTCACACCACTCTAGAAACCTTCCTTTCTCGCATTCCCACATTCTCACCCATCCAACATCGCCGCGAATTTCCAAAGTTCACACGCCGCGCAGACTCCATCTCGTTCTCATGTCTTAAGTGAAAAAAAAACTTCAAACGGTGCCGAAATGACACCAGAAACACAAGAATAGTGTTTGAGACGGGGAGGCGGATGAATAAAATGAGGGTGTTGCGTGTGTGCAGCGTCTTTGTGTTGTTGTACGTGTGTCCTCTTCCTTTTCTTCAGGAGACACCATTTTTCGAATTGACCCGTAGTATCTCCGTATCGTCTTGCGTGCATCGCCTCATTCAAATCCCTTATTCATGCTCTTTTTGCATCAATAATTTATGGAAAACCACTACCACAATCGGCCGCGAGAACAATTAGACAGTCGAGATGACTGCGGTTTGAATCTCCTCCCTGTATTGCTCCGCGGGGCATTTGTTGCTCTTCAAAGAGACACCTAATTGTTGTTTTCGTCTCGATAGATAAGTCAGTCTCAATGGCCACTTAATCCGATTACCTGTCCACCTGACCTTTCATCCCGATCCAATCTGGAACTAAACGCCATGTGCGAGATGGCAGAGCACTCGTCGAAGACGCAGACATTCAAAGTGTACAGTCCTTCTTTGATGCGACACCGACATTGCACACACACGCAAACACACGGACAGGCGAAGACGAACAGTCCCCCCTCGCAGGCCTCTTCTCGAGCACCCATTCACCCCGTTGCATCCCCCGTTCGGTAGTCCGTGGGCAGTCCCGCATGTTTGTCCGTGTGTTTCTTTCCGGTCTCTCTTTCTTTTTTCCTTTCCGGTGTCATGTTTGGATTAGGACATGAAATCCGATACGCATATACCTCTCTTTTCACTATCGGTAATGCTCATTTGATATTGATATAATCTTCTGAGTTTTGAGTTTCCTCGCCGCCGCCGCCTCCTTTTTGAGAAATAATGCGATTGTTTACGAGTTTACAATTCCCCAATTCCCAGAAAACATCAAAATCGGTCATTCATTTGAGAAATATGTTGGTGGTCCAGGCTGTTTCGCGATGCAAAAACGAGATTATACCCGAGAAGAAACAAACTCTGCTCCCCCTTTGGCTCTGTGTTGTCCGCGCGCGACGGCGGGTTCTCTTTTGATGATGAAGTGGGTCCGGGGACCGGGCGTGCCCAGTCCTCTTCCCTCTCGGGCTCATCTTTGCCCCCGCGGCTCTTGAGACTCTTCTCACCACAACATCTATCTTGTACCCGAATAGCCATGTTTTTGGTGTGGGTTAGACGAGAAGATGTCGAGAGAGAAGGAGAGAAACGGAGAAGAAACACTGCTCTGCAGCCGCGAAGAAGGCCATCTTCGTCATAAAATCGTCGCATCCCCGAGTCCATAAAACCACGCTTCGGGTCGGGTACCCTGCCTGTGCTATGCCAATTAATACTTAAGAGGGGCCAATAAACGACGAAGAGCCAGGCGGCGCACACCACCAAAAACATGTGCCGGTCGACATGTGCATTTCAAAGTGTCCCTTCTCCCCTACCAGTCGACTACTTCAGACCTCCTTCAGCCAATTTAAATTTTACACGATTTCGGACCACTGTTCCGGATTTTCGATGCGCTTCCATTACTCCTCTGCCGCTTCTTCTTCTTCTACCGATTTACATAATTCGTTTTGGCTAGACTCTGCCTACTCCATCCTTACTAATGTCATTTTGATGTGCGACCCCCGCCGCGCGCCAGCACAATTTATATGTCTCTATTTCTTCTTTTGCTTCTTATTCTTCTGAATGCGGCGCGGCTTTTTGATGGCAAAAGCCCCGAGTGTACTGGTTTTCTCTGAGACTGCCGCCCATAAACATTAAACGATCATTATGATACGGATTGAGGCAGTGCCCCCACGGTTATGGTCCTTTTCCTGAGAGGTGCCGAACAACGATAAAACCGGCTCGTAATCTAATCTAGTGCCCTTTCTGTTCTTACGGACCGTGTTCAATCATTCGCCCTTTTGTTTTCTGACATGCGTGTACTCAAAGAGCCGCCTCGACCCCGCTGGAGAATTAATTTATTCCAACTGACAAACAAACAACTGGTCATTGGAAGAAGAGGAATGGGATGATTCACCACTTAACTTGCTCGTTTCTTTCCGTTCTTCTCGACTCAACTATTTCATCACATTCTTCCTCTTCCTTCCCATCTTTCCGCTTAATTAGTTGTTGGATACGTTTCCATTCCCGATACTCCGCCTCCACCTTGGTTCATGAATTGAAGGTAGTGGTGACGAAATTGAAGCATTTGAGAGTAGTAAGCTGGATGATGAAGCTCCGGCTCCGGATCCTGTTCTGGTTCTTCTGTTTTTATCGTTCTCATCGGTGAAGATTCATCGCTTTCGTTCATCATCGGTGGTGAGGGTTTTGGCATTTCATCGGACCCTCGAGGCTGAAATAGGAAAAATGAGAACGATACATCATCTCAGGCTCAGTTGGATTCACTGAATTCATTCCTCTAACCTTCAGTTCGACGCTATAACGTCGCTTGAATCTATAGAGCCAGTTGGCGTCAAAAAACTTTTCTATTTCGACGGCCGGTAAGTGAGGGTGCAACTGGGCGGCGATAAATTGTGCCTGCTCCCTGATCCACGGATTCGTCAGCCGCTCTCCTTTTGCCTGCCGCCGAACGATTTCCTCGTTGACCCGCTTATCCACATCCACGTACTCCTTCCGACTCGTCCTCAGCACTCGTCGTTCTGAAGAGTTCTTCTGGGTTGAGTTGCGGATCTCATGTTTCATGCCCCCGTTCTCCGCAGTAATCAATCAATCGACTGACCCTTCAAAAAATTGGACGTCTTCACTTTTGACGTATCCAATGCCGCCAACGACATCAACTTATTAGCTTTGTCGGCGTGGCGACGACCACTGAAGTAGCTGCAAAACTGATGATCAGGAACGAATCTAGGTCATCAGGAAATACCGAATGTTGTACTTCCTTCGGAACAGCTTGATCCATCGATCAGACACGTCGAAACCACAGATCTTGCGTATTTCACGTCTCATCCATTCATCGCCTGATCAAGTAATCATCGTACGCCCCAATAGGTTCCCACTGCCCTCACACCTCGTCAATTGTTGGTCCACTTCCTAATCTCGAACACCTTTGTGTTCGTCACAGTGGGACCACGCAATGTTTGCTGGTATTTAGCCAGAAAGACACTCGCACAAATACCCTTGACAAGCGGCCCAGCACCACGCAATCATGGTCTCGCGCAACGACCGCTTGCCAGTCAAATTGGTGCGCAAAACAGAGGAGACCCACTCAATCTCTATCCTTTCCTGTCCACCCCTACCTCTCCTCTCCTCGCTCGCACCCTCTCAGATCTCTTTGCGGCGGGAAATTCAAATTCCAATTGTTGTTTTTGGAGAAATTAGTCTAGTTCTCACATATTCTCCATCAAAACGAATGAATTCTGGTTCCTAACATTCAAAAGTCTGTTCTCTCCTCACTACTGTACCCTTTCTTAAGTTCGACCTTATCTACAAACTTTGTCTAATGATCCGTCACGTCCGGCCTCCCCAAGACGATCCCGAAAGTGAAAATGCCTTACCGATGTGTTGAGTGCTCTGTCCATTCTCGTCGCACGATCTCACCTCTTCTGTGTACACGTGAAACAGTTTCTGCTCTAATTCCGTTTCATCAACACGCGGTGGAGGAGGTGTTGATGTGGAGGGACTCGAAGAACCGCTAGTAGTAGCCATCTCAGTACGAAGAACTGAACTATTTACTCCGCAACATTCTGTTTCTTGCTATCGTTCTTCGCCCGTTCCGACCCCTCCCTCCTGTCGTTCCGTCGATCGTTCTTGCAAACCTTTTCTCCTTTCGAGGAGGCGCTGAATGCTGCTGTCCCTGCCGGTTTAGGAACTGACGAACATAGTGTACGGGCGCCCACCCGTATAGTTATACACTCAACATACACATCGTATTTGCATTGGCGCCGCGGCAGTGTACGTGTGTGGCATTCTGAAGGTCAAACCGATTGACTTCTGAAGGGGGTTCGGTTTGGAAGGGGACCGGCCTTCGAGTACTTTCGAACCGTGTGTATGTGGAAGGAAATAACCGAATGCGTCGCAGCATAGTTTTCGTCGCCTTGTTTTTATGGCCTTGAGTAGAAAACGAGCGAAAGCGCATAGAGTAAACACCTGTCATCACCTCGGTTTCCTCGTGAATGAATCGTTCGAATGAAATATCGGAAGTGACAACCCATACAATGATTCTTTTCTTTCAGATGAGCTCTAGTAGTAGTGATGAGAACGACACTACGATACACCGATCCACCCACGGAGCACTCTACGCACAATCAAGGGCCGGCTCATCGAAGCATTCGAGTGTTCGTCATCATGGAAGTGATGGAGAAGACGATGAGGAGCAGTACTCACGGTTCCAGGAAGAAGACGTAAGAATTGAAAAAGTTCGGAATGGTATCAAACAGAAAACGATTCAGATGATCGATGTAGATGATGCTATCACGGTGCTGCTCTCTTCCCTGCACTTCGAACAGAAACGAAACATTGCCCCAACTGACAGAGATGATAATGAGCTACGGGAAATGCACGAGAAGATACACAGGATCATCAGCAGTGAACCAGATGCGCAGAGGTATAACTTATGCACAACTTGATCACCTTAATAATTTCATGAAGTTGCAGAAGGCGCCGTCTTCGAAAAGCATTGCCAACTTCGAACTGTGTCCGCGAGCAGGTCTACTATCTCCGACGGAAGCCATCCGTCCCGCCTGCATCCTACTTTCATCGACTCAACCAAGCACTGCAAGCTATCGTCAAGGAGTCGTATGAAGAAGATTATCGGAAGGTGGCCACAGTGCTTGGACTTGTCGAAGCTCTTGCTGAAGTACTCATCCTGGAGGTACAAACATTTGGAATCCCCGAAACGAATTCTAGTGAACATCGGAACATCCGGAAGTTGATCGGGAGTGTCTTGACGAACCTCACCTACGGACAGATCCACTCGAAACGCCGTCTCTGCACATATGACGGATTCATCAGATGCGTCGTCCGCATCATCATCGAGTCGCCCAACATCACCCAAGTCTACGCAGGACTGATCCGGAATCTCTCGTGGAATGCCGACTCGGGAATGAGTGAAGCTCTCCAGCCAACTGTACACGCACTCGCCATCGCCACTGTCCACGCAAGTAACAACAACTACGATATCGCAGCACCACTTTCGGCACTGTGGAATCTGGCAGGACACTCTGTTGAGAATAAACGGACGATCTGCGAAACCACAAGCTGCCTGGCAGTTCTTGCGAATCTCCTGTCTCCCGATGCACGATGTGCTCCAGTTGTCGATTCTGCCACAGGAATTCTGAAGTATGTGTCTCAATATCTGGCCAACACATCCACACATCTCGAGGTAAGAAATGATCTGCTGTTCTTCTAAAAGTTTCTATCAATTTCAGTTGCGCAGTCTTCTCATCACTCGGTTGCTGACACTGCTCAAGAGCTCCTCGTTCACATGCGTGACGAACACTCTTGGTGCTATTTCGAACCTCGTCGCTAAGGATCCCCACATGCAGCACATGATCCGACAAGATGCTACGGCTGTTCAACAACTCAATGTTCTCCGTAACTCGAGCCGCGACGATATCAGAAGTGCCGTCAAGTCTGTTCTCAACACGCTCAATCAACCAGGAACCCACCACTCCCGTTACGGTGACATGTCTCACTCGGTCGGAGGTGGTTCCCAGTTGAGTCACGACATGACCATCGAGTCGCAGATGCAAATGCAGTCTTCGCATCACGCCTACCACGGAACGGCTTCTCCGAGACTGCTTCCGCTCAGAGCCACACGAGCTTCTCCAGGAAAGTTCATCCAACAAGCTCAGCACATGCAGCTGCCGCAAGCAGATCAACGTTCCTGCAGTCTGCCACGACACTTCGCAGTTCAGCGAAACGGATTCCCGACAGGAGTCATGGCTCAGTCATTCAACCCGCACATGGATCCACAACAGCATAATATGATGTATCAGATGCAGATGGTGAGTGGTTCGCAAGTATCTATAGTTTCTAATCACTTTCTAGTTCCAGACGGCTGAGCAGAAGAATCAACAACAACAACAGCAAATGATGTATCTCCAGCAAATGCAACACCAGCACATGCATCAACAACAGCAACATCAGCAGCAGCCGATGGTTCAGCGAGTAGAGGAGCCTATCGACGAGGATCTTGACATTCCGACCACCACTGTTATGGGAACCCGGAGCAATAGCGAACGAAGTCTAGGATCCATGAACCCTGGAAGTGTCATGACGACTGGAGGATGGAATTCAACGATGGACACAGCTGCTAACAACTCCCGAGCTCTTTCTCCCGTTTCCATGAGTGACATTCCTGCCTCACCGACAATGTGCTCCCAGATGCCTGGTTTCTTTGGAGAATCGGATCAGACGCACAATGGATATTCATCTCAAGGAGGATTCCCGACTGCCCAGAACACTACTCACTACTCTAGTGGTTCGGCCAACACGATGACTCGTAGTGATGGAACAACAGTGCCAATGGACAACTTGATCACTCCCACTTATGCGATTCTCAACCCCACCACATCCACAAATGCCGAAGGAACCACTCAAAACCAGTCTGTTCCCCGAAAGTCGCCCGTCGACTTGGACAGTCCCGATGATGTATTGCCCGGACCGAAATTCGACGATGATGAGGGTGACTATGCTATTATTGGAGGAGGAACGCAGAGAGCTGACGACGAACTGCTGACCAGGTCGATTCAGGCTGAGATGCCGACTTCTTCATCCACACCGAAGATGAAGGTGTCTCCCCGACTCAATGGATTCTTCTCGCCTCCACAAAAGACTCCGACTTCTTCTACCTGGAATCATCATTCTTCACCCATTCCGAAGCCACCGCAAAGAATGCAGAACCATGAGACTGCATCGGATGCTGATCGTCTGCTAATGGAATCCATCATGTCGGAGATGCCTCGCCTCAACCTCTCATCTCCTAGATCTGGACAGTACCTCGAGCCCGAACGACGTAGTCATTCAAAAAACGGGGAAGCCGATCGCCGCGACGCGTTCATCGCATCGCATGAGCCCAGCGATCAAGGCTTGTCCCTGGTAAGAGGCTCGGAGAAGTCGCCGCAGCAGCTGCAACGGATGGAGTCGTTGGAGAGTCAGCCGAGTAGCGAGGACAGCTTCGGAATTAGTGCAGATCATGATGGTGGACTGAACTCATCGTCTTCCGCGACACATACAATGCGAGTAGAAGATGATGTCGACGCGTCACTTCCGATGGATTGTGTTGACGACGAAGACTACGATTACACGGAAGATCATTACGAAGACTATGATGAGGATGAGGATCCGGATGCGACTCAATTCGACGATGGAATCAATCCACATTTGACTATCGACTGTTCAATGATTTCCAGTGGAAGTGGAAGCGGATCGTCTCTTCCAAGAGGCGAGACAACAACAACTTCCCGAGATTCGAGAGCACTGGCCACCTCGACACCTAAAGGATCAACATCTTCGATTCCTGGCGCGCGAACTGCTACACGAGTTGCCACCAACGGCAAGTCCAGACTGCCAGTTCCGAAAACGAATGGATCTCTTGTTGATAAGGTAATCACTTCGTATAACTTCCAGCCACAATCATCTGTTTTTCAGACTTATAAACCACCGGCAGCCTCTCGACCCCGTCTCCCACCGAAACCATCAACTCTGAAGGATAAGCACTATCCCGAAGAGGAATCGATCGAGAACCAGACACGTGACGAGACGATCTACGTAAATGCGCCGATTGTGGAAGCTGAGCAAGAGAGAATCTACATGAATGCTCTTCGTCAAAACCAGAGAGCCGAAGACACTGCAACCATGGTCAGCACAGTCACGTCTCCGTCGAAATCAGCTATCGTGGCCCCTTTCAACTACCAGAAGCCACCGTTCAATGTAAGTAATTTCCAGTTGAAGCGGAGAGTTCATATGATAATTTGCAGGCCCGAAGCAGTACTGAAATGAAAACCGAGAAGAGTGTTCAGCCGAATCCGAAACAGATGCTCGTCACAATTGTCTGAACCTCACGTACTCTCCTTCTCATCAGCCAGTGTTCCTCCCAGTCCCTAGTCTTTGTCGATCCCCGTTGTCTAGTCGTTCCCGCTCTGTTGCGCATATCTCCTGATCTGCTCTACCTCTATTATTGTTTTACTGAACCCCTCCAGTTTCGTTGTAATCATATTCTAGTGCAGTTCTCAAATTTTCTATGTATTATTCTTTGTGAATGTGATTTTGTTGTGGCCGCATCGGCCGATAGCATTTTCTATAATTGGACATCTACGAGTCTACACCTCCACCTTATGACCACAGTTTGCGCTCAATTTTCATCTCTTTCTCTTCTTGTGCATATAATTATTTTGTTCGTGTCGGTTCAAAATCGACGGATAACAACAATAAACATCAGTGTATTTATTTAAGAAGCTAGTAAAGTCAGTGCTCTCTCTCTCTCAGTAAGTTCAATCGTCATCTGCCGATCCAGAAACCCTGTCGGATTCCGAGTCGGAGTCTCCGAACCTGGCCGTCTTCTGCTTGTTCTTCAACTTCCCGACCCATCCTCCGCCTCGTAAGTTGTTCAGTGGATATCCGCCCTTCTCGGCAATCTCGTTGAGTCGGTTGATGATGTACTGATAGTCCGGTGCCGATTGGAACTGCAGATTGTTCACGTACGTGATGACAGCCTTCAGTCCGTGGGGAACGTTATCGAACACTTTGTTGACTGGAAAAAAAGGAATGTTAGTTGAGAGAAAGAAGCCACGAGACCAACCTTTCATATCGAAAAAGTACTCCTTGGCCTGAGTTATCGCATCCCGTCCCCTCACATCTTTCCAACAGATTCCATCCGCTGGATCGAAGATATCAAACACCATGTACAACCAGCACTCCAAGTCATCTTTCCTTCCCTGATCCACTCCTTTCATGCATGCTCGAGACGCGTAACGAAGAGTTCCGAGGAATTTGACCGCCTTTCGAGGAGCCCTGTGCTCTTTGGTTTTCGGATCCAGGAAACTGCGTCCGATACCAAAGTCAAGCATGTAAACAGTAGATTCGTCTGGACCGAAACCGACGGCGAAGTTGGCGGGCTTGATGTCTCGATGCAGGTAGCCGAGGTAGTGGAGATCACGGACTGCCTGGAAGACATAGATCAGTCTCTGGAACTTCTAGACGATTTCTAACCTCGAGACTCTGGATGGAAACGATGTACGGCGTCTGTCGGGCATTCAACAACACTCCGTACTTCCTGCGACAGTCGTCCAACGATGGTCCGACGAGACTCATCACAATGAACTTGCACCGAAGGTCCTCACTTTTTCCCCTGTCCACGAACTCGACAAAATGCGTAGTATTGGCCTTGTTTCCGTTTTTCCGCGCTTCCGTAATGGCCATCAGCACCTGCATCTCGACTTTCAGCCGGAGCATCACCTTCTTCCCGTCCTCGCTCTCCGTCTTCAACGCGTAATGCTTGGCCTTGTTCTGTTCGTCATACACCTTGTACACATCTCCGAATCCTCCACTTCCCAACAGATTCACCACTTTCCAGTTGAACTGATTGTTTTTGATGATGTCGTCAGTTTTCATGATCTTCCGAGACGGTTTTTTCTTGTTTCTGAAAACAGAAAGCTGTATAAAGTGTAGAATAAAGATTATGTGGAGACTTCTTCTTGTGAGTCTTTTGAGGAGTACGACTTCTCTCTTGAGAAGAGGGCAGTCGAGTTGGACGTGATTGGTTAGTTGGCATGATGCAGGACCGATTATCAGTTGTGATAGTTTGCAGTCAGTAAAATAAATGAAAAGAGAAAGAGGAGAGGATTTGGAGAAACTAGAGAGACCCTCAGATGAACTAGGGAAGTTGGTAGAGCGGGCGGGGCTAGGCTGGGCCGGAAGAATGAAACGAAACGCACTCAAAGTCATCCTTTCCAGAACAAATGTTTCCCGTCGACCGTTGCAATGCCAGTTTCACAGCATTCGCCTGAGTTTCCGCCGTGATCTTTCCCGCCCAGTCACACGCCGTCATGTCCCAGTTTCTCGCAAGTCCCACGTTCTCAACAATCAACCTCAGAGAACTGAAATGAGATTATTGAGATGGCTGAATTGAACTGAAGATCCCTTACTCATAATCTGGAGTGCTCTCGTAGTTCCATGAGTGTACAAGGTCCACCAGTTTTTTGAAATCTTCCGGAACCACTTTGTATGTGTTGGCTGAAAGATTGTCACTCCAACCCTTTCCGGCAACTGAACTTACGATGCACGTGTTTCTTGAAGTTCTCCTTCTCGTTGACCAACATACCACACCTCGGCATCCTCTTCCAACTCAGTCCATTCACCGGATCGAACAAGTCGTAGAGCATGTACACCCACGACTCCATGTCATCTTTCCGTCCTTGCTCCGTTTCTTTCAGACATGCAATACTCGCGTATCTGGCTGTTCCGCAGTAAGGAACCGACGTGCGAGGCTTCCGAGGTGTTTTCGTGGAACAGTCAATGTGGGTTCTGGAGAGACGGTAGTCGGAGAGCATCACCTTTGACTCGTTGGCTCCGTATCCGATGGAGAATGATGCTGGTTTCACGTTCCGGTGAACGAAGCCGGCCTTGTGCATGAAGCGGAGAGCCTGAAAGATTCAAAGTACAACTGGAAAATGATTCCTTGATTACCTCGAGAGACTGCAATACAATGTTGAGAACACATCCTGGAGTGAACTGCTTGAAGATTTTCTGAACTTCACCAACTTGAATTCCATATGGAGACAGGACCAGATACTGAAAAGCCTCATCATTGGTTTGTCACAATTTTGCATTTGCAGCTAACTTACATTCAGTCCCAATCCCGAATGGGTTCCGTACTCGATGGATTGAATCACAGACAGCTTCTCCTCTCCGATTGCTGTCTTCGTTTCAGTGAGAATTTCGTTCAGGAACTTCAGTTTCGCTTTGTTCGAAGGCTCGAAACGAAGCATGAAGATCTGAACAAAGAGGTTCAGACCGTTAGAAACAGCAACTTTCCAACCTCCTTCGCGTCATCCTTCACCAAAAACTCTGCGTGATTGGCCGGGTTTCTCAAATGGTTGATCACTTCGAGTTTCTTCCCGTCACAAGTTTCGAACATCGCCACATTCCCTGACTTTCCCTTCTTTCCCTTCGAACCATCCTCATCCTTTTCTTCTTTCATATCTCTTTGTGTCTTTCTTTTCGAAGGTTTTCTCTTTTTCTTCGACTGATCCATCGTGGATATTCCTTTTGCTGTGGTTGATGGAGATGACTGGAATTGGGCATTCAAAGAAAACAAAGTTCTGCTTGCTCTTTCTCACCACTTTCCCCATTTTCGAAGGACCAGCAGTTGACACGGCAGTTCTTTGATACCGCGACGCTTCTTTGCTTCCTTTTAGCTGCTTGCTCTTTCTCGTTTCTGAACCAGAATATCAGGTTCATTCGACATCTTCTTAACTCACTCTTATTTGGTGTTTGACTCATCTTTTGCTGTCAAACTGATCGGATCACCGGATGTTTTGATGTGTAGTGCTCACGATACGTTAAAAATCTATAGAAATAAGGAAAACTTTTGTCGAAAACACGTGTCAGCAAGATCCAGCAATCCAGTGAAATTCCGAGAGTTCACGTTTAGACTTTTTTGAAGTAATCCTTGGGTTGGTAAGTCGTTCTGCTCTCTCGAGCCCCATTTTCAAATCCATACGTATTCATAATCTGTTCTGATCATAAAAGTAATGTTAATGTTTCCAACCAGAATCCTTGATTACTTTTCGTTTTACGAGTCATTTTTTCCATTCTTTGGAGCATACTAATACTTCTTCAGAAAACAATAAAACCGCCGAAATGGGTGTAGCAGTGAAATTGGCTACGATTTCTACGATGCTGAAGTCCAGTGAAGTTCGGAAGAACTATTTGGAAGTCCCTTTTGTTTTTTTTCATCGTTATAAAGCATTTCATCGTTGTTTCTAGAAACATTTCCAAAAACAGAAGATTCCTCCGGAAGAATGCATGTATTCTGATTCAGGCAGTTTATGACCGTGGTAAAACGAGCGTCATGAAATCGGAATTCCGACATTTTTCATTAGAATTCGCCATGTCTGAAGCGAAGAAACCTTCCATTTGCTGACATTTTCAAACGAAACGATGACGCGAGATGAAAGCGAATCGAACTTTCTGGAGCCGAAACCACTTAGTTTTACCATTTCTCATTGTATTCGTCAGACTCCTTCTCTCAAGTAGATCACGTCACCAGAGCATCTCGAACAGACACTTGCAAGCCAAGTAAGTGCACCTTCCATCCCTTCGTAGCTCCAAAGACAAATACCCTGGTTTCCATGGATACCCTGTTATCATTGATGCCCACCCCCCACTTACTCCCTCACATTGTTTTCCATCATTCATCTCTCCAATCTCTTCTCACCCGCAATGTTTACTCTCTTTTTTACTTTTCATGGGCGCCCTTCCTCCCCTCCCACCACACCAACTGACCCCTCCGTTCCCCTCTACCTACTTCTCCTCCCTTTTCCTCGTTCAAATCTTTTCGTTCCTTCTAATTAAACACGCTGCTTCCTCTCTTCCGTTTCCAAGTGCATGGCCCTCGCTCCCCTCATCTCGCCGTGCTCTGCAGCCAAAAAGGCCAGCAGCCAGCTGAATCAAAAAACGTTCGCAGCGAGACGAAGAGAGTCTCTGTCTTCTCATGCTCACACTTACCCTTTCTGCCCGCATCTGTCCTCTTTCCTCTTTTGGCTGGCTCCCCCCACCTAATTGCAACCTACACCGAAGAAATAGTGTGCAGAATGGAATCAATTTCTCAATTATTCCTCGAAATTCGTCATGTGGTTATGCGTGTTGCAGAGTGCTTGAATATTCTTGAACTGGCTTCATCTTATACAAGCACAATACCCGAAATGTATTGTGTTCTATCAGAAGGGAATGTAGGAGTCAAAGAGGGAAGAACGATGTACGAATACATTCCGGAGTCTCGGATGAAATCTCTGAACACTCTAGCATCTAGACAAGATTAGTCGAAGTGGGGAAAGTACTAAAGTTTCGATCCCCTCCCTAAAGAAGTCCTCAAGAACTAACGTAAACGGATCCGTCTGGAACCGAGAAAACCGAAATTTCATGTTCAAGTTGCTTCTCTACACTCTTCTTTTTCACATCACAACGCCTTTCCTCCCTTCCCCGCTCGCTCCTGGTTACTGTAACCCTGGGAAACCTCGCAGTCTCTCGTCTCGCCCTTCCCCCATCCATGTCCCCCGTCTCTTCCCATTCAATCTCAGCTCTTTCTCTCTCCAGAACAGTCTCTCAATGTTTCGTAAAACATAAAACTGCCGGGTCGGGTCGATCTGCATTCATTCCCCGCACACACCGATAAACTGACAATATTCGTTTGGCGAGCGGAAGAGAGATAGAGAAAACGAGAAGACTCAGAGCCCTTCGTTGCATAAAATCACTAGCTGATTTTCTTTTTGCATTACTTTGTTGATAAGCATAATTCATTTACACTGTACAACCTCTAGCTCTAAACCCATTTTGTCTCGCGAATTGTTATTCTTTGTTGTATTCGAATATGAGAATAGCTTGTATAGCATGTCTACGTCAAAACTGCATGATCCCAGGAGTCCTCTCTAATTAGAACCCTTCTACTCCTTCATTTCATCCTCGTCATCACAATCACCTGACATGATTATCGTCATCGCCGCCCACGTTAGCAATCGCCTCTCCCGCAAGGGTTGGTCCCGGAACTTCCGTTGAAATTTGGCAGAAAACTACGGAAACATCTGTGCCCGGCACCAGTCCACAGCGCCCCGAACCCATGTTCGGAAATGCCGGGTAGACAGATGTTTGTCGAGTGTTGCGCCTTCCCTCTCATCTCCGGTGCAAAGCCCATTATCATTGGTCTTTTAGATGAATGTGTGTGCAATATATCTGATGGGTGTTCAATTTCCATTCTGTCACTCTTTTCTCATTGCCCAATAGGAAAAAGAAAAACGCAAAGTGACACAATCATTTCGAAATGCCACGTCGCCTCACTCGCGCTCACCAGAACCGCTCACAGACCGGCCGTCCGCTCCCCCCTTCCACTCAAAAAAGAACTTCGAGTTCCTGCGTCTCTCCTCGTCATCCACTGTCTCCGACGGACCGTCCTTTCCATCGCACTCTATCGTCTCCCCTCATGACTCAGGAACCGCATGAGTTCCTACTTCTGCCAAATGGGCGGGCCTACTTCTCGTCGCATGTCTCAAACGTATGCCCCGCCCATTGCAACATTCGGACACCGTCTTCCAGTCATTCTCTCACTCTACATTCCTTTTCCTCGAAGCTTTCCCTGATTCTCATTAGCCCTCTCTTCGCTGAGTCGGATGGTTAGAGTGGCTCAATTACTGATTGACGTCAGCACACTCTTCCCTAGTAGCTCTATTTGGGAATGCTGATTCCTCAATCAGTGTGTAACATGACTGTTCTAGGGCTTGGGTTTCCTGAGGGAATTAGTCATATGCGAGGATGTTGATGAATCGAACAAATGTGATAGGTAACTGTGTTGTTAGTGTGTTAACCAGATCAGACAACATTCGAAAACATCGGCTTCAACCCCTTCATCTTCCACCATCATAACAATCACCGGGTTCTCTGCTTACTTTTGTGTTTGTTGTGGCCCCGTTTCCCTTTTGACTCCATCACTCACAAACAAGTTGGGCATCTGCTATACCGATCATATGACAGTTGTAAACAATCTTGCAACTCTAACGCGACTCTTTGAATGCCCTATCCGACGACGCCTTTGCTTTACCGCAACAGTTTATGATATGGTGTGGACCGGATGGCTTCATGACTTGCGCAGAGTTTGTGCTGCTAACCCGACATTCAGCGAGACAGAGTTGCATCTGTTGCTCACCTCTCCCTCCTGACTCATGACCCCTCGTGACACTGTTTCATTCGATTTCCTGCAGATATTTTGAAGACCTTCGTCGTTTCTCCGTGTTCCCTCTCCTTCCTTCCGTTATGTTTATACTCTGCGTATCTCTGCTTCTCACATCTGTCCTTCTATTTCCTCTTACCGGCTTCTGAACCAAACTGTCTCTCTTCTTGTGTGACCGCATGTGACCATCTCTTTTCTTCAATTCCAGGGTAATGGATCAACCAACAATGCTCCAAATATGTTTTCCCCCATACAATCCACTAGTTAGATTTGAGGAAAGGATGATCTCTGCTATGCTTGATGACATGGTAAGTACAACAGACTCCAGGTTCCTTTCGAAATCTTCAGTTTAGGATGACTGGAATACTACGGCCCTTCCCACGCGTGCACAGAAAGGTTTGCTGAAGATATTCATTCCCCATTTATGTTAGCTATTGTTTCAGAAAAGTACCAACACTACGCCGAACTCTTCTCGAAGCACTTGAACCGTCTCTTCTACTTCGGTCATGGCGTAAGTTCTTTTTGGTTTCTGAAACTTTAGGTCTACTCCACTTTTCAGGGAACACTGGAAGCCTTTGTGAAACCGGGCGAACTGACAACTCGTCATGATATCCACACAGGGCTCTTCAATGAAATCAGCAAACGGATTCCAACATTCAACCCATCAGACGTGTGCTACACTCTGAAATACCAGAACGAATGCTTCATTGACTACTTCGAACCGATCTTCATGCCTGTTGTCACAGATCTGATAGAGAGTCTCGATAAAGCTGTGGAGAGATTCGTAAGTATTACTTCATAATCTGAACTACAACTGAAATTTCCAGCCGCCGCCTCAAAATACCCCTAGCGTGAGTGTATTTGAATCTTTTGGAAAGGGATTTTCTCTGTCGTACAACTTCAACATTCCTTTTTTTCAGAGAACTTGCCAAGTTGCCGAGATGAAAAAGTATCTCAGCAAGCTGATCGGACACATTCCGGAGAAATGGCATTGGATTCTGAAGGGAAAGATCGAGATTCCGGTGAGTTCCTGATCTGATCCTCTGCTAAACACTTTGGATCAACTCTTGCGTTTTCAGAAGGCCCTTGCAATGAGAACACCGTATCTTCGTGTCCTTGAATCCGAGTTTGGGGATAAGTTTGTGTTCGTCGATGAAGTGCGTGTCGTCCTGGACAAACTCAAAAAGATCAAGTTGAAATGTGAGAGCTATCAAGATTCCACTGTTCATCATTACTGTTCCAGCCTATTTCTTCCCCACCGCTGTCTTCTTCTTCTTTCCTTTCGATTTGCTGGAATACGCTCTCGGGCTGTTTGGTGTATCAGTTACCCAGATTCAGGTAGAGTGTCATATCCTTCTTCCAAAAAGCAACAAGTTCTTTCAGCTTTTCACTCACAGTATCGGCATGCACACAGCTCAGGGAGTCATCTGTCCAAGCACAGAGAATGGGTTACGTGGCGACACTAGTGTGATGAGATTGATTCATGGAGAAGGTATCAAGGCGGCGAAAATCGACTCCTGGGCTAAAGATTTCAAAGTGGATTACATCAACTTGTTCTTGAAATCTCTCAAGACCGGCTTTGCTCTGCCTTTCTTCATTGTTAATCAGTCATATTATCCGCTTCGTTGTCAGAGTGAACGAGATGCAGTACAGGACGCTCTGGTCAGCTTGAAATGTACTATGTACATACATGTAAAGGATATATGTTTACAGAGAACTCCTAGCATCAGCAACCAATTCAAAAGAAAATACGGTTCGAAACCGAAACCGAGAATCGAGCCGAAAGAGGGAAGAGCTAGCAACGAATTGTTCAGAGACGCATCGCAGTATTTGCCACAGGACTGTCTGCTGACTGGAGTACAGACTCTCTATGAGTATCCAGAAGTAAGATTTCAGATGAAGAACGATTTTCTTAGTCTCATTTTCAGTTGGCTCTCAGCCTGCACGAACACGGAATGTGCAAGCCAGGAGAGTTTTGTTTCGCGGAAAGATTTGAAGTGGATGTGCCGTACACTCACTGTCTAATCAGCGAGGAGTCAATGAAGAAGCGAGTCGAGTTCTTCTTGAAGAAAGACTTGTGAGTAATTAGTAGCCCGGTCCTTCTAACTATAAGACCGCAACACATTCATTTTGCAGTTACAACAAAGGAAAGATGGTAGAGTTCCGAAAGAAGATCGACAATGAATACCACAGGAACCCTCGTTTGGTCAAAGAAGAAGATGCACCGATTCTCGGTGCACCGGAAGGATCCTTTAGCGATCAGGTTATGGAAGAAAAGTCAGACTCTTCTAATTCTCGAAGAGAAAGTGGTAGTAGTAATGAGTAAGTTGTGCACGTGGATTTTCGGGTGCTAAAGAACTTCATTCAGACCCAACACCGAAACTCCCAGCCCTAACCCACCGAAAATCGAGTCTACTGACGACGAAAAGGAAAGTCGTCCGGAAGAAACTGAGAAGGAACTGCCAAAGGAAAGAATTGACAGCGAAACTTCTGAGTGAGTGCTGAATTATGGTTCCAAAATCAACGGTTTCTTACAGAGACCCCGGAAGCTCGGAATCATCCGAGTGCGATCGTCTCTATGAAACATTGAAAAGTGGGTATGACAAGATGATGAAGATGATGGATGCTGAACACAAGGAGGAGATCGACATGTGGAAGAAGAGTTGGGAAGATGAAAGAGCCAAATATGTGGAAAGCAAGAAGACAATTGAGAAGCAGAAGACGGAAATCAGATGCGTCAAGATACAGGTGGAGATTCTTGAGAAGGAGAAGAAGCAGGAAACGGACAGACTTTCGGGAGATGTGAAGAGAATCACTGCCGATAAGATGAAGCTGGAAAACGACTTTACAATGCTACAAACCAAGAAAGCAATCGAGAAGCCGGAGAAGTCACAGGCAAAGATTGCGAAGCTGGAAGAACAACTCAAAAAGTTAGTTTTACTGACAACCATCTGAAATGAGTAGTTGTGTTGATTCAGGAACAGCGAATCCGCAAATGCTGCGTTGAAGCAGAAAGATGCGGAACTTCGCGACGTCCGGAAGAAGTTGGAGGAACTCAACGACGCTCAACGCATTCTGCAGTCGCAGAACGACGCGCTTGTCGCTGCTGCACTTCACCGAGACGAGCAAAGTGAAAGTGTCGAGGAACTGATGGAGAAACATGCTGAGGAGATGGAGGAGATGCAGAGAGCGGCGGACGAGAAGGAGCAGTCGGAGAAGAGTGCAAGTGTGCAGAGGGAATTGGAGAATCTGAAAAGACACGCAGTCAAAGAGGAGATCCTTGCAACGGAGATTCATGACTTGAGAGGAAAGCTAACGGATCTCACGGATGTGTACGAATGTCTTCTGCAACATTCGACACCGGCTTGTGCTGCTGCTGTCAAGAGAATGACAGAGATAAAGAATAATCTGAAGAGAGTGAGAAATGAAGAATCACGATACAAGTATGCTGAAGTTCAGTTGGAAGAGTACATTAGAATGGAGGATCCGGCAAACTGGAAGATGTGCGAAGCCGCCCGGAGTCATCTTGCATTGGCGCAGGCGGAGAGATTGAAGTACGAGATGACGCTGATCCATAGACTCGCCACCATCCGCAACAATATCCCTCTCTATTTCACCCTCTCCGAGTGTCACTTTGACAATTTGAAACCATTCCCAGAACCGTTCATGCCTGCCACGTTTCAGAGAATGAAGGTCTTGGAGAGAGAGCAGGTTGGTTGTGGGAGAGAATTGGGGATGAGATGAGATAAGAATTACAGGCAGCCAAGCAACGACAGAACGCCAACAATGCCCGTAAACGTGGTGTCTCGTTATCATCGCAGACGACCAAGAAGAATAAATGGTTCGCCAAGAAAAACAATGACTAATCGTGATCGGTGTCCTATATCTCCCCGAGCTATCTTCCCCTCTCCCACCGAAACAATTAGCCACCCATTTAGCCAGTGTTATTCTGATCTATCTATTTGATACATTGTGTATTACCATTTCTAACAATCTTCCTTCGATCTGTTTGACCTACTGGGTGGATTTCTTCGATCTCCACTTTGGAGTGTTTTCTTGCATCTCATCCTAAAGGCTTCTCCCATTTTTTAAATGTTTGGGGATTCTTTGAAGAGCATTCGAATGCTCCGTGATTTTTAATAAACTTCTCATGATTTTCTACTTGTTTTCTAAGCTTAACATCCCTCAGTTAGTTGGGTTTTTATCGTTGTGCTTGTGTTTGTGTTTCCGTTCGTCGTACACGTTGTATGTTTTGTTTCAGAAGGCTCGGGGTGTGACGTAGTTCCGACAGGTAGCAGCATGAGTTCAAGGATCTTGAAATTAAGGTATTCGTTTTAAATTTCACATTTATTTCTTGGTTTTCCTCTATTGTTCTCGGCAAAATTAGCAAACTCTCTTTTTGTTCCACGAAAAATACAGTACCCGAGTGCGTCGTTGCGAGACCCGTACGGAATTTGAGGTGTGCGCCTTTAATTTTGCAAATATTCGATGACATTGGTTAGTGTTCTTGCTGTTCTTGCCTTCCGATGCTTCCGAGTCAACTTTGGTGACAATGGTGAATCACATGTATTCCAGAGGGAACAACAATGTCACGCCACAGAGAAAACAGGCTCCGGGCGTTCTGCTCAAGACGTTTCTCAGCGAATTTCTGTCACCATCGGTTAGTTCCAAAGATTCTCCGTCTTGCAATAACTTCCCAATTTTCCAGCAAATCGCCAGTCTCGATGTCAACTGGGAAAAAGACTATGGAATGGACAATGAAGTGTTACGAGTGTTCGAAGAAGCCAACAAACTCTCGAGAGAAGGACGAAAGTGTGAGTTGTTTTTTCTATTTTGCTCGAAACATGGGATCGATTGTTTTTTCAGTCATGCCGTTCGCCTGGTTCAAAGAATTCGACAAGTACCTCGCCACTGCGGACATTCTCGCCCTGGTCGGTTGTGTCCAACTGCCCGACACGGTCGTCGACAAACCTCACCTGCGGTCGAAAATCGAGAAGATTCGCACAGAAATCTACAAAGCACAGCAGAAAATCAAGCAAAAACCGAAGCCTGACACGAACATCCTCCCCATTCTCGACTACTTGCTTGCAACGACTATCGAGAAGCACCGACACTTTGAGCTGGTCAGCTACAATATGATCGACGGAAAAGTGGAGTCGGTGTTGGATAAGGCGATTGAGCTGGTACCGAAGACCGACGGAAAGGGTCCTCCGGGTCCACGTGAACACATTGTCTCCGTGCAAAGGAAGCTGTGCTCAGTATATGTCATCTCTCCGGATCTATTCAAGTATCTCCCGGCTCTCCAACCGTTCTTTGAGTCTGAAATCGGATCCAGGAAGTTCTACGTGTCGTTCATCAGTTACTTGTCATCGCATTTCCCGAACATGCAGGACAAGATGCTGGACAAAGTGAACATGTTCACCAACCGATACTTCGAATGGATGAACTCCTGTGTCTGTTTCGAGAGTTATCTTGCTCCAGAAGTCGCCTGGAAGTATACTCCATTGAGTCCGCCACTATGCTTTCGTGGAATGCCCAGTTGCAAGATGGTTCTCCGATTGGTGACCAGCAAGGAAGATGGCGTCGGCAAGCGAATGTTCTTTTTCCTCGACGAAGCTCGTTTCGTGTTCCACCAACTGCGCCGAATGGGTATTCCAACCCACGGAGTCAACCTGACGCCACCGACCCTCGATGCACCTTCTCCTGTTACTCACAAGATTGCTGAAATCAGCTCAATACACCATTTTTCCGGACTGATGTGCAACGTCTTCCCCTCGTTTTTGGACCACGTGGAAATCTTGGAAGTTGACATGAACTCGTCGGCCCTAACAAACTTCAATGCGTATCCCATCGTGTCGCCATACAACTCTCACTGCATCCGCGCATTGGACGCCTTCAAGAGACTTGTCGACATTCTCATCGGAGAAGTCGGAGTCGGTCGGCGTATTCCGTTCACGTTCCATCCGTTGGCGACTCTGATGAAGAAGATGGATGCAATGTTCCTGACGGGTTCCATGTTCAAGATGATGGTGAATAGGAAGGAGGCTCACGAACTGATCCAGGAAGCCGCCAACATGAGAGGGAAGTTCAACGGAAAACTGAAAACGCCCAAGGGAAGACTGGGTCTTCTTCCAGCAGATGCCATGGAGAAGGAGAGAATGGATGCGTTCCTTGCGACATTCCGTAGAGTAAGTTCTCGACTCTTTGCGTGAAACTTTGATTCCATTTCCAGTACTCTTGGTTCTACAAACGCCACTTAGAAGAACCGCAAAACAACACCTGCTCTCCGTCTGTCCCACCCGGTGAACCATCACTTGTTACCATTTTTAACTACTTGGCTAACGGAACGGAACAGTATGTTTTATGCCTCTAATTTAATCCCAGCAATGCTTCAACTTTCAGAGAAGATGACGCTAATGCTGTCTGAATGCCGTTGACCGTCTACAACTCAACAACAATAGTTTTATAAATCGTGTTTTACCAATTTTATCGAATTCTTCGTCTACTAGCCCCGATGACTCCACCCCTTGTACCCGTGCTCGTCGCTCCCTATTAGTATTTTTATATGTACTGTCTCGATCAATTCAGTGAGAATGCACCCCTCTCCCCATCTTTTCAACCAGGTCTTGTCCCAATTTCATTGGATTTTTCATTTTCTTGCATTAACGTAATAAATACCAAGTTCCGATCCAATAGTGAATTCCGCTTGTCTGTATTCATTTAAAAGTCCCAAGACGGCGCGATTTTCCATAGTCAAAGTTGCTGAACAGAGTACAAAGACCAGAGATAAGTACAAAACTTCGGCATCTTGGGTTTTTATTGCAAACAAGGGAGCGCGAGCTATTCTCGACATTTTATAAACTACTTATTATGAATGCAATTGTAGAAGTACAACGCAAGTAAAACAATATGAAGGGGACCACTATAAAACCAATCAAATCATACACGGAAATGTTATTCTAGGATATGCCGAGTAAAATCTACGAGTATAATGTGACATGAAGTGACGTGTAGTAGTAGTTCGATGGTAAAAGGGGATTTAGGCGTTGACACGTTGCTCGTTGAGGAGAGTTTCCTTGTAGCTGAGTTCGGTGGTCAGCTCCTTGAGGCGTTCGCGTTCAGATCCTGTCGATCCGTCCACTGGATTGTGCTCACTGAAATTACAAAGTTATCGAAAATAATAGAAAGAAGAAACTCACGTTCTCTCAGCCCAGAGAGCGCGACCACGCTTGGCGTACTCGTTTGCAACATACAGTGGTGTTGGAACAGAGGTAGTCAGAGCGACAATCTGATGGTGATGGCACAGCGTGTATGTGAGTTCCTCGAGTCTGTCCATGCTGGCGTTGCAATCGTCGGCAAGGACCGTGTACAATGGCGTCTTCGCAGTACCCTGAACAGAAAATTAGTATGATTCCTTGAGCCTTTGAAGTACCTGGAGAGTGGTATGACCGTTCAAGAAGAACTGCTTGCATGCAGGATGAGTCACTGAGGAGTCGAGAACCATTCCTGGCTGGATGTTCTGCTCGGTAGCTTTACCGCCACTGCCCAGATTCTTCTTGAAGAATCGGTAACTGTGGTCTTTGGTAACAACCATGTAGATCAGCTTGACGCCCTTGACGTACTGATCGATGACAGCACGCGCCAATGGGATTTCATAGGCGATGATCGACGCGTGAGATCCTTCCGACGTTCCACTACGGTAGATAATGACACGTTTCGGGTAGGTATTGTTTCTGTTCCTATTGTACATCTCAAGAGAGGACTTCAGAACGTCTTCGATGGAAGCCATTGTCTAAATTAGAAAACAGTAAAAGTGACAAAAATCGGGTTTACTCACATCTTGACCTTGTGGAGAAAGCGTGAAGTCACCAATGAATTCGTGAGTCGCTTTGCCGTTGGAAGCGAATCCAATAATCAACGGATTCAAGTATCCCTTGCCCTCCATGAGGAATTTCGTTCCAGCAGGTGGGTTGGAGATTCCGATTCCAATGACAAGAACGTCGTCGGACATACTGCACAATAATGAATGTTGAAATCATCAACTAAAAATAAATTACCTCTTCTTGGCGTCTACAACGGAGTAGTTCAAGCCTCCAAGCTTCAAATTCGTCTTATTGATGACGTTCTCCAAGGTGAGTTTCTTTCCAGCTTTGATAACAGAAGTAGCCTTGGACATCTTCATGTCTTGAATGACACAGTTGAAGTTTCTCTCGACCCATTTGAACTTTTCTGAAATAGCAAGATGAAAAGAATGAAGATAAGAACAACTTACGATGAAGATGGTTGATATTGTCTTCGGTGATGACAAAGATGAACCTGCAGTTGTTTTTGATCGCATGGTCCATTTTCTCCAGAATTTTGTCCGCCTGGATAAGACCAAAGTCAGCTGGCTGACCAACATTCATTCCCTTCCTCCTGCAAGCTTCGCAGAACTGTTGAACGAACTGCTGCATATCTCCTTCAGTGAATCTCGATTGGGATGTTCCCACAGCATACATCGCCCAAACTCTCGGCATCGAAGAACACTTCGCATAGTTGGTAGGTGGCGAACGCCACTTGCCAGCTTCAGCTTTGACGGGGCGACCAGTGTAAACAATGTCTTTGGCTTCCAATTCACGACCCTCGACCTGAAAAATGGTATTCACAGCAATGCTTTTTGACTCTGTCGAACCATGAGCGGCTCCGGGTAGACTACAATGCCAAAGTGCTGAAGCAGCACGTTGTGCTCATTGATCTGGGTAGCATTTTTTCCGGTGACAATCAATCTCTGGCGAACATCAGGCAGCACTGCACACTCCTTTGTGGTTTTTTGACTTTGGGCTCCAGTTTGTTGCGGAATGGTGACTCTCTGATTCTTGGAGATAGTAAGAAGCTCCGGAGGATAGAAGTTCTTGTTTCCACGCTCTTTACAAACGACCAGATTCACCTTAGGCTGTCTAAAAAAAAATCGAAGTCAAATTTACTTCGGGTGTACCTACTGGAGATTGATCTTGTATTTCTCCTTGAAATAGTCAGCGACCGTAGACGTCGCTCCATCTTTCAGTTCAAATTTGGCTTTATCCGGAGTGTCGTGATGGATACCGTCGATACGAAGGTGACGAGTGCGACCAGTATAAGTCGTGTAACAGTCCAAATTTTTCATCACTTGGAATGCTTTCTCACGATCGAAATCAGTGATTCCTTTTGAAATATCTCTTCCAAGGATTTCGGTCATTTTTTCGTACACACTTTGCTCTTTGTGGAATGCAGCTTTCATAGCTAAAACGATAAATATAGATAATTACTAGTCTTGAGCTTACCATCAATGACAACAGAAGGATTATTCTGTCCTCTCCCATAGGGTCCCTCAATGAACTGGATGGTCTTCTTCAATCCAGGAAGCAGAGCTTTTCCATCGCCGACTTCAATGCAATCATATGGATAGTAACCTTCATCAAGAGGCTTCAAGAAGTACACTTTTCCATGCTCGAAACAGCCAAAGCGATTTCTGTAATTCACAAAATCCCTTTTAGAGTTTCATGCTTCAATTCTTACACTTCTCGGACACAATTTTGGTTGAGAGCGAGCTCCAGAAACTGGTTGTACGCACGGTTATTGGCACCAATGTTGGTATCGGCAGTACGGCTTGCAAGAGTCTCGCTTGAAATGGTCAGGTTACCAGCCTTGCACGGCGTGATTTCCAGATGAATGCACGGCAGAGTGTGCAAATCGAGATTCTTGGTTTTGGAACCATCAACTTCGATAACGTGCGACTTCTTCTGTTCCGTGTCGACTCCTTCGAAAAGGTCGACAGTGGTGAAGAGAAGGCTCTGTCCATCGTAGATCAACTGATTGTCTCTATCCATCTTGAAAAAATCGCGATGATGTTCAACAGCATGGAAAAGAATTTCGCAGCACTTCTCGTGGCGATCAAGCACAACGAAATCCTCCTTTCCCTTTTTAGTGAAAATTGCTTGTTTGGTGGGGGTCAGGTCGGCCTTGGCGTGGATTGTGTACTGGAACACTTCAGTGGACTTGGTCACTTCAATTCCGAAAATGTTCGTCTGAACGCTCAGACCCTTTCCGGCAGCTCCCGGCGCAACAGGAGGAATATACATTTTTGGAGCGCTTTCAGCCTAAAATTATTGTTTTGAGAGAAAAAACCATGAAGAGCACATACGGCCAACTGACGAAGGCGTTTGATGCACGCGTCATTTCCAGTTTTGTTGATGTGTCCCTGTTGATCACCAGGTCCAGGACCCATTGGCGGTGAAACCGACGGTGGAATGGAGACCGGTGGCGTTGCCGTAGGCGGCATCGGTGTCGGGGTCATCGGGGACATAGGTCTTGCCGGCATTATTAACTATTCACAGTTTTTATTACTGAAAAATATAATTTAAGAAACGTTGACACGATTAATAACAGAAGATAATTACAGAAACGGGAGAGACTTTAGAGAGGTGGGAATTCACTGATGGCAGTGCAAAAGTGCGAAAAGGAACGGGCTGATGTCGTAAAATGAGAGAGCGCGGTAAAACTGCACTTTTCTGACACCAACTAGAGGAGAAGAGGAATAGAGGAAGAAGAGGCGTAGACAGACGGACGAACAGACGCTAATGTCCGCTCAGGACTTCCAAAATTGTCGCATCACCCGATGAAAATAAATCATGTCAATCTGCTCGAGGAAAACAGTGAAAAAGGAGCGTTAGATACGAACACTGTCTAGAAGAATGATTTCCAACACGGGTAGCTTCGGGATTCTATAAATTGTTACTCACCTGGACAGAGAAGTTCCGAGAACGGATCTCTCAGCTGCAAGAAAACGAGAACTGACTGATTTTTTCACGTCAGCCCGAAACTGGACCGCCCGTCTCCACGTTGGCGCCGCCCGTGTGGATTACTGTATCGCTGCGGGGTCTCACGCCAAAAATAATTGCACGTCCCTTTAAAATGTTTCGAGCTCTTTTTTAAATTACGGCGAAAAATCTCACGAATTTCACTGATTTTAGCAAATTTACGTTGTTTTTCCCCTAAACTGACTTGTTTTTCAGCATTTTGTGGTCACTTTGCATGTTGAAAATTTGAATTATATAGTGAGTTGGTGGTTCCACAGAGAAAAGAAAATGTGTATCCTGTTTCAGTAGCCGAGCGCATTCACAGAAGTTTAACAAATGGGAAACGTCCCAGAGAGTAAGTTCTCATATTTACTTTAAGTGTTTTCAAATGCTGACCTTCAACATTGTTGTCATATCATATTTGACCTATAGAAACCGCGTAGAAAACAGCGGTCGTTCTGTTCGTGTCACTTGACCACACTATGCAGAAATTATCTATTGCTGTCGCGTTTTTTTGTTGAAACAGATGATTGTTACAGAAATGAACGCTCCGCAGGAGACCCCATCTTTCCAGTGGACCCAATCAGGCAGTCTCACTGTCCCAACCTCGTCCGCTGCCGAGGGAGACTCTGACTCATCAGCGAAGCATTCTCCCGGGCTTTCCGAGTTCTCCGATGCATCCGAAAGCCTGGAGGAGTGTCCATCGCCGACAAAATCAGGACCAGTTGTGACAATTTTCGATTCTTATATAGCTGTGTGGACGAAACCGTGCTCCGTGCCATCATCGCCAATGTAGGTCACCTGCTCATCTGTGGGCAAACAGTTTCTTTTTTTTAGAGAAGTCTCATTTGAACCGACACTCTTCCCCTCTGTGGATTCGAGAACACCAACAAAACGCTTTGTTCTATCAAAAATGGATCAGAAGAGGTAGAATAGGCTGACCTGCGTGTTTGATTGACTCAAATCTGCTGAATTCCATGCTACCAGGCCCTCTCCTTTTCTATTTTCTTTGTCCACGTTTGATGGCTTTCTGCTCGTTCCCTCCAGATTTGTGGGCCGGGCGGCAGGCAGTGTGTGGCACTAATTCGGATGACGTTTCACCCTTTTTTCGACATTGAGCACATTCGTAGGCGAGTCTCAGTCCCCGGCTCTTCTCGCTCGTTCGCTTTCTGCGGTGTATGGAAAGGAGAAAGGGAACGAGGGAGATATGCAAATTCAGTGGAAAGAGCTGTTCTCTTACCCGTTTTCAAAGGTTAAGATGTGACTGAAGCCGACTGCTCATTTTGTTTGATTGAATCTCCGTTCTGAGCGGCAACCCATTCCGAAAAGATCACTCTCATTAGCCTTTTCCCGGATCCCTCCAAATATTTCCTTTCTCGCGTGCGTAGGCCCATTCTCTTCCGACCTTTTCCAGCAGTATCATGGTCCCCCTTCTTAATAAAAGCGGTTTCAATTATTGCTAGACACTCATATCCGGCCTCCGCTCGTCTCGCTCCGTTTCTCGGCGCCTCTTGATTTATGCGTATTGTAGCCGGGTACGAGCAGAAGTGCTCATTTGTCTCAGCGACTGGTGCATGAGTACCTTCTCGTCAGACTCCTCTCATTATTATTATAATTCATCATCTCTTTCAGCCCAATGTCAGTGTCTGGACGCTTTTCGACCAAGTTTCATCGAGACGACGACGACGAGAAACGACCAGTGAAACACGACTCGTCGAGCAGTGAGGAGGAAGATGAGTATGGAGATGCCGTCGATGGGAACAAAGATTCTGGGTAGGTGGTAGTTGAACCTATTCGTTTCTTGAGATTTCCTTCTACTTCAACCGAATCTGCTTGTTAGTTTTACGACCTTTTCCTCGAATTGCTCTTTCCATGATTGAGTTCGTAGGCTCAAAGCAATAACTACTATGCCTTTTTGTGAACGAGGCCGAAAAATAATCAAGAAAACGAGTTCACGAGGTCTTTTTGCTTTTTTATTCCCGGCCTCATTTATGCGTGAGAATAAAAATGGTTCGGGTGACATTCTAATGTAAATGATGTGTCATTCGTTTTTTTTTCTCCCCTTGTTCCACGTCATTCCTAACTTTCCAGTTCTCTTGGTCATTCCCCGTCCACTTCTGCTTCGTCTTCTGCCACAACTCTCACCGGTTTGGCGATGAAACGACAAAAGAAAAAGGAGAAGAAGAAGGCGAGACAAATGAACAAGGAGAATCTTCAGAAGAAGCAGAAGGTGAGTCGAGACGAACTCTCGTTATCCTTCACTACATTCTTTTTATTTCAGCTTCAACGCGCCGAAGCGCAAAAAGTGCATGAGGAAAAGTTGGCTGCGAATAAAAGAATGCTGGCAATGTACGCGGCGGCTGTCGCCAAGCCGACGGTGGCTAAGACGATGCGAGAGGCGGAGCCGTCGGGCGAAACGACGCACACGTCGACAGTCTCCGTTGTTCTTGAGGGTGCAACACCGCGATACACACTGTCTTCTGCTTCATCTCTATCCGTGGCATCTACTTCTTCATCTGCTGTAGCTGTTATGCCGATTGAGCAAGCTCGGAGCCCACCGGCGAGTTCTTCGCCCATCCCTCCGACAACGACGACTAGTCAGATTCAGGAGGCCGCTCCCCCGAGTGAAGAAACCCATGAGGAGCAGAACGAGTGTCAGGAAGAAGAGCAACTGGATGAGCAGCTCGGTGAAATTGAATTGGAAGAAATAGAGGAAGAAGAGGACGAGCAGCAATACGAAGAGGAGCAGGAGGAGATCATCGACGAACAGGAACAGTCCGATGAGCAGGAAGAGTTTGAAGTTTTGGTGTGTGGAGAGCGTCGCGTTGTGAAGCCGTTTACGCCGAGAAGACATCTGAATTCGGCTTCGATCAGCGATGATCAGGACTCATTGGCTGAAGAAAACCCAAGCTCTGCTTTCGACATTCCGGAACACTATCCAATCAGCGTCCCGTTCCATCATTCTCAAGTTGCTCAGAACAGTCAAAGCTCCAGTCAGAATAGTCAGGCGATGTCGAGTCAGCAGCAGCCTCGTTTTGTCATGATGCCTATGCAAATGGCTCCTCCACCCGTCATCATCGGACCGCCAATCAACACCAACTTCGGACCTCCACCGCCCTACTTCCAACAAACCTTTGGACAGTCTCAGTTCGGATCTGTTCGGATGATGCCAGTGCAGCCACCGCTTCCCAATCATCAGATGCCTCCAACTCAAATGCAGAGAATCCATGCTCCGATGATGATGAACGGGCAAACGATGTTTGTGCCACCAATGATGCAGAGACCACCACAAATGCCGATGCAAGCTCCTCGACCGCCCATGCCACCCATGCAGTTGCAGCCACGTACCCAAATCGTCATCACATCTCAACCGGCGATGCAGATGCAGCCTCCAATGCCAACACAGCCTCAAATGCATATGCCAATGCATCCACCGCCGCCACCACAACGTCCATCGGTCGACTTCTCGCAACCGCCACCACCGCTTCCAGCCACGCCACGAGCAATTCCATCCGTGCCGACTCCGATGTCTCAGCCACCACCACAACAGCCAACCCGTTCGGTGCTCTATCCGTCTCAAAGAGCTCTGTCACGTCCCATCCGGAAACCACTCGACATTGTTGCTCCCCCGGAACGTGAAGCTCCGAAGAAAACACCGAAACCGACGCTGGAGCCTGCAGAGTCTCAAGATGTTGTTGAGAAACCTACGGAACCAGAAGAGAAACCTGTGGAACCGGAAGTCACGGAAAGTGTCCAAACACCAGCAAACGATGAAGATCAGGCTCCAGAAGATCAAGAGAAATGCGAAGTTCCAGTTGTCGAGCAGACTCTTCCCCGACCGGGACAGTCGACGAGTCCAGACCTGAACGGAGAACTGATCACCGCTGGTGTTTCTGTGATTCTTGATGATTCTGATGATGAGTACCCAACTCCACCGAATCCGCTTCCGGAGTCTTCTCAACAAGTGCATTCTGAAGAACAGGAGAGTCTGAATCGTGTGTTGGGATTCACCAAAGAGAGTGGAGGAGAGGAGTTTGCCATTTGGACCGGGTTTGTCAACGAGATGCCGCCGAGACCAGAACTGCTGAAAGCTGAGAAGTTCGAGGAGATGTTGGAGCTGGACCAGATTGCTGCCGAATGTGAGAAGAAGAAGCAAGAGGCGGAGATGACATCACTGATCCAGAACGTGAAGAAGAATGTGACTCTGCCGGCGATCTGCAAACAGATGGAGCCGTACTTCTCGTGAGTTTCTTCTTGTTGAAAGAAACAAGTCACGTATTCAAACTTTTCAGAAACACTCGTACCTATTGGTTGGGCGCTTGGGTGGACGGCAAGAAACTGCGTCATATGTTCGAAGAAGCTCATGGTGGAGACATTCCGTATTCGAGCTGGTGTATTCTTCAGAAGGTCTGCAGCTTCGAACCCGGTTATTTCCACGTCTTCGATGCTCTCATTGGCAGCAAACTCGAGTTCACTTACGGTTTCCAATCGGTTCTGGAATCAGAAGTCAAGGAAGACAAACTACGGACATTCTGGAGAACTCTGTCACAAGTTGGACGAGAAATGGACTTTTTCCGACGCTTTGCTAAGGATATTTTAGAGTGGGTTTCTTCTTTTGGGTCGAGGAATACATCTTCTTTTCAGGGACGTCCTCGTGTACATGTCTGGCCGACTCATCTCCGCTCGCACATTCGTCGCCATTGTTGAAGTCGTGAAAGCCGACGAACTCTCCGATTCGGATCGCTACTACTTGGCTTATCTTGTCTGGGGCACCAAATCGTTCTACAAAAGATTCAACTCCAACATTTCTCAAATACAGCTCCATGAAACTGGCGGCAAACGTTGGATACGACAGATTACTGAAGCCACCGACTCGGCTTCTTCCGTCAGTTCCCGAATCTCCCATGAGCATCGTGCCATGACTGTCCCGGATTTCCTGACTCGTCTCCACCCACACATAGATGATATACTTCAACTGCTGCCCGACACTGTTATCGATGACAAGGAGTTCTTCAAAGCAGCCAAACTCGTCTGTGGATGGCGTGGAGATGTCGAGGAACTCGTCTGGAAATCGGTAAGGTCTCCATTCCTCATCTCGCTGAATCTATTTGCTTCAGATCGTTAGTGACAGTGCGAAGTATCAGGAGTTCTACGACTCGTTCCGCGCATTTCTCCGCATTGAAGTCCGCATGGGAAAAATGTACATGAGAAAGTTGGCGTACACGGATGACGGTAGCGACGAGGAGACGGTGAACGATGGAGTGGTCCCACAACAAACGACGGTCTCAACGAGTTGTGTCAAATCGGAGAACCAGAAAGTGATAAAGAAGAATGTGTCGTATGCCTCGGAGCCAACCAGTCATGCCAACATATGCACACAAACTGACAACTGCGACATGGATAAGATTTGGGACCTGGAACGAGAGTTGATTCGTCAGTTGAAACGTGACAATGTGACATTCGGCGACTTCATCCAAACGGCCGACGCACGTGAGATGTAAGTGTTCGAAGTGAGAAGGTTTAACCAAAAAGAGACAGATTCAGGTACCAATTCCTGGCTGACATCTTCAAGGGCGTCGATTTGAAGTACTTCTCTTACATCCTCGAGAAGGCGATCGCTGAAATGCACGAACAATCGTGGAGAGAGACATTTGAACTACGTGTTGCAGCAGAAGAGGCGAGGCAAGAATTGGAGTCGGCTCGTGCGGAGCACAAGAAAGAGCAGGACAAGATGGAGACCATCTCTCGCTTCGAAACCTATGAAGTTCAAGTCGAGTTGAGAGCTCGTATCGATTCGTTGAAAGAGATTATCAAGCAGATGACAGAGCAGAAGGAATCGGAAGTGCAGGAAGAAGTGAAAGAAGAGAAAGCGGCGATGCAGAGAGAGAAGATGGAGTTGATGAGAAACCATCAGAACGAGAGAAGGTAACCGCATGAGCAGAATCTCATTATGAGTAATGTTTCAGACTCCTCGAACAAGAAATCGCTCGTCTGAAGTGTGAAAACGGAAAAGTGTTGACTGAAGAAGACGTAGCGAGAGAGTTGGCCCAGATTGAGCAGGAACGGGCGATGATGATGGCTCGTTGCGAACACGAGATGAACAAGTCTCGTAAGATCTGCGAAGAGACTTCCCAATTGCTCCGCGACAGTCAACACGAGATTATGAACCTTCGTCGAGAAAACCAACAGCTCTCTCTGCTCGTCGGACGTGCGAATCTGTCAGCTCCGCCGAGCTTCGTCACTCCGGAACCCGAGCCAATGCCAGACATTCTTCCGCTGTCATTCCTCGAACTCTCTCCTCAATCACAACTCAAATTGTCGGCTATGGAAAAAATGAAAGCCGAAATCAAAAATGAGAATTTCCGATCTATCGCTCAAAAAACTTGTGAATTTTACTGCTCACTGGACGGTGTGAACCGCAAAGATAGGAAATCCGCCGAGAAGCAGCTGAAGGAGTATGAAGAAAAGCTGGATATCATCGAAAGCGCTATTGAGGAGAACATTGATCTCCTGAAACTCAATGTCGTCGAGGGTCTCGTGGCGATTCCTCCCTTCCCGCTTCCATTCACTGAGAAAGTCATGCAGAAAATGAGCGAAGCCACAGATAGAGGTGATCTTTTGTATCAACAGGAGAATAAGCCAACAGAGGTAAATTACTTCCTCATCCCAACTTCTATAGTCTATTTGATTTCAGATTATAGAAGAAGAGGAAGACTGTTGTCTAATTTGCTACGACGTCGTCGACAACGGTTCAACGACCTTGCGATGCGACACTTGCTCCAAGGAGTACCACCATTCGTGCATCTCCCAATGGCTCACCATCAACTCGGTCTGTCCGGCGTGCTTCCGTGGCCTCAAGGATCCAGTCGAGTTCCCTTCACTTAGATAATTGTTTCGTAATGAATGTATTTGTATTTGTGTTATTATCCGGAGTCCACATGGACAATCTTTCCCAGTTACCCTTCCCGTTTCGTTTTATATTAGCACAAGAAAACCCCGCAAAAAGCTTTTTCTTGTCAAAACTCACCCCTTCCCCTTTTTTCTCCTACAGTAACAATGTTAGTTCTTTAGTTTCTCGCGGCATTTACCGATTTTGTAACGTATTATTTATGTTTTCAGTTCACTCAAAAGTAGCCAAGTAGGACCACCACTTCCTCTGAAAACTTTATATTTTCTAGTTGTCACCGCTTCTTTTCCCAACCAATCCAGCCGATCTTTTCTTTTGTGTTCCCCGCCACCAGAACAGACATCCCCATACACATACACACCCGATATACCCTTTTCTATATTCGCTCCCATAAATTTCTTTCCGGCTAGATAGATTCATCTTACTCTTCCTGCTCTTCACATTTCTCATTATTCTCAATCGAGTGGCTCTGTGCCGCCCGCAAAATGCAGAAAAGGAGGCGTCTGTTTGATTGCCTCTTCTCCATTCTCCCCATTTTTTTGGCGGTGCCCCACACCAAATCTGGACCGGAAATTCCAGGAAGAAGGGGAGGGGAGCAGAAGAATAGAAGAAGCCTGTCGCCTCGGGCCGCCCGTTTCTCTAATTGCTTCTCATCTCTGCGTCTCTCCGACTCTCTCTGATCTCTCTCAACGTCGTCTCCGAAGTGTCGCGACGACACAGCTCCGGATGACACATTCCGACGGACGGAGCGGCGGGTGACATGCATTTATCATTGCCCCACGGAGCCTTTCCGCTCCTCTGACGGGGGCAAAGCAGGAGTCACTCCCCTCCTTTGTTTTTTGCTCCCTTCCCTTCCCGCCTCCACTTCTTTTTGCTTCGGATGCTCTTTAGGGCAGGGAATCAGGAGTTTGTGAATGTTTAGATGATATCGTATACTTTCTAGTGAGTCCCGTGACTGGTCACAACTGGTTTCAGAGCTCTCCTTTCGAATTCCTGAATTTCAAAAGCTTTTCTCCCACGCTAAAGTACCTTGTGACTGCAATGGAACCGTTGGAGTTTGGAAAAACAAAAGAACACACTTTGTTCTGAGCCATATTTTCTGTTGGAGGTTTTCGAAGTTGATATTTCTATGGTCCACAAGATCCTGAAGGCCCAGGAAGATTCCAGTAATACCTGATGCTTTGATCCTTATTTGTGAACTTTCGATCCCTCGATGTCTCATTTTCTTCCTGGAAATGTTACCAACCGGAAATAAAGAAGAGGTCTTCCCGACAAAGGACGTCTTCTCAGAATACCTCGACCTCATCCTTTTCCTTCTTTTCATCGTCCTCGTCACTTCTCCTCGATCTTCTCTAATCCGATTTTGACGCCCTTCTTCTCTTGTTTGTTTGTTTTAACTTCAGAACCCTGGAGCCTCAAATAATTATTTACCCGTTTCCACCTCCCTGAAGTTCTTTCTTGTCGCAGTACACTTGTCACTTTCTGAAATCTAGAATCTGCATCTCGAGGAGATGTACGTGACTGATTTATGTATTCCCCAGAACGTCTCTGCCCGACGTCATCCGGTCGGCAGAGACGTCAACCGACACAAAATTAATTTCGGAAATCTCGGGGACTCTCTGCTTTTTCTGTCTCCTAGAACCTTCTCCCAAGGGGCTGGTACACAAAACGGCGAGATGTTATTTCGATTGGCATTCAGATTCTTCGGTTCGGTTCTCGCAGAGAATATCCTTTGTCTGGAACTCCATTTCCTTCTTCTTTTCATTGTTATGTTCCAGATGTGAATAGAGCATCGGAATGCACCTCCAGAGACCGTCTTCCTCTTTTTCTTCCTCTCCAACGTCTTCAGGATCCCGGCCCGATGTTGCTTGGTCCTCGTTTCTCATGGTTTATGCGTAAGCTTCTAGAGACCTGTATAACAAGAAATACATGAGGTTTCAGGATCCCGATCGTTCTGGTGCTCACTGTGGCATGCATCATAAAATGGCGTCCGCTTAGAGAGTTTCCCAATATCAGATCCTTTTTGAGGTGAGAAGAAGGATCAGTTGTTTTGTCTGTGTGTAAGATTTTTTTCTTTTCTTTTCAAAACAACTTCGAAGCACTTCGAAAAGCCAATTCAGAGAATGATTCAATCAAAATAATGATGGGCTTCTAAGATTATTGTCTTTGTTTTCTTCGAAAAGCTATTCGGAAACGTCAGGGGACCATGAGCAATCTGATTAACTTTCTTCCAGCTGGTACTGTTCCTGCTCCCCAAAGAAAGCCATAGAGGAACTGGAACAACCCGACAGGACCCATATGATCATGTCTATTGATGCTCAGGTACTCCCTTTCATCTTTTTAAACCTTCATCTTTGATTTCAGAGCCTCGCTTCCATGTCGTCCGTCATCGACTCTCCGCTTCTTGTCCGTCAGAACAGTGAAGAGAGTCGACGGTTCGAGTCAACTGCCATCCCGTGATTCTGCTTCTTCTCTTGATCTCGTCACTCTGTGATAACATTGCAGCACTATGATCTATGATATAAATAGTTTATCATCATCATGAATATGAGTTGTGTTATTCAGTTAACCCGTCGCAAAAATTGAAAGTTGGACTCGATGAAGAATGGATAAGTTGGTTGATGAGTAGAAGAGCAAGGATAACTAGACTCTATCGGGGTAACGGCGGTGGGGGCGGCAGCGGGAGATCCAACCCGTTGCCACCACTCTCCGCTCGGATAGGGATCGGAGGCGGAGGTGCCGGTCGGTCGGGAAGGCGTTCGTAGACACTTTCTAAAAAAAGAGGTGGATACGTGAAAAGAAGAGATTGGACTGACCTGGGTGGTACATGACTGTGTCCGGAGGAGTATCGTAGATCGGTTCGTGGTCGAAGGAATACAGAATTTGGGATGGAGTAGGTGATGGTGGAGGCATCGAGGCAGTGAAGATTGGCAGGGATGGACGACCCATTTGACGCCCGATTGGGAGAGTCACGTGGATGTTTCCATTGGGAAGTTGTTGGAGTTGAAGGAGATGGGGAGGAACTTCCATATGGGCCACAGTGGGTGCATAGTAAATCACAGAGTCTGGTCGTTGTGGAGGAATCGAGGGAGTTGCGTAGATGGCGGCATTTGAAGAGTTCAGTTTGTCTCTAGATATGGAAAGATCTCCATGTGATGGGGATGTTCTTGCAATCTTCAACACGGCGACAGTCAGACAGGCTACCAGGAGAACTGCAAGAACAGCGACGGCAATCGTCCCGTCCGTGTTGTTTGACGACTGCTCGTGGGCTGTTGATCCTTTGATCTCTTGCAGTGTTGCCACGTCTGTAAGAGTGTTTGTCTATTGGTTTCTTTTTCAAAGTGTTTCTCTCACCATAACAAAACGGAGTAGCCGGTTGCCATTCTCCACGATCCCCGCATATCAAACTCTCCGGTCCGATGAGTCGAAAGCCTTGATGGCAAGTGTAGTTGGCTGCAGACTCGTACGTCGTGGATTCCACATCAACTCTTCCGTTGGCAATGAGTGGTGGTCTGCCACAGTCTACGAGTTCACAAGACGGTTCTGAACTACTCCAAGAGCCATCTGATTGACAGACTCTCCGTATTGAACGGTACGATGGAGATGGGGAGTTGGCAAGGTGCCAGCCGTTTGAGCACTCGTATTCCACCTGTATTGCAAAAGTTTGCTCGATACAGTCATGGAAAAACACTCACTTCACTCTCGAAAAGTGTTGTTTTGTTGAGCAGTTTGATCCTTCCAAACTTCCACTGCCTCACTGCTCCGCATGACTTTCCTGAGGAAATTAAATTTTACAAAATGCATCTATCGGAATGCTTCAAAAACTTACTGTAGCAGTTCGGAATGCTTCCAGTCCATCTTCCGTTCTCCGCGCATTCCCTTTGTCGAATGCCATGCAACTCGTAACCAGGATCACAAGAATAGAAGCATAGTGTTCCAATGGCATATGAATGGGATGAGAATGTGACTTTAGTCGCTTCGCCAACTCCGGGAGACGTGCAGAACTTTGGTTTGGATTGGCACAAGAAAGAGTTCCAAGCTGTTTGTGAAGCTGGAACCCATTTCCATTCCAGTGGACGAGCAAGGAGAACAGCTTCAGAAGCAGAAGGGATTGGAGCTGGAACTCCCGGCCAGTCAGCTCTCTCCCCCACTCCTTCTCCATCAACCCATCTCCATTCAGTCATAGACGAAGAAGCGCCGATCCAGTAAAAGGCTTTAGCGGATGAGGAAGCGGAGAGTGCTGCTCGTAGACCCCGACGTGTTGATTCATCGATTCTGAGGGGAAGAGTGGAGCCTCTGAAGTGGAAGTATAGAAAGTAGACCAATGGGATTAAGAGATCATGTGGTGTACCTGTCCAGACACTTTCTCTGAGCCCCCAGCCAGTCGGTCTGCTCGTCTCGACTCGCCGCGTAGCACATTCCGCCGAACACTCCGACCACTTCCATCTGACTTTGAGCACATTGCCATGGGGAAACTGAAAGAACGATTCAAGTGACAATGAGATGAACTGCTCAAGTCCAACTCCCACGTTTTAGTACCAATCATCTGACCAGAGTAATCGGCTCTTCGTGCCTGTAGTATTGTCTTTTCTACTTTCCCCCTCTTCCCAACTTTCCCACCAATCCCATCGCCGCTGTTGCCCCTCGAATCAATGATTCCTTCGGGAGGGAGAGTGCGATAATCCGTCATGTTCAGTGTCAAACCCGGCTGCCCGAATAAACAACCAAATAACGACTGTCTCCCCTCGTCCGACAATGCTTTTTTGTTGACTAGAGCCAATTACGGCATACGATAAGAGACGCGGCGAAGGAGTTCGTGGGATCGAGAGATGCAGACAGTGTAAAAACACGTGTTTTGAGCACTTTTGGCGGGCATCTTGAGAGGGATTCAGATTCAGGATTGGGGAATGGCGAGAGGGCATGCTTACCAGCGTTCACAGCATATACATTCACTTGGCAGAGGTGGAGCCGCCGAGTGGCTGTGATGCGGAGGCGGGAGATGTCGTCGTAGGCACAACTGATGGAGGTTGTGGTGTTTATGGTGAAGAGGGAAGAGTCTACGATGCATTGCTGCAAGATAACAACTTCTTTATGCTTGAAATAAACAATACTCACATGAACAGCTCCTCCAGTCTCTATCGCTTCCACTGACACGATCGGAGATGACTTTGTTCCGATTCTCAGTGAAATTGACCGGATCGAATAGTCACCTAACAAATCGACTTCCCTGAAAACAGACAACACCAGTTCCAGTTAGTTCAAGTGCAAGATACTCACCAGAACGACTTAGCCTCATCATTAGTCATTGTGCACATTGTACCTCCGAGTGACATGGCAACATTTCCGGAAGACTGAGTCACCGGCTTGTTGTATGCGACGTCGATGGCACAGATTGGTGGCTCGTCGGACCAGGAACCGTCGGCAAGACATACTCGTTCTTCGGAACCGATTAGGTCAAAACCGAGGGCGCAGCTGGAATGATGATGAAGATTCGAATTCGAATAACTTTTCCGAAGCCTTTAGCACCCTTTTTTTCTCTAAGCGAACACGTATTGCGAAACCAAAGAATCACCTCTTGGTCAGTGGAACGCGTGGGACAGAACCAGTCCGTGAGCGAGGAGTCAGTGGCAGAGCAAGTGAAAAAGTCAAAATTTCCAGGTGGCACTATTGGCGTGTTCTCGTGCTCCGCGCACTGACTAATGCGCGCAAATCGGTTCGGCAAACAGGAAACGAAACCGATTCGACGGGTACTAGAGACTGTTGAAACGAGTAAAGGATACTCTCGACACACACGATTACCTGTATTTGGCGACGGTGTCTCTTGCGTAAGGACCGGGCTCATTGAATATCACATGAGCGTTTTCGGGCACGAACGGTTGGAGACAAAAGACGGATGAGATGGATGAGGAGGAGGCGGCGGATGTCGGCGGGACGGTGAGTCCGTCGACGACTCGTCTTCGGAAGAAGAGTAGAAAGAGTAACGGGAAGAGGACCATGAAGGAGCGAAACGGGACAGGAAGGGCGGCGAGTGTTGTTGTATTGTATGTGTATGAGAGATGGCGAGGAATGAGAATGTATCTACATACGGTGGCGAGGAGTGTGCGGCTGCGGAGCAAGAATGAGCACCTACAGCAGCCGCGGAGCAACAGAGGCGGCGGCGAGCGGACGACTCGAGGAGGGCGCGCGCGCCGGAGAGAAGAAGGACGGGGTAAATACAATGGATGTGTCTGGGGATGGATGCGCCTCGAACTGAGAGACCACGGATTGTTGTGACTGCCGAGGAGCGGCGGTGCAAAAAACGGATATGCCGGGGGCAGACAAGGAGCAAAGGTGATCGTTGCGAGGGGGTGTACTATAGTGGTGCTCAAGGAATTCAACTTATGTACGAGAGGGAATAAGGTTCACGTCATCGTTAATCTTCTAAAGAAACATCTGAAACCTTGAGAAAAGGGAGTTGTTCGAAAGTTTTCAGCTTTCTTTTCGATCTCATTGGGCAGCCACTTCCTGAATGTCTCCTAGACTTTCACTTGGGAAGCCATAACTCTGAAAGTTGGCCTTTTTTGAACTTCATCTTCTGGAAACTAGTCAGATGTCTTTTCATATCCCCACTAAATCCCCGAGCCTCTTGCTCCTATCTGCCAGCTTGATCTTTCAGTCATTCTCATTCACACTGATCAGGTTTGAACCTGCCCGTTCTCTTTTTGTTTCTGATATGTGTACCCGTGTGCTCTCTCTCTTTTCTCCTCACAGTCGCCAATTTATTAATCCGCATTTTTCGCGCATCGCCCGCTTCCTCTCCTTCGACACACTTCCGGACTGTCCTGCCATCCATCCTTCCGCGTGTCTGCGCACTGAAAAACGACGTAAGTGATATGCGGAAAGGTTGATTTGTGCTCGAAAAAACGTGGGCAAAAGCTCGCACTACTATCCGATTACACATGCACTTGTCACTTTCGAGAGTGGAGGAGCAGGAGCGGAAAAAGAGCACATGCAAATATTATACAGTTCTCTTCGTCTCCGAATGTCAGTTGGATCCGATTACTGGACCGACTGGACTGTTGGGGATACTTGTACGGACACTGAGAGGGATCAACTTGTGTCTTGTGTATTGTGTTTTTTGAGCAATTGACGGAGTTGAAAACAACAATACAGTAACCGATTCGGAACTTCAAACACTTCAACCTTCGAATCTTTCGACTAAAGTTTAGTGTTTTTTTCTAAATGATCATCTAGTAATCAGATGCATAATGCATTGAAAAAACTCGAAACAAGGCCACATAGGCAAGCAGTTCATGATAATGATTTTATTCATTCTGTTCGCTATTTTCTCTGTTTCAACAACTAGTAAATGTGATAAAGAAACAACAATATCTCCAGGTTCCTCACAAAGTTCGTTTCACATCACGACTTCACCAGCTTTCTAGGTTGTGACAAATGTGATATCAATCAAACCGTAGCGGACCGTGGTGGAGACAAAATTGTTCCTAATCAGATTGAGTAATCCATTTTCTTTTCTTGACTGATACAAAAAACATATCCAGACCTCGACCTGATGTGAATGGCTGTACAAGCACTTACCTTCGTTGTTATAACGAAGACTACTACATGTGTGACTCGGTTACAGTATATGTACGTGAGAAACACAAATGTTCAATGTTAGTGATCGGTTTTTTCAGGCAGACTCTCCTTCTGGAACTTCGGCCATAGGCTTTTCAGGAGTGACTTGGAGTTCAGTCACAGTCAATTGTGCTGAGGACGGATTGTACTCCTGGCAATCAAATCAGAGTGTCATAGTTGGTATAACATCTTTATATTGTGTTTACGTAAACTGCAGTTGATGAAACTATGTATAAACTCGTTCATTTTCCCTAGTGTTGTCTGTGGTATTTTGTCGCACGGAAGTATGAACTTCTTTCTTTGGATATTCTACCAATACAACACTAGCCTTTCCCTCCAATGCCCACCCAGAAGAACATACAAGTGCGCTCCGTTGCGTTTCGCTGTCTGTTTCTCCAGTCTCCCCGCACTCTCACACATCACAAGATTTTAGCGGTGTAGTAATACTGCCTGTTTGGAAAATGCAAATGGAATACATGCCAAAGTTTTTGATCTTTGACTACCTTCAACCCTCCAAATAAAGAACTCCAACTTTCTTTGACTCCCCTCCCCTCGTAGATCATTTGTAGTTTGACTGGAATCTTGATCATCACTTTTTTCATTGATTACCTCTCCAATCCATTCTCTTTTTTCAGAATAGTTAGCATGAAATGTCCGTGACTCCGGTCAATTTGGAAGCGTACTGTGCCGTCAGTGATGAAGTAGCCAAGCAAGTCAAGAAGTTCCTTCTCGGCGATTTCGACAGCGAGTGTGAGTTTTTTCTGATTGAAATCCATGAAGGATAAGTTCTTTCAGCCAAGTTTGAGCGGAGAAACTCGGACAGTTCAAGCGGAAGCGAGACTCAGTTTTGTAAAACCACAGAGAAGAAGGAACATGTGGAAGAGTGGGACGATTGGGGAGAGAAGGAGGTGAGCGATTCGCGTCTAGTTCAGTGTTGCTAATAAATGAATCAGTGGTTTCAGTCGGAACCAACACTCGAATCAGACGAATCCATTCGAAACTGGCTGTTTCGGTGTGATTTGAAGACGTACCTGGATGCAGAATACCTCCTTGTCAGCTGGGAATCCCGCTTTGTGGTGCTCCGGAAACCTCCAGATGGTAAGTTGTTTATGTTGCTGCAACTTCTTGAGATCCTGTTTTTTAGACTCATACTACAAAATAGTGTGTAAACAGTACATCGAAGGAGACCCGGTCAGCAATGAGATCACTGCTTCCTGCCTCTTCGGACTCTCGAATGTCCGGCACACTGATCTGCTCGACTCGATCATCGTGGCACTGGGAACACTCGACGGACACGTCTACTTCTTCACTGAACAAGGAACTATGCTCTACTACGATCGGTTCTCCATCTTCGAACCCGTGAATAGTGTGCAGTTTGAAGTCGTCAAGGTAACCTTTTGTGGAATGCACTAGATGAACCTTGTTGTTCAGACCGGTCAAACATTCATCGTGGTTCTCTCGAAGACGTTCTTCATGATCAACCCGATATCTCTGAAGTCTGTGTTGTATCAAGCCAAAGTGTTGATTGCGAAAGGAGAGAAGACAGTCAGTCAGATCTCGGATTCCATTGAACTTCAATCCGAACTACTTGCTCCGGACATCAAAGGAAACATCATCCACGCCGTGTTCACTGGACTCCACAAACCATCCACTCTCGATCAGTACGTATCTGCCACATATGATTCCTTCTACGCCAAAGTCGAGAAACCATCCCTCCCACTGTACTCCACATTCATGGTAACCACGGAGAAGGAGTTTGCTGTCTTTGTGTGGCATGATCGGGAAGAGCAAGACAAGTTGTTGGAGGACGTGATCAAGTACGGAAAGTCACTGGTGCCGTCATTTGGATTCCGAAAGTTCCTTGGAATCTCCACGGAACCAGCCAGAGTGACTGCTCATATGAGATCTGCAGTGCATGCTCCGACAAGGAGTATGATTCTGGACACGAGGATAGCACAGACTGTTGCGTTGTCACCGGATTGTCAGTATATGGCTGTGACAGATCGGATGGCTAGAGTTGTTGTGATTGATGTGCTCTCTCGTCAGGTTGTGCTCCTTTTCAAAGGATATCGAGATGCATCGGTTTCATGGATCTCTGCGACAGAGAATGAACGTGTAGCTCAATTCCTGACTATCTTCGCGCCAAGAAGATCTCTTCTGGAAGTCTGGTCAATCATGGTGAGTCGTATCTCGAGATTGACTGTGAAATTGGTAATTCTCCAGGGTAACATTCGTGTCTGTGCCCAACACGTTCCGTCTTCTGAATGCAACATTGTATCTGGTGGAGAGAACAGAATGCTTTGTGGGAAATGCCACACGCATATCGACAACAACACATTCTTCATTGACGAGAAAGGAGAGTTTCATCGACTGGCCATTCCATTCCATTTGGCACTGACTAGCAAGATCCGACAGGACCAACACGACCATCTGCTTCTGAAGAAACTGGAAAAGGCGGAAGTCGGGTCGGAGGACTGGTTCAAGGAGTTTGCGGAGTTGAAAATGGCCACTTCTCGAAGAACAACTTTCCAGAATGCACTTTACGGATTGACGACTGCCGAAGAAGCTCATCAGTTGATAGCCAGGATTCGAAGCATCTCAACGTCAGCTTCTCTGGGTGAACTCCCAAGTTCTACCGAAAAGTCAGTTGGATTCTACGCCCGTATTGTTGGAGAGTCGAAGCCAGCTATCGGAGAGTACTCGAAGAAGTCGAAGTATGAATTCGATCCGATCGTTGAACGAATACTCGAATGTCACATGAACAAGTATGGAGAGAGAACGGAGATGTCGGATGATGTGTTGACGGTTGGAGAATGGCTGAAACACGTTGATCTGACTCAAGAAGATGTCGATGTGTATTCTGAGTGAGTGTCTGTATGTATTCCCATATGCAGAATTCGTGAACTTTCAGGAACTGGTCGAATGAGCTTCGTACTCGGCTAGCCAACCTCATCTTCGCTCCTTTATTTGGATCTTATGGAATTGATGCATTCTACGATTCAGTACTCGAGAAGCTTCCAGTCAACCGACAGAACATCCTGAAACTGTTCATTTTGAAACTGGAAAAAACGACGACTCGGTTGGAATGGAGGACATTCGATCGGATAGTTGAACTGTTGAAGAATCTGGAAACTGCGGAACCAGGAATAGTGGAGACGTTGGATGTGATGGCGATGAATACGAAGAATGTGACACTCGGAATGGTACTGCTAGCAGTTTGTTGGCGTGTTCGGAAGGAGATGAAGAAGAAGACGAAGGTTGGACAGATTGAAGAAGAGCAGGAGGAGAATGATGGAGAAGAGAAGGACAATGAGGATGGAGGAGAAGAGGAAGAGCAAGATGAATCTGACGAGAAGAACGAGACAGTCGAGGAGTGGGATGCAGTGTCACCGGAAGTGGAACACCTCGACAGTATCATGATGTGCTTGCATTGTGTTGCACTGGCTCAAACGCTTCTGGAAGACGGAGAAGACTTGCCACGTGTAGCAGACTTGGCACAAAGGATTGATTCGTATGTCAGAGAGACGGTTAGTGTTGTTTAGAAGATGTTGAAGTAGAATTCCCTTCGTTTCAGGTGTCACAATGGATTGTAACTGATTCGGTGGACACGGACACTATCGAGAAGCTTTTCCCTCGAGATCCCGCAGAATCGTTGGCAGATGAGGGGAACGAGGAGGATCGGAGAGAACAGATGATCATTGATTTCCCCGAAGAGAAGGAGATGGTGGTGCAGAGAATGTATCAGATGATACCGAGAGTCTTCGAACACGATCTTGTGGTTGCTGGTGAGTGCTTTTTTTGAAAAAGGAAGGGTACAAGAAATAAAATTATGTATTTTGTACTCCAATATGGAAAGAAAACAAGAAAAAGAATAAAAAAAAACTAAATATTATCACATTTGGTATTCCTTCGAATCACAGTTTGTTTTGTTTTGATATGCAGTGCTGCTCCACTTCTCTCGGAGACCCGCTCCTTTCGTTGGCTGCTACTCGTTACTATTGTTCATGAAACTAGATAAATCGCACTGCGAGATAGTTGCTAAAATCTCTTTGTATATTTCGGGAGGTACTGAAAAACAACGATAAGTTAGAGATTAGGAAAGTAAAACTCACAGTTGGAAAAGTCCACATCCGTCTGTTGCTCAGTTGTTTCTTCCTCCTGACTGCCACTGCGCAAAAGACTCGAAGACTCCTTCTCTGCCCCAGTACAGTTCTTTATCCTTTCTCGATATCTTTTGTTGTAAATTCGATGCGCAGCGAGTTTCTGCTCGGAAGACAAGTTCTTGGTCCACTCCGGAATCGGTGTTATCCCCATCTCCCCATCGTCATTGGGAGTTCTTTTGATTGGAGTAGGATCCCATTGCATCTCTAGTTTACCCGTTGATATAAACTTCTGCTTGGCTCTGTACATCCTCTTCCGCATCCTTTCTCTCTCCCGACGTTCCTCTGAACTAGTACATCGCTGCCATGGCTTCTTCTCAGGAACCAGGACCTCTTCATTTGCCATTTGAAGAATAGGAGAAGAAGATGAAGCTCCGAGTTCTTCGAGACTCGTTTGTACTTCGGGACTAATGGATTGAAAGTCAAGAGAAGGGAGATCCACGGTGTTGGCAAGTTTCATCAAAAGATCGACTTGTTCCAGTTGAGACAATGAGTTTAAGAACCCGTTGACATCCAGTGCTGCTTCTTCCGGATCTTCAGCTTCTTGTTTTATCAATGTCTCTGGTGACTCTGTCAATTGGAAGTCTTGACTTGTCGATTCTTCATCTTCTTCTTGCTCTTCATCTCGATTCATTTCACTCTCCAGTTGATTCAGCTTTTGTTGGAATTCTGAAGTTTATGATATCAGTTTCAAGGAGCTTACAAAACCAACAAACCATCAGGATCTATTCCTGCCTTCCGCAACTCTGTCTCCTTCTTCCTCTGCCTTTCCCTTCTTTTTCGGATCCGATCCTTCTCTCTTCTAATCTCAGTTTGTCTACCTTTTTCCTCGGAAAGAGTTTGGAACAGAATGCGTTGAATCATCTCGACAGGATTGTCTTGGGGGTTGACAGGTTGCAATGATCTCAGACTCTCATCAGCTTCCATTGGCTCCGCAGCATCCATCGGACCGTCATCAGACATCTCATCTGCTCCTCGTTTCTTAGCTCGGAATCTCTGCTGCCTGATCCTGTTCGTTTCCCGGATCTCTTCTGCTGTCTTCCTCGGAACACTGTACACTCTTTCCACTCTATCCTTCTTCTCAAAGTCCCCTTCACCCGCTGCGACTCCACTAATCACTTGGAGGAGACGTGCTTCTTCTGAAATCACATTGTCCGTTTCCCCATCTAAAAGTTCAGCCAGACTTACCTCGTTTCTTCGCCCGGAAACGCCTCTGACGCAGTTTGTCAGACTCGCGCCGCTCCGCTAGAGTTCTCTTTTTCCTTGTGCCACTCTCCATATCTGGGGCAACCTAGAAGAAGTTTGGGTTAGGATTGAAAGTTAGGACAGGGAAATGAATGAAAAAGAAGAGACCGAGTCTAGTACTGTGTCAACAAACAGTCTCGGGACAAATCGATCGTCGTTGCGAGTGTTGTGTCAGTCGCGTGTCGTGTTTCCCTCGTTCATCGGCCCCGTCCGTCACGTTACCAAGGACATAACACAAGAGGCGAGAGAAGTGGCGGAGAGACGCGTTGGTTACGTGACAAGTAGCACGAGGAGATGAGAAGAAGGGGAAACGAGAGAGAGAGAGAGAGGAAAGATGCATCTACTACCTCCCTTGTCCGTCCGCCCGTACACACATACACAGGAAGGAGAGGACCGAGAGTCGGCGACGTTTGAGCGGGACACAAACGGAATGCAGAGAAAGGGAATGAAAGAACAACAAGAAGTAGAGAATGAACGCGAGTAGCGGGAGGACAGAACACGGATGTGACAGAGAGGACGCAGAGACGGCGGGAAGCAGGCCAACACGAGGAAACAGACACTGGGCGCAGGACGGGACACTCTCCCTCGCCCGTGAGCGCCTGTCGCACCGCATTCGGAGCGTCTTTGTGTGTGACAGACAGACTGGACAAACAGTGAAATGCGCTCCCGCACTACCGCTCACCGATCTCCTGTCCGCCACTGGCGGATGGACAGTCGGAATGAGTGACTGGAAGACTGTTTTGATAGGGAGGAGGAGGTTGGGACAGTGCGCAAGGCGGAGCTGACTGGGGGATCAAAATAAATGCAAGAAAGAGCACAACTTGTTGTTTTCAGATGTTTGCTGGGAAATGATGTCACGATGGTTCCGAGACAAGGACTCCAACTTCTCCCACATCACAGTACGTCTGCAGACTCCTTGCTGATCCCAATAGTCTCTTCTTTCCAGGAATGCACCGCCCTGCTCCCGGAGTCTCTCGTGGATCCTCGTCTACGTCATGGAATTGCTCGTCTCATATGGGACAAGTTCGTTGGCACTGCCTTCCAGACAATCGTGCAATTAGTTGAGAAGACAGGAAGAAGACCTAAAGATAGAGAGACCAGGAAGGAGATTGGATTTGGAGAGTCAAGACTAGAAGAGTTTCTTGCGGAGTGTGAAAAGTTCCTGGAGATTCTGAAAGAGTCTGTGCGTGACATGCCCCCGCCGATTGACTTCAAACAGGATATTCTGGTAGAGGTTAGTTTTGAATGCTGTAGATCGTAAACTTCATCATCACGCATTTCCAGATGGCACATTCTTCGTTTGCATCTCATCTTCACAAATCCAAAACTGCTCCTCGTCAAGATCAACTCGCTTACCTCGCCTCCTGCCAGTCCCTTGTCAACTATCACCTGGTTCTTCATCATCAGCATCTGGCCCTTGCTCTCCGCCTTCAACTCACCGTCGGTGTCCGCTTCCATCCGCTTCGTAATCTGTTCTGTGTCACCGGGAACAGAGCGTTCTTTGCTCCCCTCGATTCACATCCTCTGATTCCACTGGACAGAGTGGATGATGCCATTTTGGAGAAGAGACACGCGTTCTTGGTGAAAGTGGCTGAACAAGGAGGACTGGAGGAACGAAGATTGGCAAGAAGTCTCGAGATGGAGTGGAATTTGACGGTCAATGAGATTTCGTTCATGGTAAGAGGTTCTTCAGTTGTTCAGTTGTCAAACTATCTTTTTCAGCAAGCCCTCTCCTCTTACCGTATTGGAAATGACCACCAGGGAACAGCAGAATTGGCTTCTTGTGTTCGAGACGATCGGTCTGCAGTGGCACTCGCAAGAGTTCTCGCAGGAAGACTCATCCATCTGGCCGGCGAAGCGAACAAACGATACAGTACTGCACACTCTCAGTACTTGTGTGCACTTGCTGGAGAAGAAGCAGCACGTGTTGAACTGTACAATGGACCCGAGGATGATCCACTGACTCAGAGCAATCCGAAGACATGGAGAGATGCAGTCACGTCCCTCGGAAGAGCTGGTAACGCGGTTCCCCAATCGGCGCAGGCCGCCATTCCGTTTGTTCGGATGAACGATATTGCCAAGTTGTACTTTGGAGCCCACTGGGTGAACTAAATTGGTAGAACACGTATAGTTGTGTTTTTGTAATTAGATTTGATACATAGCCTTTCTTTTTCCCCGGGATTTTGCCGATTTGCATTCTTTTCAACCTCTTTTTATGGGTTTTCTTCATCCGTTCAGCCTTTTCATTGCTATCATTTTTCTAAACTTGTGATATACTTTCCCATACCGTAACATGTAAACCAAGTGCCTTTACAGTTTTTATTGCTTTCTCAGAATAAATCTGGATATACTATATCTCGTGGCTCGTTATACACGCAAGTGTTCCATCTCCACGACAGTGGTCCTCCAATGTCTCTCGGGAGCCGGCATGTCTACCATGTTCCCGAAGACACTGCGTGCAGACCACTGAGCAGGACAAGGTACTCTATGAAAAAGTCACTTAATAATCTTTGCACAGAGTCAAATGAACTATGAAATCGGGAAGCATCTTTGGTAAGAGCGGTTTCCGTTCAAAGTTCGAAAATAAAGACCCAAGGGTGCATGAAGAAAAGCCAGGCTTCAAGGCTTCAAGCACCCATTGGGATTTCCAAAAATAAAACCCGGTTTCCCGGGTTGTGCTTCTTGGCCCTTTACTCCCCTACTAGAAGGAAGAAAAGGTTGATCCCTTTCGCCGCGAAGAGGCGAAGCACGTGAAAGGGGAGCACGGAGGTCGCAACGGAGAGTCACCCCGCATCCAGACACTGAGGACTGAAGCAGAGGACGCAACGGAACAACACCCCGAACCCAGGGATCTTTGAGGCAGCGGACGGAACGGAGAGTCACCCCGCATCCAGTCTGGAAGACTGAAGCAGCGGACGCAACGGACTGTCACCCCGCACCCAAAGTCACCTGTGGCATTTGACGCAACGATGAGTCACCCCGCATCCAAAGGCCTAAGGAGAAGAAGTCAAAACGGAGAGTCACCCCACACCCAAAAGCTCCCGAAGAAGAGGTCACAACGGAGAGTCACCCCGCACCCAAAGGCATTTGAGGCAGCGGACGCAACGGAGAGTCACCCCGCACCCAACGGCACCTTGAGGCAGAGGACGCAACAGAGAGACACCCTTCATCCATCGGCATCTTGAGGCGGCGGACGCAACGGAGCAACATCCTTCTGGATCCATTCGGCACCTTGAAGCAGCGGACGCAACGGAGAGAACAAACACAAGTTAAACTGACGAAACGAAGCCCTTATATAGCAACTCCGTATCTCTGATCTTGATCTGCCCCAGAAACCCTGGAATTGGATTTCCGGGAGGGCACTTTGAGCAAAGTAGTAGTTTTCAACCAAACAAATTTCGAATTTTTTATCCGCATTTACCCGTGAACTGACCTCCTGATAACCCGTCCATGAACTCTAGAGATCTGGGGCGCAGATAAGATTTTGCTATAAAAGGAGTGGAGAATCGCCAGTCTCTTCACAGAGTTTGCAACTCTTCAACAACCATCGCCATGGCCCAATCCGTCCCACCAGGAGACATCCAAACCCAGCCGAACGCCAAGATCGTCTTCAATGCCCCGTACGACGACAAGCACACCTACCACATCAAGGTGATCAACTCGTCTGCCCGCCGCATTGGATTCGGAATCAAGACCACCAACATGAAGCGTCTCGGAGTCGACCCACCGTGCGGAGTTCTGGATCCCAAGGAAGCCGTGCTTCTCGCCGTTTCCTGCGATGCCTTCGCCTACGGACAGGAAGACACCAACAACGATCGTATCACCATCGAATGGACCAACACTCCGGATGGCGCCGCCAAGCAGTTCCGCCGCGAGTGGTTCCAGGGAGATGGAATGGTCCGTCGCAAGAACCTCCCAATCGAGTACAACCCATAGGAGCCGAGCACTCTGGAGCGTTTTAATTTTCATAAAATCAATAAAAATATTGTATGAGCCCTGTTCTGTTCAAATGTTTCTCTGGTTTTCTTCGGTTTTTGGGATCCTGAGAGCCCAACTGTTCCTCTCCATGGCACCGAAATCGTTTGGCATGGCATTCCGGAGTCCCGCACATACTGTGTGTTCCCCAAAACCTTGTGCTTTGAATCTTTGAGAAAGCTTTGAAAAAGCGAAGACTCCCTTTGGAAGAAGCTTTGTGCGCTTTGTGTCCTTCTACTTTACAGCAACGTAACATGCACTCAACCTTTATAGCTTTTTCAAAATGAATCCGGATACACTGTACCTCTGGAATGCTACAAATATTTGTTTCTCGTCGCTTCCATCCACAGAAGACAACACGTAGTTCTTGTGTGTCAAATTCACTTTCGGAGGATTCTTGTACCAACAATACAGATCCGGAGACCACAAAGTCGCGTTGAATGCAGATGTGATTTTGTTGTGATCAGGCCACATCCGGTAGTAGTTGAACTGTGACGGAGTGTCTTTCTCTAGCGATTTCTACAAGAAGATAACTTTCAAGTTGGTTTTGCAATGATAATGGGTACCTTCAACAGCACAATGATGTCTTCATCGTCGAAGAGTGTTGACTTGTTTGTCATTTTCGTTGCATTCAATTGAAGAGCTTGTTTCAGTTTCATTGGAACAGATATACTGAGATCCCGGACGTTTCTCACTTGCTCCATGTTTCCCAACTCGGAGATCTGGCTCAGGTGAACAACTCTGACGTCGACAGTCAATTTCTCAATTTCGGGTTTTGCAAACCGAACAATTCGATGGTTTATTCCCTCTGTACTGTCTCCAAGAATACAAATCTCTCGAACTGTCACTGTTTCCTGTGGTAACTCGGGCACAATTCTCTCTGGTTCCGGTTCTCCGCTAAAGTTGAGACTCCCGATGAACGTGAAATGCAGAGTGTCCACTTTGTTATTCTGTGATTTCAACATGTTCCGGAGACTTTTCCATGCGACGCATTGAAAGTTGTCAGCCACAAGGAATCGGGAGAATGGGATCAAGTACTTCTGTCTGAAACATCTCGATTGTTTGGTGACAATGCCACCACACCACTCACCTTCTCACTGCAGTCCCTTCTTCATGAATTTCAAAGAAGTCAGACAGATCACCGTCATACGTGATTGTTATGTACTGAATTTCACATGTATTCTTGAAAAACAACTCGAACTTACGCTTCTATTCGCTACAAAGTAGATGGCTTTTATCGGAGTGAACAGTGAGTCAACGAGATGTTTGTCATCCCACGAACATTGTCGTAAGTTGATTCTGATTTGGAGAGTTGTGAGAGGCTAGGTATAAACTGAAATATTTTCTTCTTACTTGGATATTCTGTCCAAAGGCTTGACGATGAGTATCTTGATATCCAGTGGAAGTTTTGTCCAAGACGGTTCCATTTCGAAATATGAGTAACTCGAGTGGAAGGGTTAGTGAGCGAAGCGAGGCTGTGACTGACTCGGCAAACATTTTTTGTTATCAATGTCATCTAATCACTGTTTTGGGAAGGAAGTGTAGAGTTTTGATATAGTTTTCAACATTTATGTGTGTATCATACAGAATCATTTACTGACAACTCAATCATGTGCTTTTCGAATGCAACCCTGCACATTGCTCTGCTCCAAATCAACGATGTAGCAGATGAACTTGCTTCCTGGCTTTGTTAATTTCCACTTCATTGTTGTGAAGAGTACCGGATCAGTTCCTCTGGAAAACGAAACTGGTATCTTCATGAAAATCAGATCTTACTCTTCGTAAGGGCGGCATTGAAACCCTTTCTCAATCCTCTCTTCTCCCAAAGCGTTCACATCAAACTGACACTCGGTTCCCATATCGTAGCGCTTCTGAGTTCAATGTTTTAAACTAGTAGGGTTTTTGTCTCCCTTACATTCACAAAATCCCTCATAGCTTTCCTCGAGACGTCCATTGCAAAAATATCCAACTGAACCGCTTCAAAGTTCACCAACTCTTCATCGGCAACACCACTGTATCCGGAAAGAGTCACTTTTGGCCGTCTTCACAGTTTCCAGTGATCCCAGTCCCGGAGGACCTTCATTTCCAAATCTGAGTTCAAGCCATTTGATAGGTGATTGGAAGGAGTCAACCAGTCTCAGAACATCTTCATGGTCGGCCTCCTCGAGCTCCATTGTGATGTCTACCATGTTTGCAAGTACCTTTCGGTGGAAAACTGGTGGTTTTGTACTCTGAAACTGAATTCTAAGTACCCGATCCTTCTTCTAAACAAACAACATCGAGTCTCAGATCGTTTACATAATAGTTCTGTGCCCTAAGCATCTCATTCAACCTGTCACTTGCCATCTCCTGCCAGTCTCTATTTTCAATCCATTCTTCTGATTTCAGATCCCACTCGGGCCTGGAGATGTTGAGTTCTTAATCGAAAGACACTCCCCAAGCTCACCTCGGCCTTTCCTCGAATCGGTAGAACTTCTCAACAACAGTTCCCATGTCATATTCTCGGAAGACGTCTTTGCGATATCGATGTTCTACTTCGATTCTCTGAATGGAAATCTCTTGGAAACATTATTCGAAGGATTGTTACCTCGGTGTCTCTATTAATAATGTATTCCATTCTATCAAACGTCCATCGACTGTTGGAAACCAGGGCTCTGTCGGATTTGGAGCATTGCGAGAGAGATTGTCTGTGATAGAAGAAATTTGAAAGAAGAAAATAGAAGAGTTGATACCGATCTGTATGAGGAAGATAGTCTACAATTTCATTCTTGAGGTCAACAGGGAGAGAGAACCAACTGCGTTCACTCATAGCAACTGGAATGTTTAGAAGAGTCATGAATTTGATGTCACATGCAAAGGTAATTGTGAATGAGTCACGATAAGTTTGTTCGACTTTGAGGTTCGAGAAACAGTTCGAGAAATTTAGAGAAGGACCAACACAATTTTATTGAATACATCACATATTGGAATCACAGAAACAACTCGGTCCATTCCGCTAGCTCTCTTTTCTAGTAATGCTGCCACTGATACGGCTACTCTGTAAATCTATGATGCAGCAAATGAACTCACTCCTCGGCTTCGTTAACTTCCACTTTACTGGATTGTAAGCATCTTCCGGACTGAAAAAAACTTGTGAAACTTATGATATTGTTCCATGACTTACTCATTATACTGCTCACACTCGAACCCCTCTTCGATACGATCTTCTCCGGGCACCTCCAGTTCGAAATGCGTTTCTATTCCCATGTCGTAACGCTTCTAAACTATGTAATGAAGGAGCATCCCTGAAGTAGTTCTTACATGAATGAAATCACGCACTCCTTTTCTAGTGATACTCGACGATGACCAAACGTTCACAATTCTAGCTTCAACATTCAACATATCCTTGTCTGTGAATCCACTGCAGTCGGAGAACACCAGATTCCTTGCTTTTCTCACAGCCTCCAATGACCCTAGTCCCTGCGGAATCTCGTAGTCAATTGTAAACTCCAACCAGTCAATCGAAGGGTGGAAGGATTCAACCATTTTGAACAGATCTACAGGATTGACTTTCCGAATAACAGCAGTGATCTGGAGAGTCTTCACAAAAACTGTTCGGTTGAACGTAGGCGCTTTGGAAGCCAGATCCAGCTTCAAATCAGCGATTCGGTAGTTTTGTGCCTTGAGAATCTCGTTCAATCGGTCACTTGCCATGTCCTGCCAGTCTCGATTCTCTACAATGGTTTCCGGGAGATACGTCCACCGGGGACTAAGAAAAGAAGTAGCATGTAATACTTCTACACGGTTTCTCACCTTGTTTCCCATTCCTGTCGATAGCGCTTTTCGACCTCGGCTCCTTTACTATTTTCCGTGAACACATCCATTCGATAGCGATGTTCTACTTCCATGCTCTGAAAAGTTAACAGGTCCAGAAACTATTGTGTAGTGCTACCTTCTTGGTGTCTCTGTTGATCAGATAATTAATCCTATCAAAAACCCATCGACAGCTGGCAACAAGTGCTCTGTCCGATTTCGAGCATTGTGAGAGGGACTGCCTAAAAAAAGATCAGTAGCAGCAAATAAGCAAAAACTCACTTGTCAGTATAGTAAAGATAGTCGACAATCTCTTTCTTCAATTCGATTGGGAGGGAAGTCCAACTGGACTCTGTCATTTTCTCTCTATCCCTGTCCAACTTGTAAAAAACCAGAAAACTTTCTGCTGTTAAAAAAAAGAAAAAAATCATTAGATTTTAGTTGTCATGCTGCGAATGAAACTAGAGACGAAACTATGATGGCAGTTACACATTCGCCGATAAACTGCAGATGAGTCACAGAAAAATGTTTGTCTTTCTTTCGGTCAACGGCTGGCATCGATTCGAAGTAAATATTGTTGAAAAGGAGACTGATAGTGAAACAGATCCTCTCCATCAAGTATCTGCTGTTCGTGACTAACGAGCATGGCGAAGTGTTCATTGAAACAATGACATATGTATATATTGTAATAATCTAACATTCGGCAATAGTTATAATCACAAACAATTCAACTCCTTCAAAATCTGTGCCTTCTTTGTCAACAACTCCTTCTTCGCCTCCTCTCCACATTTCTCTCCCATTAGCTTCACAGCACATTCATAGTTCTTCGGAATTTGATACAATGGACAGACTCCCATGATTCCTCTCTGGAACAATTTGCTTACTTCGAACAGACTTTCAACTAACCTTCTCTTCCAAGAACCGTGCGCATGTGTAGCTTCTCAACGTGGGGAGTTGAGATCTCAGCTGAAAGATTGTTTTATGAGTCAGCGATTCTTGGTAACTAAACCTTCTCAACACACTTGGATACCGGACCAGAAATGAGGTGGAGTGAGTTGCAGAGATTATCAAGGGAAACTTTCAAATCATCGAGTTTGACTCTGGCATCATCGCAGTGCACATTTCGGACACATTTCTGAATGGAGAACTTTTAAAATGCTTCGAAATGTTCAACTTTCTTACTAAAGCCTTCGCACACTTCTCATAGACCGGCACAGCAACACTGGCTTTCGGGTCTCCCTTCATGTGCATTGACGCATTCCGCATGTCATCAATCAATACATTGCAGCTATTCATACGGTCCAGACTGTCTGGAGCACAGTCGGAGAATACCCCGGGAAGGGAGAAACAGAAGAGGACAAGCAGGGAAACTAGCAGACACGAGGACATCGAGTACAAAGTGAATCGGAGACGTCGGTGATATCAACTGAGAAAAGTGCAATTGCCATGTTGACCGATGGCCTCCAGTTTGACCAATGGCTGGTTGTTCACTCATGCGCGAATCACCGAAAGACCAAACTTTTGTCTAGAATCGTAGACAACATTTACAACAAACAGTTTATTGAAGTTCATACAAAGCCATAAAAATGCAGAACAACGAAGAAGAGAGCAGTGCAATCTGTGCAAGTTCCACTCGCATGTCGTGTGCTTCGTCTTCATCCTCTTCCTCTTCGTCTTCTTCTTCTTCGTAGTACATCCGGAGCACATTTTGAATGTTGAGAGCCAGACTGAGCATGATGATGAAGGCAGATGTACGGTACAAGTGCTTGAGGCTTTCATTATCAACTAGAGACGACTTCTGCTCCGACATTCTAAGCTTCCGCATCTGGTATATCCGCACATCTCTCGCGTTTTGGTATTGTCTGTATAACTGTTTCTCGTTGAATTTTGCCACGCGGTAGTCATTCTGAACAGTATTATGTTTTCTAGAGATAGATATAGACTTACATTTTCCGGAACGTCATTTGTGAAGTCCCAGGTGGAGTTTCCCTTGAGATGCGACGGAGGTTTCATGGAGTTTCGTGTACGAAGCGTTTCAAGTTTTGCCTTGCAGTACAAGTCGAGGAGCGATTCGATGAAGACGTCGGGAAGGTTGTGATGGACCAGGTCAATGTACTTCTGATAGATCTCACGTTGAAGTCGAGCCATTTCAGCAGAATGGTTTCTCGGATTCAGATTGAACAGAACGTCGTGACGGAGTATAACACAACTGCAGAATGTTTGTGAAACCTGGGTTTTCTGTTACAAAACTCACTGATCTGATGTTTTCAAGATTTTGTGGAAGTTACTGTGAACTTGATTCACCTCTTCCAACGCGATGACATCCGGGAATGGTTGAAAGGTTAGAGTTAACGGAATCAGAGACACAAAGCAAAGAAAGTTGAGCATTTTATTGAATTTTGGAGAGAAACTGCTTTTGAATTTATCAATTTTCTCTGTTCTTCCCGCCACGTGGAAGCCTAATCATTGAAACGTGTCAAGGGAAGACAATGTTTCTCTTTCGAAAACTGCTTCATTTCTAGCAATTCTCCTTTCCTACTTGATTATTTACATTACTCGAATCAATGAGTAAGTGGGTCAGCAAAACAGCCAAGCAACAAACTTTGCAGCCTCTGATAGAAAGAGCAGTGTGTCCTACCAGCCATCAAAGCCCAAATCAAAATCCAGATCGAGTTCGAAAAACTCAAAAAACGGGGAGAAGCGACGACGGAGCAAGAGATCGGATCGGTCGAGGATGTCGCAGAAGTCGGTGCAGGTCAAGGATGGACTGACTCCGCCGAAGAGCATGTCGGTGAAGTCTGTCGAACAACCGGACACTCTCGATGTGAGGAAACCCCTGCATTCATTGCAATCATCCTCCCCTTTTCAGCAAGCAACCGATGTGACTCAATGGGAATACACTCGGTACAAAGAAGAAGCCATGGGAGCTCCAGTTGCAGAGGATCCGAACATCTACGTGGTTGACAAACGTGGCGAGGCGATACCTCTTCTGGCCGAACAGAAACAGAAGATGTTGATCCGTGGAGAACATCTCAAGAAGAAACCATACTTCACACTCTTCTTCTTGTTTGTTCAGTTGGTAAGGCAGGAGTATCACGATGATTCTCTGGTCATTTTCTTCTCCAGATCCTTGCCCTAACCGTCCTGATATCATGGAGTTTCTATACTGGAGAGAACGATAAAACTCCAACGGTACTCTGCTTTACCAACGTCATCATCCTTGTCATCATCGTTCTCATCGTGTTCGTCATTCAGTTCGGCAGGTTCAATGTCATCGAAGAGTCTCTCGACGACGACTTCCGTTTCCGAATACCATACGAATGGAAGTACTGGGTAGACAGTTTCCCATTCTCTTGTTTCTTTACTTCAATCGTTCCAGATCTGTCTGATGCACATCCTCTGTTTCTTCCTCACGTGTTCCAACATCACCATCGGCGCCCTCGACGACAACTTCGACGGCGGCACCATCGTCATGGTCTCCGGGATGCCCATCATGCTCATCATTTCCGCCGGCCACGTGTTCTTTTCTTTGCGACCACAAGGTTAATTATTTGTTTTTTGCCGCGTGGATCAATGAATGTTTACGTGAACTGTTCCCAATTCTTATCTGTTACTCTAACTTCCACGTGTTCCCACTTGTACTATCAGCCTCTCTCTTCACGCTCTTCGTTATTCTCTCAATGGACGTCAACAGCGCAATCACGAAATGCGAGGACCTCTCTGATGGAGTAATTTGTCTTTTCGTATACTTTGAATTCTATTCTGATGTTCAGGTTCTCCGGAAAACGCGAAAATATCTTCCCACAATCGGACGACTTCTTTTGGTTTCCACGTTCATCGAGGATGGCTTCCGACTCCTCTACAACACCTCCGACCACGCTCAACACTTTTCTGTAAGTTTCCTGAAAGGGAAACACGAGGAAATGTGTTTTTAGAACCTCTGGAACATGAACTACTACTTCTCGTACTTCCTCACCGTCTACATGTACCTCACTCTGATCTTCGGATCGCTTATGGTCATGTTGCGGATCAAAGTTCCCATCGCCTCCGGATTCCTCGCTTCTGTCGTTCTCGCCCAAGTGATCCTGTACAGACTGTACACCACGTACCACCTGCTCACTCGCAACGTCTCCGTCCTCTCCGCTCTCCTGCTTCTCGTCACTGAGAACATGCTCCGGAAGCCGAAGAAGTACGATCCGTTGCCGAGAGATGACAATGAAGTTGAGGTGGGGTTTCCGTCTTCGAATCGTTCGTAATCAGCTGTTTCAGGTGACTTCTATCATGCTCGTTGCGTGTCGTCTGTTCCTCAACATGATGCTCGTCTCGATGATCCACTTCGACCTCAGCTACACGCGTCTCTTCCTCTCCGTCATCTCCTACGCCATGATGGTCTCTCTGTGGTGTGGATACAAGACGAAGATGATGAGTGTGCTGCTCGCCACATGGCTCATGCTCTACAACATCGCCGCCAACGACTTCTGGAACCGCGACGTCGAGTTGCACATCATCCGCTACGACTTCTTCCAAGCACTTTCCGCCGTCGGAGGACTCCTTCTTCTGATCCACACGGGAGGCGGCGAGTTGTCGATGGACGAGTTGAAGAAGAAGTGGTAGTCGACTCATTTTGTTTCATTCTCTGTTTTTTATTATAATTTACGGATTTTTTATTGACGACATCGTAATAAAGTGTAGTAAAATGGAAAAGAAGAAAGAAACAATAGAAAAACGAAGAGGAACCGGTGGGAGAATGTTCAGATCACAATGGGGGAGTTGATTGAAACACCGAAAGTTTAGGATTGTATGAAGATGAGGAAAAGGAAAATGAATGAAGAAGAAGCGATTGATTTGATTATATACAACCAGTGGTGGATATGGGCACTCAGACCCTCAGCTCGCCGACTTTCCGTCGAAGGATCTGTTGCGGTGTCGGCGGATTCGAGACTTCTCCTCCGATCACAACGCTCTTCTTTCGTTGTTCAACTGATCCTGAAGATACCATAATCGACGCAGTTCTTTGTTTTTCTGGCCTACACAGGGACTATCCCGCAAGAAAAACTGACACACGGTACTCGAAACTGATAAGAAAACTTGAATACTCAAAATAATCAAAGTGACTGTTTCTTCTGGACGGAAGCAAGCGGAATTAGTAAGTGAGCGAACGAATGTTCTACGAACTATTCACGAGCAACGGAATGCTGGATACATGTGGACTGAATCAATTCAAATCTCACTAAATAAATCAAATCAGAACAAATCAAATCAAAACAATCTATGTATATTCACTGTCTACTACAGTTTCTGTTTCTGGCTTTGCGTCTCTAGTGGAAGTGATTTCACTGTGTGTGAACTGTGTACGCGGTGGGGTTGAAACGTCAGAAAAGAAGCGAACGAACGAACCGACGTGACGAGCACGCTACCTCTGAGCAGTTCCGCCAGTGAGCCCAGCTCGCGGGAGATGTCACTCAGCTGGTGCTCGATGGCCGTGATTCGTAGGGAAAGGCCTTCTTGGGTTGAGTGCACGTCGTGAACTAGTTCGTATGTGTTTGAGGAGGTCTGAATATTCAGGCTGATTCAACTGTAAGCGTTAAAGGGGTACTCCCGCTATATTTTTGTTGTTCGTTTTTTTGGACCATTGGATAGAGCTCGAAAAGTTACCCCAGGAGCTTAAATAGCAAAACGCGTGAATTTGAGTTTTGAGGGGAGAAAAATGGGCTCAAAGTGTCCCCGCGCGGCTCCTCGTCGCCCAAAGTTACAGGTCCATGCTCTTTTCAATTCACGTTTTTATTCCCTCGTTGTTCAGTTTTCACCGCGGGAAATAATATTCGCGTGGGCGACGAGAACAGTGAGTATAGGAAAACTGAACAACGAGGGAATAAAAACGTGAATTGAAAAGAGCATGGGCCTGTAACTTTGGGCGACGAGGAGCCGCGCGGGGACACTTTGAGCCCATTTTTCTCCCCTCAAAACTCAAATTCACGCGTTTTGCTATTTAAGCTCCTGGGGTAACTTTTCGAGCTCTATCCAATGGTCTAAAAAAACGAACAACAAAAATATAGCGGAACTACCCCTTTAACAAACCCACCTTCGCGACATCTCCAAGCGACACCAAGTTCTCAGCCAGCTTTCTTTGGTCTCTGCGGACTCGACGCATTCTGAATAACAATGATAAACTCTCAAGCTTTTCTTGACTTTCTTACTCATAAATAGCCAGCAAGAACTTTCTCTGATGTTGTCGAACCTTTCCAAAGTCCGCCTTCTCCACCAGTTTCCGATACTTGTAGATGAACCAAGTCTCTCGGAGCACATTTGCGGCAGAGTGTTTCAGCTGGAATAGTGCTCTTTTTATGGACAACTGTTCCTTGCTAGCTTACCTGTTTGGTAAGTTGGGTGTCTTGCATGAAGTTGTGCACGTGTTTCTCTGCTCTTGTCAACTCCAGTTTCCTGGCAATCACTGCTACGACCATCGAAGATGCACATGTTCCCAGGATACCCGTGATCACAGCCATACTCCGTCCGCAGTAAGTCTTCGGAACGATATCTCCATAACCGACCGAGAGGAAAGTGATGGCAACGAGCCAGATGGAGTTGACGTATTCCATATCCTTGTGGGGACTGTCTACCATGTACTCCCGTTCACAGAGACGAAGAATCCAACCGGCGATGATCCAGAGGGAAGCGGTGAAGATCATGAGCATTGTTCCAGGACACATTGTCATGAGGGTTTTGAGGATGAAGCGGGCATTGAAGTTGACACGATTGAGACCTGCGATACTGCGACTGCTTGCATCCGTAAAGACTCTGAAGATATACATTTTAGAGAGGAAAAGTGACAACTGGATACCTGGAATGGAGAAGCATAACTCTGCACAACCAGTACAAACGGAAGAACATCATGATGGAGAGGAACACGTTGACAGCATACAGTGTCTTCCCGTGGACTTTCTCGTTCATGAACGGTGCAAACATTTCAATCGGAAGGGGACACAGCATACAAATCAGAATCTCCACTCCGATCTGTAGAAATCTTCGAAGAGTCAGTGCCACCAACCAGTCATCTGCTGCATTCGCATTCATAAACAACTGAAAATAAACAGTGAATGGCTGAAAGAGTCGTCTGAACGAACTTGTATCTCAATAACATGGAAGTATCCGACGAAAGTGAGCAAGGCGGTCGTCGTGCCAATTATCAACATTTTCAGTAAATGACTTAGCGAGGAGCCCGTTTTGATGTAATTGGCGGATCGGAGTTCGTTTTCGATGATCATCAAAACTGAAAATAGAAGTTGATGATGATGGTGTAGGCAGAGTTAATTGTTATGACGGAAGGGGGAATTATGACGTACTTATGCCCATTATTGCAAAACCGAGCGCCTTGTCGCACACCATCCGACGCTTTTCGTGCAAGTATTCCCGACGGATCAGACGACCACCACTGGAAATAAGAAGGAGAGGATGAACAATGTTGGATGTGTCTTACCTGTTCTCATCCTTATCATCCATTAGTGGAATCGTGGAGTCATCTCCAGGTCCTCCACCTTTACCCCCAGCTTCCAGGTCATTTGAGTAGGCGATTGATACTGATTTCCGGGATGCAGTTTCTCCTGAAAATAAAGCATTAGTAAAGATTATCATTCTACTTTGTTATTTTCGTGTTTCGTACTGTCGTGAGAGATCCATGAGAGTCCTTGTGGTCCGAGAATCCGACGAAGGAGAGCTTGTTCTCGAGACGGCAGATATGCCATACTCATCCGTCTTCCTCCATTTGCCAACATTTCCGGATCGAAACTACGGAACATTGATTCAGAATTGGAGCGTTGTTTGAGTTCTGAGAGTCTCCATTTCGATGGGTCTCTTCTGACAGTTCCCATCGGAGACATTGAACTTGGAGAGGCAACACAGGATCCGCCACCTCCATTATATGCAAACACCGGGGTACCATTGGCGGTGATAGAGATATGACCCCCTTGGTGTTGGTGATTGCTGCTCAGACCCCCATAGCTGAACTTGCCAGCACGCAGTCTGTTGGGTCTCTCGAACATGTGGTAGCTGCCTGAGGCTGACACGCAAGAACTCTTTGCGGTTGGAGTCGGGCTCGCTGGCACGTCGAACGACAGTTGTTTGGGCGCAGTGATGAGACGAGGGGCTCTCAAAATGGATTTGGGCGCCGAAGCAGAACCATTTGCTCCGTAGAGCAGCGGATCATCAGGTGCATCGGCCGTCGGCGAACCGAGCATGGTTTCATGAATGGGGCGGGTGACGAGACTCGCAGATGAACGTGTTGAGCGGAGAGGAGCTGCAGGGGATGTGGGAGATGATGGTGTTTTGGAGAAGAAACTGGGCGACAGTTCGAACAGAATTCTGAAGGAATTCAAGGAATGGATGAGTAGAGAGAGGAAGAAAAGGGTACGGTAGAAAGAGAAGAAGGGAGTGATTCACGATTGAAACATCACTATCAAAATGAACAAGAGATTCAGTGAAGTGACAACTGATATGTTAGAGAGCTCATTAGACTGCTCATCGAAGCATGAGAACACCCCGATGTCTTCTTCGTTTTCATTTTTCAGAAAAGAGTCGGGGTGGAGCCGATTAAAACGAAAAAGAGCAGTGTTTATGGAAAGAGAAAACGGAGGGGAGGAGGCTGTGGACCCCGATTACTACTACCCGGCCACCACGGCTTATAATTAGTTTTTTCGTGCCAAGAGAGGAGACAGCCGCCCGTCTTTCGGTTCCAGCCGTATATTGACCCGATGATGGTCTGGGACTGCTTTGGGTTATTATTTATTACATCTGAATATGTAGGACTTGTCTTGTCTTAAAGGAAAGGAAAATAGAGAGGAAGAGGAGGAAGGAAAGAACATGAGTAATAAGTGACAAGACGAAAACACGGATGGCAGAATGACAAGCACACAACATTTCGGGAAAGAAAGACAGGAAACACGGGGAGGTTCTTGTCGTGTTTTCTGGTTTTTCTCGTTTCTCTCCGATTTCCCTGGATAACCAGGATTAGGATAATGTGCTTTGCGGAACAAGCGGATTATTATGGCCGCCGCTCACATGTACGAATACCCGATCACGTTACCAGAATGTCTCGGGCTTTCGGATCTCGATCTTTAGAATTGGATGTGGAATCGTCCAGAGGGGCACTTTTAGTGGTCACGATGGCCGCCGTCACTTGCAGGCAGACAGGGACGGGTGGAGGGACAGAGGACGAATAATTGATGAGATAATGTTCAAAGTTGGAAGAGGAGCGAGAGGAGGCGACCAGTGACTACGAAATGGGAATGAGTTCATCTAGAAGAGACATTAAATGGGAAATGAGGTGGGGAAGGGTTCAAGAGAGCAATGAAACCTTACAGTGGAATGGAGCACTGAACAGAAGACGAGCTCTGACTAAGAAAGAGGTGAAGACTTGTTCAAGTTGTTGCTAACATCTTATTACCATAATACAAAGCGCAGAATCTTCGAGATCAAAAGTTCATCAGAAATAGGTATGCACAACTTGTTCCATCTCTCCGTGACTGAATCAGGAACATTGAACCAACAAAATGAGAATTCTAAATCTGTTTTCAACAAGTTAAAGTTATCCGCTTACTTTAACATCGTCGAGACACATTTCGCGTCTATCTTCTTAAAATTCTCTCTCCGAAATCCTATTTCTTACAGCTTATTACATCCATCGTCACTAAGACTTCCAGATGTTTGAGCCACGCGGAGCAAGCTTTCAGGAAGATAAGTTTTTAGAGAAATTGGACTCAAAAGACACCTAGACAGGGGACAAACGTCATGGAAGAGCAAAGGGAAACGGGGAAAGTCAATCCAATTTGCAGCGATTTAAATGTTTCCCGCGTCCCCTCGGTTGTCTCCTCCCACTCTGTGCATTTCATTACTCTTTGCATTTGGAAGAGTGAAATGAAAATGGAATCACACTGAAACAGAATACGAGAAAATTAGAAAATTGGAGAACCTTCGGACTTCGAAAAAAAGAGGAAAGAGAGCTGAGAAGATGATTTCGAAATGGTTCGGAGGCGAACCGGGTAAACGAATATTTCAGCGAAAACATGCGTGTCTGAAGCCGTCGAGGCAGAGGTAAATAGTCAGAGTTTGAAGGCAAAAAGGCCAGGAACCAAGGGATCGAGAGACGAAGAATCTGCGAATTGAAAGTCTTTGAAGGAAAGAGAAATGACTAATCTGCAAGAGTCGATTAGTATTCCGAACCATTCTGATTCTCTCTGGGGAAGGATGTGCTGGAGGAAATACGAGAAACGGAGCGGAGGAGGCATATGTCAGTTATGATGATGATTGTGTGATCTATAGACACGGAAATTGAGACTTTTTGGTTTGCAAACAAGAAGAACAAAAATGCAGATTCTCGGAAAGCTGTACAATTCCCAAGAGGGAAAAGCAGAAAACTTTTCAGTGGCTTCTGATCAATCAGAAGTTATCAGGTGACATTCTAGTAAAGTTTAGAAAATTGTGGGATTCTGGAGAAAGTTTTGAATCAGATTCCCACAACATTTTTGTTATTCGGAAAACTTTCGAGCAAACCAAGGTGCTTATTTCGAATGTTTGGTGATGTGAGTTGCACCAAGACACAATTCAGATCTTTCAAAGACCACTATACACCAAAATAGTAAAGGGACCGACACATTCAATATTCCATAAATGTTGTTTTCCCTTCAAAACAATAATCGTTCGACCGATTCATGAGACTTCGTGGGCGGGGAGAGTCAAGTTTCAGACAATCTTCTTCAGACAATCATCAGACCGAGTGCATCCGAATGGCTCGTCTGCTGTCACGTTTCAACCTTCTCAATTAGCCGCCTGCTTCTTCTCCTTGCTCCTCCTCCTCGACGTTTGCTCCTTTCGTGTTTAATTTTTCGGAGAGCAATGTGCGGACGAAAGCGGCTCGAAGAGTAAAGGGAATTCAATTTGATGAAGGGGCATGTGTTGGACTAAAGATAGTAAGATGCGAGGGAGGTCACGGCTCATCTGTTAACATCCCGGGACATCCGGAAGATTGCCCGGAACCAACGTGATTCAGCCTAATCGAGATTATCTGTGAGGGAGACTGACGATGCTCACACGGAAATGTCAAGACGGCTAGGGAAAACACGAAATTTCACGAATGGAATGGAGTCGGGTGGGAAGGGAAGGGAAAACAGCACAAAACACAAAGAGTCCCGGGTATATCGGGCAACGGAAATTGTACCCTTCTTCGAGTAAAAAAGGCGTGACCGTGATAATGAGCAGTACGAGGGGAAATCTGATACGAAGAGGAAGAAAAGACACCTCGACGTGTTTGTGCACCTACAGTATGACGTATAGAGAATAGTTCACAAAGTTTCTGGAACATAGGGAACCTCAGCAAACGAAATGAAAGATTCGCATCGCCACGTGTCTCCTACCAATGTTGTTTTGTGCTTGTATATGGGAATGTGTCACTCTTTCTTCTAGAAGCGTGCGAAAAAATAAAGAAAGACGACGAATAATTTGATAGTCTTTTGGCAGTGCTGACTGAAAGGGAGGAGGAGGGGACGAGCAGAAATCAGCCCACGAAAAACATGAAAACATGGTCCGTTTTAATTTTCGTTTTCTTTTTTCGTCTTTCCCCGTCGTTTTTGTCTTTGGAAATGGTGTCAAGCGGGGTGAGAAACGGGGAGAAATGTGTGGCAGAAGCAGCAGCTCGCAGGTGTCCAATTTCAGAAGAATCTCGGCGCACTCGCCGCCTCCTAATGCACTTATCCGTTTTTAGCGGGCGACGAAGCGGAGCGAAAACGGGAAAGAAAAAGAAAACCGCTTCATAATCAGAAAGAAGCGAAAGGAAAGGGAGAAGGGGGTGGGGTTGGAGCTAATGATGAAGAGGGAGCACTTCGAAGAGACAGACTGACTAAGCGGATGATCACGGAGAATCTGGAGATCATTGGACGTCACAGAAAGAGTTCGGAGAGGGATAAATCAGATGGGATTTGTAGCTGTTGTTGTCTGTTTTTCATGTTTTTCGCAGAAGAACTTTGAATTTGGAGCCGATGACAGACAAATCAGAATGTGATCCTTTCTTCCGGGAATCAGAAAGTTACTTCAATCTAAGTATACGAATCTAGAGGAAGACAGTCAACAAGGCGCTTCCAGGGAACTGGTACTATCCAGATGAGAGTGCTCAACTGCTAAAGAAGCTACTACACAGACAGATAATAGTAATGTGTCTCTGGTGTGAATCGACCGAATCCTCGTCATGCTGCTTCTATGGCAACGATCCCTCTTGAAGCGTGTCCGTTGTTTCGTTTGGTCTCTAGACTCATCAACAGAGTCATCGAAGCGTAGGAACTCTCTTGTGGTCTCTCTGACAGTATCTTTCGCTTGACTCACCTGTTGCACATGCAGCTGCCACATCAGCTTGTGTTCCACTCAATGACAACTTTCCATCGATACTGGCTTCTGCGGCATGCATTCGACGAAGTGATCCGAGTCGCGAGATTTGAGTGGAGGATTGAGAGTTGTGGATTACGGTTTTCTGAAATTGAATTAGTGGAAACCGACTAGTTGTTTGCAGCGTGAATAAATTGAGTCAGCGTCCAATCAACAACACTTTTAGAGATCTCACATACCTTTGGAGTGTGATTTCCGTTTAGAAAAGGTCGTAGTGAGGGTCCCAATCCATTCATTCGCATCCAGTTCATGGAGATCTGAAAATGTATCGAGTTAAGTATGTATGACTTTTAAACTTCTGATCTTTTCTGATCTCCTGATTTCGAAGCATACAAGTTTTGTTTTGTTTTCCCACCCCTCTCCCACATTTTCCAGTTCCCTATTTCCTCTACCAACTTGATCATAATCGACCCGTTTCCGTCGAGGTCTCTGTCCTCGAATCGACGGATCCAACAGGTTGATTCGGGACCCTGTCCGGATCGGCGGCATCATCATCATTCTGAAGGAGAAGAAACAAACGTGTAAGAAGGCAACAAAAGGAGAATTTGGAGGAGGAAAGAGCAAAGTAGAAACAGAAGGAAAACGGGTGCCGGAGGGTAATTGAATGTGGGTTTCGGGTGTCAAACAACGAGTCAGCCACCAATGAACGAGTGAGTTCTTAGAATACGTGGACTACTGCAACCTATGTAGAAGGGCTCCGGATCTTTAAAGAAGACACTAATCTGCAGATCTCCGCATTCTCTAGGTTTGCTGAATAAAGAGGAACCTATGAATAGAAACCTAAAGGGCAATCTCAGTTGAAAAGAAGGTGATTGGATGGGAAGAGGTTGGATGAATGGAGGCGGAAGAGAGCATCTTATTTGAGAAGCAACATTATTGCACCGGATGATCGCGGAAGCAAAACAAAAGACGTCACGAAAGGAAGGAAAAGTTTCAAGACGAAAACAACACCAAAGTTACAGAGAATCAAGAGACAGAACCAGACAACGAAGATGAGCTGGTGATCAAGGAATTCATCGAATCGCTTCGTCGGAAAATCCTAAATTTCTGATCGCTCCTGTTATTAGAGACTAAACGGAGCAAAATTTTTCAATCAGGAAGATTGAGTTGGCTACGGATACCTAAGATCATAAAAGACAGGACGGGTTCTCTTAAAAGCGGTCTGTCGAGTAGAACATCAAGAAACAGAACGCGTTCTGGTTTCTGAGGTTCACAATGAAGATGTGTCTTCTGCTTGAAAATTAGATATTGACTGATGCTCGAAATGTCGAAAAGCTTAGCTTAAGTTGATGGTCACATTTCAGTGACATTTCGAAATGGAATCTGGAGCAGCACTGACGGAACAATAACAAACCAATGAAATCTTAAATTTAGAAGGATTCCTAAAGATCAAGAGGTACTCAAAGCAACGAAAAAGTATACTGGACCTCTCAGTAACAGTTTCCGAGAATGCATTCAGCTCGATTCTGACAAGTGACAAACATTGCCTGAGGCCAACATCTCTTGACACGAGACCCTCTACGTTATGGACCAATCGGACTGAGTTTGCAGAACCTAATTTATGAATGGAAACTAAAGGGCGACATTTCCGAAACAGTTGCAAGTGTCAGGTGGTCAGAAACCAGAGGAAGCCGTCCTCAAGGAACGAAAGAGACCACCGGAGGAAGAAAGTAATAAAAAAGATATGTTGATGGTGAGTTCCGAGAAGAAGAAGAGACTGCTAATTATGCACAGGAATGATGACTGAAAAAGGAAAGAAAAAGAAGAAGGAATGAGAGTTCCGAGGACATGAGTGACCTTGTTTTTTGGAGAGAAAGTAATTCAATACGTTGTATTTATTGACACTCTATATGGGCGGTCTGCTGTTCATAACAGCTGGAATTTCTAATTGTTACCGCGCTCTTTTTTCGTCTGGTAGGTAGCAAGCAAACAATGTTTTCTTTTTAATAACAAGTGGACAATTCGAAAAGAATACAGGGTTTGGAGAGGAAGCCTGAGTAGTTTGACCTCAAGGAGCAGAACCTAACTGAAACCAAAACAAATGCACAATTGCTCCAAAGAACAATGGGATGTGAAAGGGAAGAACTCAACGACGGTGGTCCACGGGGAGTTGACCAGAGAGACTTCCGGATTCACTGACACTTCACACATGGACTTGCGAGTGACTTGTTGAAAAATGGGAAAGTTGGGAAGTTGCAAGTTGGCTAGTAGGAACCAGAAATCGGGAGGCTTCGATAGACTTAGGTGAAAAAGAGTTAGTAGCTTCAAAGTAGCAATGAAAGAGCCTAATCAGTCTCATAGAATCGAAAAACGACTCATCACCCTCACAGATGCTAGAAAAGGAAACACGTCGAAAGAACCGGGGACAGTTCCTGCTTGTCTACGAGTCTTCCTTCCGATTAGAGAAAACATCCCGGTGGCCTGGCCCTCCCTTCACTGACAAACAAATCAGACACTCGAAAATAAAGCGGAAGCCCGGATAATCCATCTACGACAGGAACGAAGCAAACAGAAGAAGAAGAAGACAGTGTACTTGGAATAGGAGCATTGAGTCTCGGAACACTTGGAAAACGGCTTCTCATTCCAGAGAGCCGAGAGGAGAACGGGCGACGGTGAATTCGATTTCGGTGTGTTCGGCGGCAGAAGAAAGGAATAAGTTAGAATAAGTCGGCGCAGGCTCTCACTGACGACGTAGGCAACGGACAAAACAAAACAAGACACGGCACGAATATGAGAAAATCATTAGGCACCGAAACGAATCGACGCTGTTTCTTTGATGAAACTGTTTTGTTATGGTCAGGTGGATGCTCTGACGGAGAACGAAAGGAGTGTTGAAGCCATAATGAAGGAGGAAGAAGATACGGCTGAAAGCGGATCGGAGAGCACAGATTAGGCGTCTATTGTGGGAAACTGCATTGTCAGGCATTCTTTGATCTTCTAGACTTGGGTGTTCGGAGAACTTGTCGCAGAATGTTGTTGATCTTGTTTTATAGCAGCTTGTGCATTCTGTATTTTGTAGCTGAAATGCTCTACGTGCACTGTATGTCTACATTTGTCAAGCCTTCTGTATAGATGATTTCTGCATCATTCGGCAAACCACAACAGCAATTTCTCTTTGCATAACACTTCCGAAGTAGCAACTCAGCTGCTAATCATATCAAATCTGATTCATATCAACTTGTTTTTTCTGTCTTTTCCGTTCCCCCACAGAACCCGTTCCTCTCATCACCTGCTCCCGAATGTTCCCCATTTTCTGTTATTGATGCTTCTCTGTTCTTGCCCTTCACTTATCCCCCGTACTCCCACTTTTATTGTCCATTATCCTTTGTTTTCCATCATGATTTCGAAAACAAAACGTGCTTTCGAGGACGAGAGAACACATAAAGATTTTGTGACTTGGAAATGAACGGACCTGAGCGACATCCTGGTTTGAGTCGAAGGAAGATTGAGGTGATCGACCTCCTAACGGTGGAAAGCCACGGCCATTTGAGAATCCTGGAACAGGTGAAATGGTAATCGGGTTATGATTGTTTTTCTTGTTATTTACATACATTCGACCACTAAGTACATAATCTGGTAAATGGTAAAAACAAACCAAACACGGACAGATCGTGCTGATGTTACAGATGCTATAAGATTTTCAGACGGATCGACTGCACCAGAAACATCTGTCTGTTTCCATCCATGCAACTATTCCTCTACATATTCACACACACAAAAGCGTTGTCTTACGACATGTTAGAAGTGGAATCGGGAGCCAAGAACACACCTGCACTACTGTACCCATTCCCCCCGGCACATGCGAACGGACCGTCTCGTTGAACACTCGTCGAACCGCCCGAGATGCCGGCTCGTCGTTTCCGTTGTTGTCGGTACTGAAAATGAATGATTGAAACACTGAAAAGAAACGATTTGTCTGCTGACAGGACTATGGGACACCCCAATGAGACTGCTCTCGTCTAGACTGTACATGTGCTGCAGCATCGGAGACGCCGACATTCTGAAGGATCACAAGTGAGAATCGGGAGAGGAAAAGGACAAGAGAAGATAAATCATAGAGCAACTTGGAACATGAGAAGTGAATGAATTCCCATTTCCCAGCGGTGGGAGGCCGTCCGGTGACAAATCTGTCGGCAAGACAAGAGAACAAAATAGAAACGAGCAAAGAGAAGAAAGTGATGTGATGTGTTGACTTGAGCTACTTTGCACGCACGATTTGATCTACTTTGAGCTGCGGATTTGGAGTTGGTTGACTTGGAAGATATCGAGTCGGGAATAGAAAGGATGGATGACGGTAAATAGGGGAAGGGGGCGGAGTCAGATGACACCATTAGGACAGGAAGGCGGAAAACATTTTGAGCTGAGCTGTGAGAGATCATTCATAGAATATGAGGAGATGTTCACTTTCAGGATTTTCGGAGAAAAGAGACAAGGTCTAGCAGAGGACCACACTGTGTTTTTGTTGTGGTGTTGTGACTTTCTTATTTCCGGGTTCATGATCTTCTTTTTATGCATACTGATGACATTCTGAAGCAGAACTTCAAGATGCACCGGGGATGTTTTCAGTAGGGCTAGAAAACCGGAACAATCTTGGCAAGCTGATGTTTCAGATCTCCTCGATCTTTTGAATCTCGCTACATAAAAAATTCAAAAACCAGTAAAAAATGAGTCACACACTTCTTTCTGCCCACCCGAACTAGTACTACTACCACTTTGATTGACAGCTCCCGGGGTTTCGTACAAATCAAAGATCCCATCATTGCGCCGCCGTCATAAAAAATGTAGCAAAAGGAAACACAAAAAAAGGCACCGGATGTCAAGTTGAACCCTGGTGGAAAGAAGAAAAAGTGACAAAACCATGAATAGCTGAAGAGGAGTCAAGAAGGCGTGGATGGGTGTTGCTCATTGAGATGCCAATCATGGAACGGAAATGAGAGAGACTCCGGAAGCGGTCTGACGGACCCGGGAAGCAAGAAAAACACGGAATATTGGGGAAAGGGAAGTGAAGAGGTGGGTGGCTGCAGAAATCGGATAGCCATTTTTGAATTTCGAGAATTGGGTGGCAACGAAATGGAAAAGGTTAGAGGGACTCGTCTTGATCAAAACTCGAGAATCATTCGATTCCTCATTTCTCGTGAGAATCGGCCGAAAATATTTGTGAGTGAAGAAATGCTGGATGGAGTGCAGTGATGTCACTTCTTCTCCAAAAATATAGGAATACCAGCAGTCGCCCATACCAATTTTTGAATGAATGGGAGGGAACCAGAAGAAGTCGTAAATCCATTGTAGATGTGTGTGCAACAAAACGAACAGGTCCCTCGAGACATTCAGAAAAACTACTATAACGGGCGGTAAACAGACGACAGACACGTCATCTAGAGGAAACAGACTGGTGGGAAGGAAGTCGTTGCAGAAGAAAGACAAAGGATGAACTTTGGAGAAGAGGACCCGAAATAGGCAGAGGAGAGGGTTAGGTTAATGACGTCAGTTTTGGGAGCCATTAGTTGGAACGAGGTTGTGGACAAGTGAGGGTGGGATACGGTGGAATGGAGAGCCAGACTGCCTAGTTCACCGACAAAGACACTAATCTTTATACTCGGAAACGCAGCCATTTGTCAATTTTTATGCAAACAAACTGAATGTGCTCATGTTTCAGGAAACAAAACACAGACTGGAAGAGGGAGTTACTTTGAAAGTTGTTCAACACGGCAATGTTCAGCTAAAAGAAGTGGAACCGGGCGGAAGCAGTTAATCTCCGAACCGATCAAAAACTTTGTGGTCCCTTTTCTGACTCCCACTGCCACTTTTTTCTTGGACAAAAGAGGTTTGAAATCAAGGAAAAGAGGTGTTCAGTGAGCACTCCTCCTCTGGTCCGGGACAATTGGTATTCCGTCTCTTCTCTTCATCGTTCGATTCCCTTTCAGTAACCCACTTTTCGGACTATTTTCCTTTCCTATTTTTCTGTTTTTTCTTTCGTTTCAACACAAATTCAAATACCTCCCGATATAACCGAAATGGAGGAGGAGAAGATTCAAGAAAACAAGACGACACAAAAGACTGATGGATGGACGGAAGGAGTTTGAAGAAGATGTTTGAACGGGTGAAAAAGATGGAAATGATGGGAAAGAAGGGAAGTGAACTCTGAGAGGGTAAGGGGCAGAGAAAATTAGGTTAACCGGGGAGAAGAGGGTGCACAAAAGAGACTTGTAGGAGGGAGTGAAGGGGCGGTTGTACTCTCGGGTGGCGTTTGCAGAAAAGAGATTTCGGGAAGTGAGCAAGGCTTCAAAAAGAGTCTACAGTACACTTTTGTTGACTTCCGTATGCTAAGATCGCAACAATTTGGAATTGAAAGTCATTTAGTATTCCCGATAAACATGAACCACACACAAAACGCCACATTCTCTCCTACATTTTCATATTCGTACAATGGCCGTCGACACGTGTACATACTCAATAAGGGGGTCAGAAGTCATAGAGGGACTAATAAATTGGCTCCAGCCGCAAATTTCTTGACCCCACTCCCATTCCACCAATTTTAGGACTGGAGGAGGAAAAGGACCACGTCACAAAACACACGATGACGGCGAGTAAAATAAGAGAAAGAGAATCAGAGAGAGGAACAAGTCTTTTGTGAATGAGTAGAGAAGGGGGACCAGGACCTTCGTGTTCAATGCATACCAAATGGAGATGCGGATGTGTCCCCTCTTTCAATTATTTCCGCCCCGAAAGTATCCGGAGCACATGATCTTCTTATAAATCTGACCATGGAGACGGGCAATAAAGACAAACATCTCATCGTCAAGCAGAAGAAACAGAAAAGAGAAGAAGGACAATGAATTTGGAGTTGGAAGAAGAAGAGAAAGAGTGTGGAAAAAAAGAAGTGTTGTGAAGAGGAAACGAATACACATGTCCTCGAGGAGGGCGTTTTTATTGTGCATTGAAAGTATGATGAGGAGGGCGAGGAGCAACTTTTAGAGCAAAGATCGAGGACTACTTTATAGAAGGGAAGCTCATATTGAACACCGACAACTCTCTACGCAAAAATAACTTTCTGAGAACAATTTCGAGTTTCTCAAAACCACCGAGACCACCGAAAATACCTCCAATTTCTCTCCCAAGTTTTCCAGAAACCAGAACGTCTATTCAAGAAAGCAAGCAAGCAACAAAGCGTGTTATTTCCTGAAAAACTACAGAATGAATCTGTGAGAGGGAGGACGAGAAGCTGCAGATTCGCAGATTTGCTTCCGGATCGGCGGACTCTTTCAGAGAACATCGGGGAGTTCAAGAGTCAGTAGACCAACGAGAAGAGGAACGAGAGGAGCCGTGTGGATTTTTGCTTTGTTGTTTTGATGTTGGCAAAGGTCTGTTCCGCCCGTCTCCAAGCAGTGGTCCCTCGAGCCAAGGCGACAATATGATTTATTGGGGACCGGAAGGGTTGACAGACGATGGTGACTAGACAATGAGACATTTGCAGGATTTGAAAGATCACTGTAGGAAATGGGAGGTGAGAAGTTCAAGAAGAGCGACCGAAAGTTGAAAGATTCAGACTACGGTAGGCAGTGTTGAACTGATGAATAATTGCAGAAAACTTGACAAAAGGCTTTGAACTGAACAACCAATTGTTTTAGGGTTCGCTTAGTACATTAGAAAGAAGGGGACCCCTTAAAGAAAAGCTTTCCTCAACACTGATTGTCTCTAGATGTTTGTGGACTTTGCCCTGATACCTAATTGCAGTGTAATCTTCTACTGATCAGCTCCAAACAAACATCATCAAGTTCCCTAAATAGACGTTTTGAGTTGTTCATTCAGTGTAATTATATGTAGTTGCCGCTCAAGAAGAAGCCGGAAATGATTCGGGAGGACCCTTTCTGACAAAAACAAAGAGTGCACCAGCTATCAAGGAATGGTTCCCAGAAGAGACAAGAGTCCAGGGTTCTTCCTGCAGACCTAAAAGTCAAAAAAGAGAAAAGGAGCATAATGAAAAAGAACATAAGGAAGAAGGTGGAACCATTTTGGAATGCATGGTTCCGCCCGCACTCCAGATCCGTCCATTGACGCACTTTGGTTGACATGTTCTGATTCTGATAGCGTGACACCTCGACGACTTATGCAATCCTTATTATTTTTGCATCTGAGCGTCAAAAGAGTGTGGGGAGTAAGGATACGGAGAAGGGAACATCACATCACTCGGAAAAGAGAAAGATTGTCTCGAGGATGCGAAGGAATGGTTAGTCCGACAACTCGCTTTATTTATTCATTGTCTCGAAAAAGACCGAGCAGACGGGGATAAATGGACACTTGGGCTAAATTTAGAAAGGACTAAAACGGGCCGAGTCTCTCGTCATTTCGCCTGGAGACCGAGACCGTCAAGCGATCACAGAACGGGTCGGAATGGAATAGTGAACCGATCCGAAGGAGAACACACTGTTTGTTTGGATCAATGAGCCATGAAGAAGTAGACTAAAGGAGGAGGAAAGCAGCTCAAATGGAGCCGGGAAACGGGAGGAAAAGTTATAATTACCGGACACCGCCGAGGGATGATTGCCCTATCCGGGAAGAGAGAAACAGAGACCAAAGAGAGCGGGAAATTATGATGTGATGGGATGGAGGATTGTGGGTAGGACTGGAGAGAAAGGAAACAGAGTGTATTGTGTTCTTAAGAAGTGTTCCTTCGGCTTTCCAAGAAGTCCCCTCTCCAAAAGCTCAGAAATTCATTATATCTTCAAAGATTCTCTGAAATTCTGCATTCTCTAATTTAGTATTCCACCAATGAACACGAAAAGATCCAGGAATGCCCCCGAACAAAAGGTCCCTTCGAGCTGTGCTCTAATCCAAGATGTCCGTGCACGTGTCTTCTTTCCGTCCGCCCGTCCGTCCATCACGGAGCAACAATCAGAAAAAAGAGAGAAGCGGAAATCGGTTGAGTTGATAGGAAGAGGCACTCAGGGGCCACGTGACAAGAGATTGAGGGGGCTTGGAAGTGAGAAAAGTCAAGAGAAGTTGAGGTTGAAGAGGTGAGATGGGTGAGTGATCAAGTGGCGGGTGCAGGAGAACAGAGAAGGAGCACATGTACAGTTGGAGTGAAAGAGCAGAAGAAGACTCACTGCGTGGTCGATGTCGTTGCAACTGGCGAACAGGTCCTCACTGGAAGCTGATGGACGGTCATCGAACGAATGGTGCATCGAGGAACCTGGAAGAATAGAGGATTAGGAAAGGTTGGAGGAACAGGGATTTCAGAGGGATTAGATGGAAGGTAGCCTAACTAAATAAAAGAAGGTCATGGACATTCAGGTTAACATAGATTCTTGTTGCTTCCAGAGCAGAGATTCAATGAAACAAGAGAACACACGGCATTTCCTCAAAAACAAGAAACAATATGAATGTTTCCCAAGCGTCAAACAGGTGGATTGCTGCCTGTTTTGCATCCCGTGCTCTTTGGCTCCTCCTCTCTTCGCTCCTCTCGAAATAGATGTCCCCACTTCACGTTGTTCTTGCCGTTTTCCTTCCTTTTTCTTTTTGTCCTCAGTTATTGAGGACATGAATTCCACATTCCAGAAGAAGGATACAGGTGGAAAATACGAGAAAAAGTGATGCGGTGGAGAGAAAGGACAACGTCTATTTTTGACGGCAAGGAGTAACAGAAAAGGAGAAGCCATCTGGTTTATGGTCAGTATTAAGTTTCTGTTTCATATTGTTTTATGCTTTCTGCAATCTTTATTAATCAAAAGGAGATTACAAGTGCTAAAAGATTTGCAGATTATATGATGAGATGATTCTTTCAAGTTTTAATGATAAAAAAGTTACCTTGACTATCGGAAATCGCTACAGCAGTGTAGCTGGAGCGCATCTTTTAAGAATAGAATGATGAGTACTTCTCAAAGAATTTCAGAGAATCAGAAACAGAATCAATAGCAGAATCGGGTCTCTCAAATTGCAGATTCCCGTTTAGAAATGCTGGCAGAGCACATTACCCGGCTGATTCATTGGCTCATTCGAAACAGATCGAGACGAAACGTTTCCTCTGGGTTTTCAGCCTTCAGAGTGCCCGGAGCCAGAGCACATTCACCTGCCTCCCGGGGGCACCTGACTACGATCTCTCACTCATTTTCCACACCCCGACTCTTCACTTTTCTGTTGCATTTCTTTCTTTTCTTTTTGCTTGCTCCATTCTTTCTAGGTCCAGACACAGAAAAAGTTCATTTCGACGCCCTCGCGAAGAAAAAAACCGGAAGAGAAGTCTTTGAAAAGCAGTAGAATTCGGAATTAGGAATGGAACAATGAAGGGCAGAGATGAGGTGGAGGAGTGACTTTCGACCGAAAAAAGAGGGAAGGTTACTCTGATTTCCGAAAGGAAATGGGAATGGGAGCGGATGGAGCAAGATGGTTCCAAGAAACTGGAAGCAAAGAGTGGAAAACACTTGATAGAACAGAAGACTTTTCTGGACCCAAAGTTCAAAAAGCTTCAGAATACCAGATCACCGCCGACTCGTCTTTCAGAGAAGAAGACCTCAATGTGCATGTTCTATTCTATTTTCAGACTAAACTTGGGAAGGCAAAAAACGGAGAAAGACGTGTCCCTTCGTGTTATTATTTCGAGATCCCGGAGACCGTGTTTTTGCCGCTTGGAATTCATCAGGCAGTCAGTCGGAACGGAATTCCAGATGACCTCATTTCCCACTTTGAGGAATCGGGAAAGAAAACGGAAAAAGAAGAAAGGAGGGAATAAAAAACAAGGAAAAAGTGTGTGTCAATGTCAAAAAGAAGCGGATCATGTCGTCCGGAAAGAGACGGAGAGAGACGAAGAAGGTGGTCCGGTCGGATGGCCTTCAATCGTATTATTCAATTGTCAGTGTCTCGGGCCGAGCAGCATGATCTGCTCCTTCCTTCTCGGTGTCTTCATCTGAATCCATCTCCGTCTTCACAAGAATTCCCCCGAGACGCGGAAAGAAGCAAGAAGCATCATCCTAATTGGGACACACACCAACCACTTCTGATCCCCGCCATACACACTTTTTCCAGATTTTCGAGAGACGAGTCTGGAGTGGAAAATAGAGAGTTGAATAAAAATAGAAAAATGGAAAAGGAAAAGGAAAATAGAATCGAGAGATCTATCCAAAGTTGGGAAAGAACCAAAAAAAGGCAAACCAACCCCACAATTGTTGTCGTTCGGCTGCTGATATTGGCGACGCAGAGCTCAGACAACGACCGCTTCCCATGCCTGCAAATAGCCAATCTTGAATGAATCGAACGGACCCGATGGAGAGAGTCATTTTAGTCGTTTTCAGTTTTTTTGAAAGACTCGGAGAAACTGGAATTGTTAGGTGGAACGGGGGGGACGGAGTTGGAAGGGACCTTTCATTGTGAACACAGTTTGTTTAGAAGAGGCACTTTTCAATGGATAAAATAAAAGTGGGTGGCAATTATGATGTACGCGTTTAGCGGTTACTGGAATCGATTGGATGGTTGGAGCCTCTTTTTACAGTGAGAAGAGATTGTATAGACGCACAGTACTTATAGATTTTCTAATTCTCTCTTCGTAACGTTCTGTTATGTATTGGTTTCCTAATATTTCCTGCCCACTAGGTCTGTTCTTTCTGGTCCCTCTGATCCCTCTCTAGTCATGAACAGAGTGCAAACAGTTGGATGACGAATCTCCAGTTGCAAAGTTTAGGAGGGCATGTATCTGTCCCAAATCAAATTTTAGTGCGCTTCGTTTCAAAACTCAAAAAACTCAGTTTTATGTTGTGTGTTTTCTATTTTTGATAGTTCTTTAAAAGCGGGGGAGTCAGTTACAACAGAGCAGCTTTTCTATGTACATTGAGAACCTTAGAACAACCTATACATCAAAACATTTCGCAATAGAGTCATTTCCCACATGAACCCGTTCGAGAACATAAACACAACGTATCCTGGCTCGAGACTACCGGGTAAACATCATCTGTGAGACGAGCGACTTCCGGAGAGAACGTCTAATTTTCCAGAGCAAAAATAGAGAACGCTGTGCTTGCTCTGTCAACGAAAGTGACATCTGTTATGAAATTCCATATTTTCTATTTGATGATGTGTTCATTCAGACTGTTGAGTTATTTCAGTCTCTCATGGGTTCTAGAAGTATCCAAAGTCCTAATTAGTTGGGAAAACACTCCTCCCTCTGGCATACCGTTCAGGAATATCCCATTGGTGTAATCGAACATGAGCTGTTCGGGCGACAACAGTAATATCTTGGGGGTGGTCGAGTCGGAGTGCATGTCGAATGCATCGGAATGGTCGAGAGGACGTCTCGAACCGACCGACATTGAAGCATGAATACGGGGAAAATGCGGGGAAAACAGAAGGGGGAGCAGTCAACAAGAGACGCGGAGACTGGGGCACCTTTCCGTCCGCGAATTCTAATGAGAAGTGTTCGCGAATTAATTTCAGACCGGGTGGAACGGGGAAGAGGAGCAGAAGATTTGCAGTGTTCGATTGGATTGGCGTGAAGCAAACAGAAAGTAGGCAGGGCGACACACAAAACATCATCGAATTATTCACGTCACGCAAAGCGAACGGATACTGACGCACTTTTGGTGTTCATCAATTAGAAATTCTATGAAATGGGTGAGCACAGAGGGTGGTTGTGGGGTGACGGGAAACGACGCCGCCCTCAACTTTTTGTTTTTTGGGAGCAAGAGGGTGGAGAGAGCAAGCATCGGGAGTTTGATGGTTCAGATGATCTATGTTGTTGTGGAGTACAGAAAAGACTCCTAGGGAGTACGGTAAAGAACCTCTGAGCTCCAACTTCCATAGCTCTGCAACCCCACTTTGGCCCATTTCTCAACCATTACCTTCTCTAACTTCCAGTCAACAAACCTCGAGATTGACAACCCACTTTTCCTTCATTTCGCAATCCCTAATCGCTCTTTTCACTACTGTAACTCGCCGAGCAAAGTGCACTTTGTCTCGCTTATTCACGCCTCACAAACTCTGTGCACATGATCCCTGGGCAGACCGAAAATCGCTTTTGGTTTAGTTTGCCCTCCGGAATCGAGTTAGTGACCTCCGGACACATGGCTTACACGAAACTGGGAATGTTCTGGTGGGACCGGAATGAGTCAGAAGGGAACTTGCTCCTCGAGCAGTTAAAAAATAAGACTAGGATTCAAATCTCACCAGTCATTTCAAAAAAAGAAGAGCCTTGGCCGGGAGAAATATCCGAAAATTGCCGTGGAGCCGTGTTTTTCGACTATTCTGTTTTCTATTCCATGGTCCTTTTCCCTTCTATTTTCTCTCCATTTTTTCATTTTTCTCGATGAAAAAGAGACATGAATCAGGAGGAATCCCTCATTGCTCCAGAATCAGAATGCTTCCAAGAAAAGAGACAGAAAGCACTCACTTTCATCAGAAGAGGAAGGGGAAGATGTAGACATTCCGGGTGGCGAGCAAGGGAAAAAGTTGGGATTATTTACAGGGAAAAAGGGTTGGGACACACCGTTTTACGAGAGCTATAAAAAGGGAAAAAACGGCAATTCTGTTTCTTTGTGTCGAAAAAGACACATTTCCAAAGTGGAAAAAAGACAGAGATTTGGGAGAGGGCGTGTTTTGGTTTGGAGAGGAAAGGTGCACTTTCGGGGAACACTGGACCAATCAAATGATTGTTTTTCAAAAGGAAACTGTGGCTTTTTGCAAGAACTCGTACGTTATAATGTGCTTTTTCTCATAAAACTTGATCTAGGCTGTTTTCCAATTCAATTATAGACTCTCGCTTTCTTTTTCTTAGCTGCTGCATTCTCAGAAGCATCTTGATCGGGTATCATGTTCAATTTTACCGCTTTCTATTATTCTGACAGTTGGTTTTGAGGGTTTTCCAGGTACTAATAGTTTTGTGGAACAAGAGAGATGTGTGTTCTGACCCTTTCCGTCCCTCTAACACCTTCAATTTTCAATCAACTCACCACCGAGATTGTTCCACTTCATTGTCTGCTGGACGACGGAACTGAACGAAATCTTCTGAGAGGCGTGAAGTCGTCCAGATGAAGAGCATGACTGGCCTGTAATCAAAACATTGGTTTGAATCTTAGATACAATGGGAAAGTGTCCCTCTCCCCGTTTTTGCTTTGTCTGGTTCCAAAAAGAACCGTTACCTGAACTGTGTGTCACGTAGATTTGCATGGACATACTCGTTGACAGAATATACAGATTGACTAGGGTTTCACACTGAAATCACTCCCAGACTCGATACGCGGAATGTGACGGAGTGTAGAGAGGGAACGGTGTGCTTAGGACTCATGAGAAAACAGGCAAAGTAGGTCGGAATAGGATTTCGTTTTCTGGCTCATGCACAATCAGATTTTCAGCTCATCCTGACAAGGTGTTTTGCAACGAGAGGAGAGACCGAATGACTATTTGGGGGTGACTAAATCGGGGAAGGGCTTCGCTAGAGGTCAGAAATTAAGATGTGTAGGGATGTGGAGATGACGTGGCAGAAGCTCAAGGGAACTCTGGGTACTTGGCATCAAAGTCAGGTTTCTTACTGTACTATTCAAAATGATATCAGAGACTGCTACGTACTGGTTATTTTCTTGTTTATCCTACCTCCCCCTTTAGATTAACTACCTCTAGACAGACGGAAAGTACACGTCGGTACAGGAAAAGAAGCATGAACGGGTCTTTCTCAGGAAGTCTCACATGCCTAGAGGCGTCTTCCACATCCAGATCTTTTAACAAATCATATCAAAACAACCTGGGAAATGAGCTGATTTATGCAGAATAACAGACTAGCTCAGAGTTATTTTTAAGGAGAGCAAAAGCAGCTCAGTGAGGAAAACATTGAATTAGATCAATCTGGAGATAAACGGAACGGAGAGCGGAAAGCAGATTGCAACCCGAATAACGGATTAATGGATGCTGTGGAGGGGAGCTAGGGAAGCCTAGAACAGTACCAACCCCTCATCATGTTTTCCCCTACACAGTAGTCCCCAATGACATGAACTTTCTTCCAGATACTTCACTTATTTTACGACTTGTTTTCCCGTTCTAGGTCATGACTTGGAACGGACAGAACAACACGGCTCAGCTCAAATATAGATGTATTTTATGACCCATGCTGGAGACCTTTTAGTGCATGCTTACCTCCTTGCTCTGCTCCTCTCGATTTCTTTCTCGAATCGAGACAGTCAATGCTGTTGGCGCGGTGGTTCCGCGCCTGCGGAACTTGAAGTAACTGCACAATCGTGATGGGAGACAACTGAGACGAGAATAGACGTTTCGGGGTGGAAGACGGAAAGAGAGGAAACGAAGGCGTGGGAACGGACAAAGAGGCGAATGATGATGTGATTAAGGGGAGGAGGGAAGGGCTGAAGATCACGAGTTGGGTTCCGTTTTGCAGGGAAATCTGAGAAAGAGCAAAGCGACTGACTGACTCAAATCACGCACTCAATAAGGAAGTGGGAAAGGAAAGGACAGACAAGGAAAGGGATGTTGCAGAGAGAAGGGAGTCAGAAATCAGGTTAGAAACTGAAGGTTTCAAGATTGGATATGATGGGGATGTAGAGAAAAGCACGGATTCAAACGAATACAGAAAGTTAGGTTCGGCCGGTTATCAGTACCCGAAACGCGGAACAGTGACGTTTCAAAACAAGTTGTTTCTTGTGTTTCTATTCCCATTCGCCACGTTCTATATCTATTCATGTGCACAGCCATAAAAGGGTCGTCTACAAGTGTCTGACTCCCCCTCCGTTCCAGACATCTTCTGGTCGACTGGAAGATGCGAGAAATCTGTGGTTCTTTAGAATTGCAATTAGGGGTCCGAGGGAGGCATGTTTGGAAGTGACACGTCTTCATGACACTTTACTATTTATCTGAGAGTGGAGAATAACAAAAAACCGAAAAATTGTCATAGGACATCAGTTTTTTTGTTAGCTGAAAAGCTCATATGAGAAGATTATGGGATAGAGGGTGCACCAAACATCATTCCGGACTTGTTTTATGCCTACAAAACTCCAAAAACGTTCACGTAAGAAACTGAAAAGTAGAGCTTCACGTAAAAGCTCCACGTGAAAGCCTCCCCGTGTCCGAAAAGATAAGGATCTTTGGGAAAGGTCAATGTGGAGGCAAATTGCGAAGATCAGTTTATTGTACGATTCAACTCGAGCCGGGCAACTACCTTAAGGATCATCGCTTGTGAAGACGCCTTCCAAAGGTTCGTTTGCTCCTGTGCGCGCGCTCTTCAACTTGATGAACCGAAAAACAGATTGGATTTGCAGAAAGAAGGAACAAAAATGACAGCGACAATCGATGTCGATAACTTGATGAGCCGTCTGCTCAACGTTGGAATGTCCGGTGGCCGTCTGACAACTTCGGTCAACGAACAAGAACTGACGAGCTGCTGCGCCATCGCCAAGTCTGTGTTCGCATCGCAGCCTTCTCTTCTGGAAGTCGAGCCACCGATCATCGTCTGCGGAGACATCCACGGCCAGTACTCGGACCTTCTGCGCATTTTCGACAAGAACGGATTCCCGCCAGATGTCAACTACCTGTTCCTCGGCGACTACGTGGATCGTGGACGTCAGAACATCGAGACGATCTGTCTGATGTTCTGTTTCAAGATCAAGTACCCGGAGAACTTCTTCATGTTGCGTGGAAACCACGAGTGCCCGGCTATCAACCGTGTCTACGGCTTCTACGAGGAGTGCAACCGTCGCTACAAGTCCACGAGACTCTGGTCTACTTTCCAGGTAGGAGAGTCTTCTTAAGACAAAGAAAACAGGATTCTGTTGCAGGACACGTTCAACTGGATGCCACTGTGTGGTCTGATCGGAACCCGCATCCTGTGCATGCACGGAGGCCTCTCCCCGCATCTCCAGAGCCTCGACCAGCTCCGTCAGCTGCCCCGTCCCCAGGATCCTCCAAACCCATCAATCGGAATCGACCTCTTGTGGGCTGACCCGGATCAGTGGGTCAAGGGATGGCAAGCCAACACGCGTGGAGTGTCGTACGTCTTCGGACAGGACATTGTGGCCGACTATTGCTCCAAACTGGACATTGACCTCGTTGCTCGTGCTCACCAAGTCGTCCAGGATGGCTACGAGTTCTTCGCTTCCAAGAAGATGGTCACCATCTTCTCTGCTCCCCACTACTGCGGACAGTTCGACAACTCGGCGGCCACGATGAAGGTCGACGGTGAAATGGTCTGCACGTTCGTCATGTACAAACCGACGCCGAAGGCTCTCCGCCAACAACAGTCGGTTCGTGGATAACACGTTCAATGGAAAGAATGCTGAACCCGGATTCGAGAAAAGTTTTTGATGTGAAATGAAATGGCTGATTTTTGTAATTGATAATAAAGATTGATGAAGATGGTTCTGTGTTTTTGAGGAAATGGAAAAGAAGGGGCATTTGAATTTGACAGGTTCTGAACAGAATACAAGCTGGCTTCGTGAAAACAACCTACTGTGAGAGCAAGCCGGAAGTTTCTCTGGGAACTTCGTAGACGGAAAACACTTGAATGAAAGAAGTTCTTGAGAGGAGTCTAGCAATAGAGGGACAACGTTCCAGACAAGAACTAATACAAGGTAGATGACCGACTTGAAAGGCTTCAACAAAACGAAAAGTTTGGAATATTTCCGTGAGAATGTGCAAGTTCTGAATGCTCATGGCAGTCAACAGGGATCCCTCCATTGTCCAAAGAGGGCTGATAAAACTTTCATATGAAAAAGAATGAGGAAAATATGGTGGTGACTGACTGGAAACCAGAGACCTCACGTACAAAACATCATCACTCGAAAAAAAGACTAGAATAAAGAAAAGAAGTGCTCGTCTCGTCGTCGGATCAAGAGATACAATTGAGTTTATTAGGGCATTCGATGAGAAGAGAGACAACGACGAGGTGGGGGGACGAATCTGATTTATCTGCTGGCAAACATCAACTATTTTCTATTTTCTATTTCTTTCTCTCGTGTCTGACGAGGACTCTTTTCTTTTGAGAGCCGGGAAACTATTAGGACGGAAAGGGCAGTCTGGGCGAGTCGTACTGTAGGGAGCACGAGATGGAGATGCATTCTCGAGTGGCTGTTCGCACCTTTCCTTTTTGATGGTGGCCCCCGGGGAATGTTGTAAACACGAGGAGACATGAACTTGTGCGTGGAAAAACAAAAGAGAAGGAGCCGCGGGACGGAAAGGGATCCGGAGATCAGTGCTCCTCATTTATCATTTGATGGGACATTTGGCCGCGGGAATGCGAGTATCTTTATTGATAAAAAGAGATAAAAGACACTCTGGGCTTGTCTGGGGGACACGGACTCGACAAGATTAGAGTGTCAGGGGAGCGGAGGACACGAACCGAAACAGCAGTCTGTGGTTCGGTGATTAGGGGAAAGAGAAACAGAGTATGTATCTATGGAGATCATGAGAATTTGGAGCCGAATTTGGATTGTGGTTCTTGATTAGCTATGTAGATTGCGGTCAGGGTCAAGCAAGGACACAGAATGATGAATGATAGTACAAACCAGGAATGTTGCTAGCCACTGTTTTTGAGCGTAGTGAAAGAGTTTTAGACACAAATAGTTTTTTCAAAAGAAACCAGACATCCGCTGAAACCGGATCTTGAACTTTGCACTTGTTTCTACTAAACAAAAACATGTACTTGATCTTTTCATCTTCACTTGAAGATCTTTGTCTTGAGCTTTAGGTTGTCACAGAATGAGCAAAAGAAAAAGAAAACAGGACTCAAGCTTGTTATTACTGTACCCCGCTTCCCAAAGTCCACATTTCTGAGAATAGCCAATTGCTTCCTTGTTTACTCTCTCCAAAACCACACGTACCCTGGGAGACTTTCGGTCCAAATCCAGGTCCCGATTTGTCTCACCTGACTGCTTCCAAGGTGTCTGGCTTTCTCACGTGTTTCTCCCTGTTTCCCGTGTCAATCATCTACCCACACGGCCGAATCATATTTGTGACATGACCAAGCAACAAGCAATCGACAGAATACTACACCACTGCACACTCATCATCACCATCTTCATCTTTTTTCGTTTTTTTTCAATTTCAACAGAGCTCAAAGATGAGAGATCTCTACTCTGGTTACACGAGTGAATCGTGTCTCTTTCGAAAATAACTCAAAGGACACGGAAAGAGACTTACCGAATGGCATCGGCGGCTTCTCGGACGTCGGTGACAATGTGGAAGTGGTTGTGGAGGTGCGCACGAATCTCGGTCGGTCACGGAAGTCCAGCGAGTTCTTTGCAGACACGGATGATGACTGAAAGTACTCTGATGTGATACTTCGGAAGAGTGACTAGGATGTAAGACCCGCCAGCTGATTGCCAAGTTTCCCACGAAACTTATAGTTCTGAGAAAGGAAATGATTTCGAGGAAGCTTTTATAACAGAAATCATTCCCGCCAGACTATACAGTAACCTTTCCTATCACCCAGGGACAACTCTCAATGACTTCATCGCATCAGACTGCCCGTCATTCCATTCCCTTGTTACCTGTCTGAGTCCACTGCTCGACTTCCGAATCTTGTGCGGCGCGACGTCGTCTACCTCTGCGATTCTCGTCGTTTCGGAATCAGTTTGTTGGCTGCAAATGAATTGATCCGTTCGTGTTCCAGCTCTCCCTCTCTCTTCACCCCATTTTATATTTCTTTTCATTTATTTCGCCTTCATTTGACTGACTGACTGGGAAAAAAGAAAACAGAGAGAAGAAGACAAAGATAAAAATAGACGACGTCGACGACGTTCGGGGAATTTTGATGAGTCTCTCTCCCGTTGCCCAAAAATTTGTGTTTGATGGGCATGACCGGGTCAAAAAAGAAAGATGTCTTTAGGGAACGAACCTGGTTCTCCAGGTGACACTCGGATGTGGATTGGAGGTGTCGGATGAGGAGTTGGAGAGCAGAAGAACCGGGTAGTGGGAGACCTAAAAAGAGGTTTAATTGGGAGAAAGAGACGGCAGGAAGGTGACTGATCGGGGAGGAAGCGAAGGAGACCAAAGGTCCAATTAGTCAGGGAAAAACGGATAGAGAGTGGCTAGAGATGCTCCCTGCCGCCTGGCATGATCGAATGCTTCGGGTTTTATCGATTTTTGTGGTGGACTTGGGATCAACAGGTGAGTTTTTTTAATGGATTGAAGTTCGTGTTCCTTTTTGTCAATCTCATCGATGCTTTGTGTTCTTTCTCAATCTCGGAAACCTCGAAACACTCACCTGCAGAGAAGGGAACTTCTTCCCAATCATTCCCGACTTCCTCCTGACAATCGGATGTGTTCCCCCGTTCGTCCGTGGCATGTCAGTCGTCACATCGCCTGCACTCGAAGATGTCACCGACTCCTTCCTCTGCAACTGAGCCGCTTTCACCGCATCTTCCAGTTTCATTCTGATCTGATCCGATTCTGAAAAAAGGACCATGAAGATGACAACAAACAGAAATAGGAAGAGCAAGTCTGAAAATAGTTGTTGTTGTTTCTGTAAGAGACAACCGGAACAAGTAGACTGGCTGATCAAAGATGCATGTTCGGGCGGTGCAAGACTCAAATGTTATGAATATGGCTGGAAATGGAGAGAGAAAGAATGGAATGAGGAAGCAAACGAAATGACACGAAAACATTGATAACAGAGAATCGGATTTAATCAAAACGCATGTAGTTTCAGTTTCCAATCAGCGACGTACCGGATATTGAATGTCACGGAAGGAAAACGGAAATTGGAATTCGGGTGACTTTCAGAGAAGCTCAACAGTTTTTGTTTTCCGTTTTCAGACAGAGAATTCAGAAAACGAAACGATAAATCAGTGGTCTGGCAGAAGGAAACAAAGAACGGAGGCTGGGTAACTAGGGGGGTTCCTCGGATTCTGTTAGGTCTGATGCCACGAACATTTATTAGAAAATCTATCAAATAAGGCAGAAAAAGGGGGGAGACAGTTGAGTCCGATAAGGAGGGGTGCAACGAGGAGAATATTAGGAAATCTATAAAACTGGATGGTATTGAGAGGACACAAGAATCTGACGAACAAGGGAATGAGGAAGATGTTAGAAAATCTATAATGCCTATCCTTTCAAGTCCTCTTATACAAAAAGAACAGAGGATTCAAGATTCTCAAGCGGAAGTAAAATTCAAAAGGGAACAGCTATGATAATCACTGTTTTCATATCCACGGTCTTTGTGTCTTCTTCGTCTACCGGTTACTCATTTTCAGATTCTGAGAACTTGGAGATGGTGGGAATGTGTTCTTGACTATACTACTAGTAACAAACGGATTCCAGAAACACTAGCTGATGTCTGATACCACAAGGAGAAAGTTTGTAGTTTCTAAATTCAAGAAACAACTTCAAATTCAAAGTCGATCAGAAAATGTCTGGACTCTGTCCGAAGCCATTCAGCTGTTGTCCCAGACGTCATTTCGCTTTGAAAAATAGAGAATTTGAAAACATCTCACCCTTCTAAAAATTATGAAAATGTCATAAAATAGGGCAGGAATGAGTAATTGTCACAATGATCTCGAAGACTGAGCAGCTCCGAATAATTAAACGACGGGCGACACGGGACGAGGCGGCTTCCGTTTCTCCAAGTCATTAGTCTGACACTTTTGGGAAAACGAAACCGAGCGAAACGCAGGGAATAAAGAGACTGAGAAAGGGGGACGAACGGCAGTTTCAGTTTCTTGTTTCGGAGACGAAAATGTTGCTGTTCGGGACGACGTCAACAGAGAGCTTCGGGGAGGTGGTGAGGGTGGGACGGAACAGGAAAATAATGGGATTTCAGTGGCGTTTTGGAAGAATAAAGGAGAGAACGATGGGAGGATGAAATAGAGAGGATAATAGTGCATTGGGAGGTAAGAAGCCCCGTAGAGAAGCAGTGAATCACGCGATGTTGTTGGGGAGTGTGTTGTGACACCAGATTACCTGGCTCACGGAGCAACGGGACTAATTGAAACGGAAAAAGAGCCAAGATTAGAAAGGTAAGAAAGGAAACATTGTGATCGATGAGCTATAGAGAAAGGGGTAAACAAAATGTATAGAAAGATGAGTGACTCGATGGATACGAAAGGTTTGGGGAGGTTCTGCATGTTCAACTAATTGAATTGACTTTGGACTGGACTTCTGACCCAAAAGAACCGATGGATGACTGAGTGAGTGACCAGACTGACGTCATGAACAATGCGCAGTGTTGCATGGAAAACGGGATCAAAAAGGAAGGGTGCGGCTCCTATTGGGTACTGCCGGTAGTGGAGGAGTTCGTGTCCTCTCGGACCATGCATCCGACATTCTACGAAGCTGTTAGAGATTTCCGCTTGTTTTTAGGTTAGATTGCTCTTGAAAAAATAAAGCTAAAAGTACAGAAGATGGAATACCGGTTGTTTTGACTCAAGGTGCCAAGGGTGTGTTCGGAACACAACTTGAAGATTTCAGTGTCTGATTCAGACTACAAAAGCCCGTAAACAGAGAAGACAGAGCCTAAAAAGTCAGCTGTGTGATCTTCAAATCACATTAATCCTGCCTTCTAACCAGCCAGACATCTTGTTAGCAGTCGGCGAATCTACGGAGACAAAGGAGCAGAAAAAGGGAAAGAGAGGGTAACTGACCGCCGTACGTATCATGCAACAGCTCTGTGTCTCGCGGAGCAGTCGACACGTGCACATATACATTTCGATGGGCGCAGCACAGGAGAGACCCTCTTCGGGTCCACTTTTCCAATTATCTTCTGCTCGGTCGCATTGAGGTGGCAAACGGGATCGACCTCTTGCACTCGATCCACGCGAGTTTTGATGTTTGAGATTGGTTTGGAATGGGGAATGTGAGGGTGGGAACCGATTAAATGAGTAATCGTCGAGGACTTTGAACTGAACGAAAGATGTTGATTGTCTGGGCTGATGGTCTTTTCAACTGTTTCTCGACACGCACCTTTTCTATTTTTCCTGTTTCTTTCCACTAAATTATTCATCTCGTCTCCACGCAATTTCATCTCTAAAAAGGAGCAAAAAGGAACGGGAAAAGCTGGGAAAGAGAGGAATTGGATTAGATTAGTCTATGAATTAACTTTATTTACATTTTATAATTGGTACTGGGACCCACCCGAAGAGACATTGTTTCAGACGAAGATTGGTCTATCGGTCAGTTGACCGAGAGGGAAATTGAGGGAAGAAACTAGAAGAAGGTGGAAATTTGAAAAAAGAGGAACTACACAGGCACGAAGATGGCTAGTTGGTTCCTGGTACATCGTCAAGATCAGAGATTTCAAGAGATAGATCAGCGAGATCGCCGAATATTGTTCACCTATTCTTCACGTTTTCTTCCAAAACACTTCTTTCACACACTCTCTTTCTCTCTTTCCAGAATTTCCAGATTCTTCAGAATCCCCCCTAGAAAACTTCATTTCCTCCTTTCTCCTGGAGATTCCGCCTTGGCTCAAAGAGCACACTTCACACGGGAGAAACGAAAGGAACGGGCGGGAAAGTTGGAAAAAGAAAAAGAAGAAGCAGAGACATCATAAATCGAAAAAGTGCATCCATACATTCTGGGGGTGTTCGTCAATAAAATGAAGAATGGCGACGAAACGAAAAAGATGCGGAGGACAAGAAGACAACTGGTGTTTTGTTGTGAATGAGATGCTCAATGAGCAATCAATCGTCCTGGGAGGCCGAGAGCCGACACTTTATCACTTTGTCTGGCATATTTTGAAGATCATCTCGGAACACACAGGTGGTCCTTCATCGTCTTGAATATTTGAATACGTGTTTGAGGAGAATTCGAAAACAAGATGACTCCGAGAAATAGAAAATAGGTTCCAAGAAGATCCGAATAGTTCTAAAATTTGGAATTCAAACTTTACAGGAACAGAAACCACGATTAGAAATAGGGAAGCTCCACTGGTTTGACTGAGGGAAGACGATGAAAAATGGAAAATATGTATATCCAGATGGATTGAAAATAAGAGACACAATTCTTTGTGTCGCTTCTCCTCATGCTTCTCCTCATTTTTCACGTTTTTTATTCAAATCTCAAGTGTTTGTTGCCGAGTCGAAGAACGGAAGGAAGGCGGCGAACGCAGCCTGACTGATGGATACTGGAGGATACAGGAGGGTCGAATGAATCTTTTTCAGCAGATAGAGAATAGATTTGATGAGAAAGGTCACAAAAACTGGTCAAGATGTATCTTATCATACCCGTGCTCCCCTAGAATCCTAGATAACCGCGGGTTGAGTTCACGATAAGAAACAAAGTGGAAGAAAAAAGCGGAAGGAGAGAAAAGGTTACAGACGAGAAGAAACGTAGGGAAAGGTACTCACCTCGAATTTCAACCTTCTAGTGCAGAATTCTTGACCTCAAGAAGTTACTTGGCAAGGTTCCACGAGTTCCGAGAGCTCTTGTTGTCCATACAGACGGTAGAGAGCAGGAGAAGGATGTGTTGACTTTAAGAGTCCTAATCGAAGTCCATCTGAGTACCGCCTAACCTCGAAACACCCCCAGGACGCGAGGGTCACAGCACCAGGCGTAGACGCAAAAGCGAGACAGGAGTACTCAGTGGCTTCCTACTAACCCCGAGTCCTTCTCCCACTCTCATACCTCTGATTTTCCAGTCGGCGGCTCGTTCCTCTGTGATTGTTGAGCCGCTTCATGTCGCGGACATGCTTCTAGTGCTCCTGGAGTTCTTTCGGGTTCTTCATGCGGTGATCGCACTTCCGACAACTCGACGGAACTGACGTCTTCGGGCTCCCTGGCTCACTCGTTGCTTATGCCGTCGGTGCTTTCGATAGTTGTGCTTCTCAGAAGATTGAGATTGAACCAGTGTCTTGTACTCAGCCTTGTCTTGAGCTCCAGATTCCATGGTCTCCTAATTGTCGTTGGCGGGGTTTTGAGGGCTCTTGATGCCCTCCCAGATGGTAGAGAGTAGGAGGAAGATGAGTTGACTTTAAGAGTCCTATATGAAGTTCATCCAGGAACCCTCAGCTCTGAATCATCCCCACGACGCGAGGGCACAATCCCAAGAGAGCACGCAAAAGCAGAACTGAGGGACACAGATGACTTCCTATCAATAACAGTTCCTTCTCCTACTCTATACATCTGGCACAGTTCCCAGTCGTTGTCTCATGCTCCTCAGGCTCCTTGTACTCATTCATATCCATGCAGTTGTTCGAGTGACGGCGAGAAGGTTCCAGGGACTTGAGGCTTGACATCATCCATTGCTCTCAAAGCAGCGAGGATCCATAGACTTCGCACTGCTGGAGCAAAACTCTTGTCGGGGTGATATCCTTCTTGTGTTTGTTGGTACCTTGACGAATCTGGGAATGCGAATGCATGTAACTCAAACGACGAGAGAATCGACCAACTAACCTCCAGTCTTTAAGTCCAAACAGAAAGTGGTCCAATGAGAGACGGCCCGCTCTCCACGATCCGTCAGAGAGCAAAAGAATGATAAACTGAGTTTGGGAGAACAACTGGAGTATCACTCAGCCTCAAAAGTTCCTCAAACGTGAGGGTCGCGGCACGAGACGTTGACACAAAAGAGAGGTTGAGGATACCCAGTGGACTCTTACTAATCAGTATCTCTATCAGCGTCTACAGATCTGCAGGTTGTCGTTGATTCCTTATTTGTAGAGGGTGGGTAGTTGTGGTCTTGACTTGAGGATCCTTGTGCTCCTGGTGGAAGAGAAGCTGCAGCTGGAGCCTTGTAGTCGTAGTGGAGCTCCTTCTTGTCTTGCTTGCTCCAATCTCCATTATTCGGTGTCGCATCTGAGATTGTATACTACTCAAATAGCAGAAAAGCCAATCGACTAACCTCCAATCCTCGAATACATGACCGAAAGCGGTGCATTTAGAGCCTCGCTCTCCACGATCCAGTTTGAGGTTGGAATCCGTGGGTAGAGTATAGGCAGATGGTAGAGAACAGGAAGAGGATGAACTGACTTTAAGAGTCCTATTTGAAGTCCATCTGGGTGCATTCAGTCTCGAAACATCCCCACATCACGGGGGTCAGGGCCCAGGCGAAGACGCGAAAGCGAAACAGAGTGTCCCAGTGGCTTCCTACGGTATCCCTAATCCTCCTCCCACTCTCATACCTCTGCTGCAGCTTCTAGTGTACTCCGTTTATCGTTTCGATTCTCCTTGTGCTTCTCCGTCAGATCCATGAAGGTCGTGGCGGCAAGAGAGTTCCAGGGTGTACTCCAAACAGCGAGAGTCCTCCAATGTTGACAAGGTAGAAGAGGCGGTGTCCTTGAATGTCCTTGTCACATCTACAAATGAATGATATTCAAATTAACGGCAAACCAATCAACTAACCTCCAATCATCGAATCCCGGTGCATTTGAAGAAGCCCCGCTCTCCACGATTCAATAGCGAGGAAAAGTGGGATTCAGATGATAGCGAACGAATTGATGATAAAGACCTCCTAAGCTACCCTCAGTCTCGAAACATCCCCACAGCCCGGGGGTCGCGGCCAAAGCGTAGACACAAAAGCGAGATCTGAGGGGCCCGGTGGCTTCATACATCTTTCCACTCTCTACATCTGCAGCTCCAGTAGTTGGCTTCATTCACTGGTTGTTGGTATGGATTGTCGATTTGTTCTTGATGATCCTGGTTGATCGGCGATGCATCGTCTGGACATCGCTCCAGGCTCCAGTTGCGAAGAAGATGGTTCCCGGGGCTCGCGTGGCAGAAGTTGAAGCTGTTGGTTGTGACCCGGAGTTCGTGTTGTATCTGAAAGAAGGGACATGTTTTAATGAACCTGACAAATAACTAACTAACCTCCAATCCTAGCACTCCAGACCGAAAGCGGTGCGTTTGGAGAGGCCCCGCTCTCCACGATCCTGGTTCAAGTGGAGGAGGATCCGTGGGTGTCAGATGATGAAGAACAAGGCAAGGATGAAGCCTCTGGGTTACCCTCAGCCTCGAAACATCCCCTAGCCTGGGGGTCAGGGCCTAAGCGACGACGCGAAAGCGAGATCTGAGGTTGCCAGGAACATTCATACTCTTCCCATTCTTTACATCTGTAGCTGTTGTCAACGCCGTTCTTGGTGGCAGTTGCAATCCTGGTTCTTCTCGAGATCCGGGTTGTGACGATAGTAGGATCCCAGCAGCAGAAGAGGGGTGGAAGTGGATGAAGGAAGCAAGCCAGAGAGGAAATGGAGCTTGATCGACAGTCACTGCAGCTGGGCTTTGGCTCCAAGGTTCGTGTTGCATCTAGATAGACAATGTTACTCAATGGAAAGGAAAACCAATCAACTAACCTTCGATCCTCGAATCTTGAACCGAAAGCGGTGCTTGTAGTGAGCTCCACTCTCCACGATCCATTGTAGGGGATCAGTGGGATTCAGATAGTAGAGAACGAGTTGAGGATAAAGACCTCCTAAGCTACCCTCAGTCTCGGAACATCCCCGCAGCTTGGGGGTCAGGGCCTAAGCGACGACGCGAAAGCGAGATCTGAGGGACCCAGGGGTTTCATGCCTCTTCCAACTCTCTACATCTGCAGCTCCAGTCGTTTGCTCCATTCACTGGTTGTTGGTGTGGATTGTCGATTTGGTCTTGATGATCCTGGTTGATCGGCGATGCATCGTCTTGACATCGCTCCAGTCTCCAGTTGTAGCTCCAGTCCTTTGGTGACAGTCGGGCGGTCGTCCTATCGAGATCCAGTTGTCGGTGGGATCCAGGAAGGTTGATGTGGTGATGGTGCTGGGATTAGGAGACCTGGAAACGAGGGAAAATTAGAAAATCTATGAGCAAAAAGAGAGAAATGATGGTTAATTGAACGAACGGACGGCAAGGAACAAGAGAAAACAGCAGAGAGGTAATGAGACGACCACTCACTGTCTGGAATTATTGATCTAGTCGTAAACCACTGGTCAACAAGGGGCGCGCATGCATTCCCCGCCAAACCACGGGAGATCAAAGACAGGCACAGCGAGAGGGTCCCCTCTTCATTAGAACCTTCCCAGACACGCCAAGTACTGCTCAGATGGATGGAAAGTTTAGAAGAACTAAAAAACAGCTATGGGTAAGGTCATCCGAATGTTTCCAACAAAATGCAAACTGCTCATGGTTTGTTTTCTATTCTGATAAACGGAACATGTTGCTGATAAATAACTTTATTCATTGTGGTGAGTAATCGAGTCATTCATTTAGTTCTCAGTGGTGTTATTCGGTGCCGAGTCGTCTTCCTCGTCCTTGATCATCTGCTCGAATGCGAACTGCTCCAATTGACTTATCACTTTCTCCATTTTCGACTTCATCGTCGGATTCGACACGAATTTGAGACAGTATGTCAGGGCAATGACGTGGATGTACGTGTACTGTGACAGTGTCTCGATGGCTCCGGGGCGTTGATCTCTGACGGACTGGGCCAAGTCCTTGATGACGGGTGCTTCGCCGGAACGGAGTTTGTCGATGGCGAGTGCAGCGACCAGAAATGAGCCTGCTCTTCCGGCTCCGAACATGCTGACTACACCAATCGATGCGTCGGGATCCTGGAATATAAACTGCTGGGTTTTATTTACAGTGGAGTACTTACGATATCTGAATCGAAGACACTTCCCGCAGTGGAAGCCGGGCGGTTCGGATTCGTCGGGATCTTCTCATCCGGCCAGAAGTCGCAGATCTCCATCATGGCGAACGGGGCCTCTGCACAATCCGTTGGCACCACTTCGAAGTACATCATGTCGTTGGTCTGATCTTCGCCACGCGGCAACGTCTTCTTATTGTTGACACTGATGGTCTTGTGCTTGACGAAGTCATCGGGGAAGTAGTCGCTCATCGTCTTCTTCTCAATCTCATCGGGGCCGCAGAGCACAAAGACTCTCTGCATTTTGTTGGCGGCCACCATCAGCCAGAAGGCTTCCATGCAGATCGGATCATCACTAAGGGGCAGTTGGGCGAGTATCACTTTTGTAGGCATCTGGAATGAAGCAGTTAAGATTGGTAGAGCACAGAAGTATGCATACATTCGGCAGATTGATGACGCTTCCGTGGTAGAAGAACTCTCCGTCTCCAGCCTTCACTCGATTCTCATCGAGCACTGCCGAGTTTTCCGATTGACAGAGATCCATGTTCTTCTGGAAGACCTTGCACTTCTCGGGATCTGTTTGTATGCCATCAATTCGCGTGAAGTCCGTCTCCAGAATCACCTTGTACTCGCTCTTCTCCAGAGTCTCCAACCACGTCTTCATGCTCTTCTCAATCTTCTGACTCTGCATCCCCACGTCCATCTGGCTTTCCTTCATCGCAATCATGATCATCGATGGACTCTTCGACGGTCCCTGATCCTCCTTCTTCTTCTTTTTATCCCGTTCTCCCTTTCCTTCCTTGCTCTTCATTCCTTTCGCCGTCACCTCGCACGCATCATACTTCCCAGCTTGTCCCGGCAACTTTGACTTCGACTGTGATCGTGTCACTCGTTTTCCTTTGCTGTGCTCGGAGCTCCGTTCACGGGAAGTCTGCGTCGACGACGATCCCTTCGACCGTTTCTTCTTCTTCGTGAATTTGCCCATGAACTTGTGCAAGAGTGTTGTCTTCGATTTGGTTTTTTTGACCTGAGCTGCTGAATCGGGAGTGCTTTCTGGTTTCCCGAGGATTTCATTGAACTTACTGTTGTTTTTCTGCATTCTTTATTGTTTCGTGTGATCCAAAAGACACGCAGGATAAGAGAATTGAAATATCTCTGAGGAAGAAAGTGATTTGGAAGATCTTTCCGGGAGTAGTGATAACAAGGACACGTGTTCACGTGAGGACGCGGAACGAATGATGAAGAATGTACTAGTTCACGTGAGAATTTATCCTTTCTTTTACATCGCCTGAACACCTATTCGGATCACATCATCTAATCCACTGTTTGCTCAAAATTGTAACAACAAACAGTCTCCCTGACAGACACATCTCATCTGTTACGCAGGCGACGGACCCTTTCTACAGTTGCATAACCGGATTTGGCCCTATCATCTTCTTTCTGGATCCCTTTCTCTTTCTTCCATTGATTCATCTTGTTTATTCAGACATCCATTCAAACCAGCGGCAAGAACATAAGAGCAACTAACTGCATTTACAGCCCATGCCACAACACACGTTTATGATGTCTGACCTCTCCTTATTTGGCTCTTGGGAAGTAAAACTGAAACGTCAAACGTGGTCGTGGCTGTAAATGTCAGCTGCCGTAAAGGAACAACAAAGACAGCCGCAATTGGGATGAGGCATATCGTAAGTAAGCGGACCGACTGTGACAACGTGTTGGCAGCAATATTATGTTTTGAAGAGTCCGACTCGAATTGGTTTCCGGTTTACACTCGATGCAGTTTTTCTTGTCATCTCACTTTGTTTCAAAGTTTTAAGAACTTCAAAACTATATATGTCAAGATGAAGTTGACACCGTCTTATCTTCTACCCATGTTTTCCTGAAGACTGTCAATAAAAGTTCAACTCAGAATATCTTTCTGTCTTTCCACATGTCCTTCCACGTATCACTTCCTTGTTTGTTTTTCCAAGACCCTCCTAATCTGGGGTAATTCGAGCCGCAAAGGACCATACCTGCCCAAATGACACCCATTCCTCTGCTGCCCTCCCAATTGAGTCTCATACCGGAAGGACCCTCCCCCAGGTGGTCACTGTCTCTGTCTCAGGTCACTTACTCACCCACCACATGCAATTTTTCACTCTTCCCTAACTGACTCTTTTCGAAAAGAAAACACTTGTCGCAATGTGTGCACACATGTATTTCGAACTCTCCTGATCCTTTTGATGACCCTGCCGGGGTACCGTCCGTTCGTCTTCCTGGGAACAGGCGGCTCGTAGAAAAGAGCTCATTTGCATTCCCCATTCTTTCTTTTTCTGTTTATCATAAAGTTTGCCAACTTTCTACTTCTTTTCACCCCCGTTATCACTTTCAAAAGACACCCAAAAAAGGAGTGGTTGGTCGAGAAATGCGTTCAGGACGTCGTGGGCAAGGCGACCGAAACAGTATCAAATCATCGCGAACCGCAGTTCTCAATTTTCACTGAAAACTACTGTCAGATTTATGGGTTTTCGATTGGAAACTTGATTTGAGGCATGCCTGGCGACTCGGTCACTTTCTATCTGTTCTTATCATCGCCTTCTCCTTTTCCTTCATAACTCCTTCCATTCTGTCTTCCGTTTCATTTCCGTATCCCTTCCAACAGACGCCAAATTGTCGCATTTACACCTCTGCGAACACACAAATCACTCGGGCGCCACGTCCCAGATGCTCAAAGTCTCCTGGAGCTTCTGGAGCTGTTAGTTTAGTACCACCCAATTCAAATTTACGATCTTCAAGGAGAGGCAATTCGAATTAACGTTGTCAACCCAGATGATTTCCCGCATGTCTTGCGGGTTGTCTCGACCGTAGGTTACCTGTTGGCCACGCCCCTTTTCTGTGTTCCCGCCCTTTCACCTCCGTTCTGCTAACTATTCTGACACTTTCTTGTCATCACAAAGTGTTCCTTTAGAATGTCTTCCTTCGAGATTCCTCCATTCCCTGTTCTCTCCACTCCCTTCATGCTACAGTATACCGCAGTTCTCTTCGAGGAAGCCCAAGTGAGTCAAGGGTTACTGTAGCTCATTCATTGTCATCCTGTTTCAGAAGAAGTACAACATGCGTCCTCGCATCGTCACCATCCCCTACTTCCCTTCATCTCCATCTTCCTCTACCAACTTCCTTCTTCCAACTTCCACGTCACCTCCGACGCCAAAGTCTTCCTCACTCTCTCCATCAACCACTGCCAACTCATACAGTTCCCCGTCTTCTCCGGATCGAAAAGCAAAGAACGATGAGTCTTCGCCATCGGTAGGTTTCCAAATGAGAATGCGAATCTCTAACCGCGATGTTTTCAGGCTTGTCAGTGCAACGTCTGCGGCAAGAAGTTCAGTCGACAGTGGCTGTTGCAGGGACATTTGAGGACTCACAGTAAGTTCCCTAGATTGGCCTCTCTTTTCTATCAAGATTACCTAATTTTAGCCGGTGAGAAGCCATTCAAATGCGAGATCTGCTCAAAGCAATTTGCCGATAAGAGCAACCTGAGAGCCCATGTGCAGACCCACTCAGGTAACATCCAAGACTTTATTGTTTGACCCATCCAATGTTCTGTTTCAGGTACCAAACCACATAAATGCTCCAGATGCGGAAAGAGTTTCGCCCTCAAGTCGTACCTCTCCAAGCACGAAGAGTCCAAGTGTCTGGTCCGTGTTCCATGGACTCTCTTCTAGATGTTCTTCCCTTCCGGATCCCTTTCCTTCTAGTCTTTGCAGCTTCTGCTTCCCGACATGCGCTTTCAATTTCATCCTCGTGCTATAAATAGGAATTTCTAATGTTTTCTCTATCATTATTTTCTGTCTCTATTCTCGTAATATTACCATTTTAATTGTCCTCGAGCTTCTCCATATATCTAATGACCTTTTTAATAATATTTTATTTAAAGTTTTTATTATTTTTCGATGTTTTGAATAGAAACAAAACCGGGAAGAAAAGAAACAAACAAGATAAGAAAAAAACGAAACTGGGATTGAATCTATACAAGAAAAGGAACAGGTAAAGCCTTTAAAAGAAAAACAACATGATGAGCAATGTAGACAACAGGTTGACCCATAAAGGAGAGAATGAGTGATTCTGAATGAACAGGAAGATGACTACTGCACGTCGCTTATCAGGTCGACGAGAGACGATGGAACGCTGGAAATCCTGGATCGGGAGTTGGGAAGAAAGGAAATGAGGCAGAACACTTACAACATCTTGAGACCCGCCGAACTTCCGTTTCTTCGCATTATGTTCTTTTCGTCCGAGTGCAGATCCGGAAGACTGTCGTCGGAGAGTCGGGTGGAGGAGAGTCTGGAAGATAAACTGAATCGGGAAACTTTATAGAAGCGGAGAGGAAAACTGCACCTCTTGGATAACAGGGCCTGTGAGCTGTCTGAAGCTCCCAATTGGACTCCTGCCTTGAGATCTGGTAGACAGTCGAACACTATGCAGCACCACAATGTGACCTTCTCTGAAATGCATTTGGAATTGAAACGATGTTCTGACACGGAAAGCTCACGATTCAAGTTCACCATCCATCTTGGGAAGTTTGCCTTGTAGATGAAGAAGTAGTAGAGGACAAAGCCAAACAAGCAGATTCCAATGGCAAGAGCAGTTGACTCGAACTCTTGGAAGATTGGGATGATGACGAGAGCCACGGTGATGAACAGGAACAGGTAGATGCTGGAATAGGGAGGTTATCATCTGGATAGAAAGTGTTCTCACCAGAACAGAGGAACTCGCACAGCATCTGGATGCACTGGGATGTGGTTGTGGCGGATGATGAGGAGAGCAACGAGACTGAAGATGCGTTGAGCCCAGAATCCGAACATGACGTAGGTGATCAAGGTGTCGAGGTCTCCGATGTAGGAAATGAGTAGGGCGAGAACACTCTGAAGAGAAAAACTAGATCAGGTTCAATCAAGAATGTACCTGTGCAAGAACAGCGACTCTCGGTGAATCAGTAGCCTCGTTTACACACGAGAAGCATGCGGGAAGATGTCCTTGTCTGGCTGCAGCATACATGTAACGACTACCGGAGAACAGGTTGCTGTTGAGTGATCCGATGAGCAGAATGCCAATGAGGAACGGGATGACAGTTGCAAAGCCTCCAAGCGTCTCTTGACTAAAAATCTGAAAGTGAGTAGAAAGTGGACTATTGAATTAAGAGGGCCGTGAGCAATGATACCGCAGCGACAGCGTCGGATGACTTGACTGTGTCCACATCGAGAACCACGAAGTAAGCGACATTGATGGCCACGTAGACAGCAGTGACGACACTGATTCCGGTGAGAAGGGCAAATGGCACGTTCCTCTTCGGATGCTTGATCTCTCCAGTGCTGTAGTTTAGCACGTCCCACCCGGAGAACGCCCAGAGACCTCCGTAGAATCCGAGGATCAGGTTACCCGTTTGGTAGTTTGAACCCTGCATGGGATTCACCAGATATCCTTTCCATCCTGAACAGAACCATTTGGATTGAACTACAGTAACCTCCACCCACCTTTGTAGAAGTAATACCAGCATCCGGTGGCAATGATCAAGAAGCATGAGAGCAACTTGGCAACAGTGGCAACGATTTGGAAACGGGCAGCGAATTTGCTGAGCTCGAAGAAGTTCATCCACGTGACAAGGACTGCAAGGAAATCGGATAGGGATGAGAACAAAGAGCAGGAAAAGTGAAGGAAGGGAGCAGCGGGTGCAGGAGGAACAAAAAAGAAGAAGATATTCTTTACTTACATAATAACGAGTACGCAAACAACTTTTGGCACGTCGGCACCAGCTCTGGATCGATGTCGTAGTACTAAAACACAGGTTTAACGTTTTTGAGTTTCCTTTTTTGTGGTGGAACGTCACGAGCAGAAGAATGTTCTCAAGATCTTCCAAACCTTACCTGCTTCAAGCCCTCAATAAGGTACTGTCCGAACGTTTCTGCGCAGATAGCAATGGTAGCTGGATACGTCATCAGCACGGAGACCCACATGAAGGAAAAGGCGATGGAATACCATTTCACGTAGCAGATGTATGCAAAATCGCATCCAGCTTCTCTAATCGACGTCCCCAATTCGATGTAACAAATGGCTCCTGTACGTCGTTTGGTAAAGAGAAATTAGGATATCGGTTGCTCTATAACTCACCGAGAATAGCAATGACTGCACATAACACCCAGATAAGCAGACTCAATCCGATACTGTCAACGTTTCGGAGGATGGAAGCAGGTGTGATGAAGATTCCAGAGCCGATGATGTTACCGATGACGTAAGAGGTCGCCCCCAGAAAACCCATTTTGCGAGATTCGTCCATCGTGACGGATCTGGAAGAAAGAATGAATGAGGTGAAATGGAAAGTGTGAAACAGAGAGAATGAGAAGTCGATGGGCTCAATGAGCAGGAGAAAAAGAAAAGAGCGAAGGAAGGGCACGGCAATTAACGATGATTTGTGGGGACTCGTTGAGCGGAGAAACTGGAAAGAAGGAGGGAACGAGAATGTGTTGTCGGCTTGTGGGTGTCTCGGAAAACATGTGATTTTCAGCTTATGATTACTCTGGTT